>JAFELO010000112.1:182143-228077 GCA_017140195.1 Eumaeus atala
ATTGTAAGCGGTAATGCTCCCCGCATTTTGTAAGTGGTTAAAATATGACACATACATGATAGATTTTCACAAAATCTACCGAAAGGGATTTTCATGCGATTTTCGACCAACAAGAGCCAAGTACGAGCATTTATCAAAGAATCCCAAGTTTTAGTATCCAATTTATTAAGGTCCGGCTCTTTTATTCACAAAACAACATTAGCAGATTAGGTGTTGGAGTCTGCACTCCATATGTTGTAACTGAGTGATGGAAACATTTCGAGGGAGCATAGTGATGGGGGGTGTCTTTATTAATGCTATGGAGCGTTCTAAAGTTTTCTTTAATTATGCTAATACTCTAGAGTTTGGCACTTGGTACCAATCTTCTAGATCTTTCTTTTCGTATTATAAACGTTAACTACAAACAAAATCCGTTAAAGTAGATTAATTGTAAAGAGAACTTTCGCATAAACTTCCGCGCTTCGTGTAATCGTTACCTTGATTAGCGAAGGTTTAATTAAAATAAGATTGTATTTAAGTACTCCATTATGATTTAACAACTCGTCGTTACGACTTATCTGATGCCGAAATTGGAGTAGAAACCCTTATCGGGTAGTATTGTAAAGTTGAAGTAGAAACCCTTATCGGGTAGTATTGTAAAGTTGAAGTAGAAACCCTTATCGGGTAGTATTGTAAAGGTAGTATTGTAAAGTTGAAGTAGAAACCCTTATCGGGTAGTATTGTAAAGTTGAAGTAGAAACCCTTATCGGGTAGTATTGTAAAGTTGAAGTTTTCTCGTCATCACGATCGATACACGTGAATGTAACCTGGACTATTACGTGGAGATCAACATCCGACACTTCATCATCCTAAAATCGGCCTCTACTCAAGAATCTTATTGGACCAATTACGGATTACTAAATAGCTAAACTACGTAAGCAATGTTCATCTATTCTCTCCTAGCTTTGGAAAAAAAAACTTAAAAAAATTAGTTTAAATATATAACATAGAGAAAAGGGAATGTCTAAAATAGATCATGGAAGTTTCTTGGTTTTACTGTAATGGGGTTTTTCTTTTAAGTTTCAAAATGTTTGTTTAATGTTAATGTTAATGTATGCCCCATTAGTAATCTATGAACCTTTGTATGAAATTTGAAAAAAACACCCTCATCAGCCGGATGAGGTCCACGGTTAGGCATAGGCCTACTAATGTGGGTTTTTGAAAACTAGCGACAGTTGGTATCGTGGCGGTCAGTGCGCGTGTTGCGCCAGAGGTTGCGGGTTCGAATACCGCCTAGGTCGTAGATGTTTATATATGTATTATATTTATTTCTATAATACAAATCTTAAATATATAAAATTTCTTAAACTTATAACAATATTAGTACTTTACGCTACTGGCACAGGAGTAGGCTAACGTGATGTGATAAGTCCACAGATTTTAATATTATTATATGTGGCGGGGAGCCACCTGAATCCAGTGGCTCCCCGCCACCTTAATCGCGTCGTCAGTCCACCGACTAGGAGTCCGTCCAACACTCCGTCTTCTAGCAAAGAGGAGAACGTTTTTTCCCCAACGGTTATCGGTTCTGCGAGCAATGTGGCCTGCCTATTGCCGCTACAGCTTGGCTAATTCTCAGAGTAGGATTTATTGGGAATAAATAAACAAACGAACTGTTAGCGATATTAACAAAGACAGTCGATATATAGTTACTTTCGATGAAGATCGTATCGTATGACCTCTTTAACACGACTTTTACAAATTTTAAAAATTGAATCGCAAAAAGCATTTGTAATTAGAATAAATTACTCAGATCTTCTCGCTGTAATGGTATTTAGATAGCAATATCATAGGCGTGTTTAAATGATAAATGAACAGGAAATAGATTTGGAAATGTATTTTTAAATCATTAAACATCTTGCGTGTAAACATTAACATGAATTTGACTCACAAATTGATTACTGGTGTTAGAGTAATGTGTGTATGATTAACTGCTGTTTACGTTTCGTGTTAGTACTCAAAGCATACATTTAATACAAAGTAAATACTTTTTATGCACTACGTTATTTTATTTTATTTAACGTTGTACAATATTATCAATAAAGGACATTTTTTTATACTTTGAATAGTGTCACCACATGTTTTATTATTGTATAGGGGGAAATGGGAGCCTTTTTACGACTACAGACACCCATAAGCATCAACATCATTACTATGCCGATACAGGTGGCGACGTATGTGAGCGAGACGTTATCTCCCCGGTCGTGCCTGCCCAATTCCGCTGTAATGTAGCATGGCACTAGCTCTCACAAAGTTCTCGGAATTTAAAAGAGTTATGTTTAATTCTTTTGAGTTTGTACCTTGAATTTATCAGTAAGCGGCGTGCCGGCTACGACGAAATTAAACATTTATATGTACAGATGGTGGAAAATATCCTCATAATTCCATACGCTTGTTTCCTATGAACAATATTTAACAAAAACACTTTTGTTGCTTCTAGGCACGTATACGTAATATACTTATCCGTATACTTTTACCGGAAACAATAGTTCAATAAAATCAAATATCTAAATATCGATTATCAATAACGACTAAATGAATAAATACTTTAAAAATGTTTACAATTAGGTTAGGTGGTGAGTTCATTCTCTAGTACGCTCGGGGTTATCAACATTTCCAATGCGGTGATTGGTCCACCAAACCTATAAGGCCGATGGGACATTTTAATTTACGAATTATAATAATATTATATTGATTTAATATTTACCTTCTATTTTTAATTTGAATGACGTCTCTGATTATGGCCTTTGGTGGGATCAACAGAATTTTTATTACATATTGTATAATTATAGACAAGTTTTATTAGTAGTTTTAACAATCAACTATCATAGTATTACTTAAAAAAGCAAAAAAGAAAGACGACTGAGTGGGTTTCATCCACCAACTACGTCATCCAAGATCGATGTTTATTTTTTAACTTTTGAAAATAGAATTCCGATTTTACTAGCAACAATCAAGCATTCAGCCCATAAAATTAAATGTTGTCTGCTTGCTAAGAAATAGAAGAATCCAATAAAACATCAACAAAAATTCATTGTGTGGACTGTATGCTTGGCGATTCTGTAAAATCTTCTGTGACTAAAGAATAAAATAATCGAATAAAACAAGGATTACATTACCGTTAGGACATTTAGGCCATCTGATGGTCATTTGGAAACGTTGACCTCGGAGCACGTCTCATGAACAAGAGTAGCATGGACTTACAATTACGTTTTCTACACTGAACATCAATGATCGCCGTGTAATTTACTGCACCCCAATTTCTAGCACTCGTCATCACGCGTTGTTTCACAGAGATAATGTGATTTCACGATTGTAGACTTTCGTGTGATTGGGAATGTGATCTGTGGGGGCACAAATGATTAAATAACATTAGCAGATTCATCTTAGGGTTTGGCTTCAATAGGCTCTTAAAGTACGGGACCGAACTTATTTTACCATTACAGTCTTACAATATCAGTGATGAGCATACGCTATATAACATTTTCTTAAAGGTTTTTAATGATAAAAAAAAAATCGATAATGGAAGAAATATCATAATTTTCAAATTTATCATTATAAGTAGGTAAGTTCTTATTTAGCTGCAGAAATTGCCGACAACTAACTGTCCCGACAGAAGTTGTTCTGGCATAAATTTATATTGTTGTCATTGTAACGAGTAAATTAAAATTTATAGTTTTTATATTTTTGTAAATCAATGGATATCAGTGCGAAGCCGGGGACGGACTGCTAATGAATAAGATGCTTCGTTGATGCGATTAATTAATGGGCGTGAAAAATAAGAATAACGGAAAAGCATAGACGCTGGTATTTAACGCGTTTCGCAGTTACAAATGCAAAATCGCAAAAAAAGTAACTATTTTGCAATAAAAACGCGTGGAAACTATTCATTAACATAAACATGGCCGTGTTATGATCGACAGACGAGCGGCATACCATAGTTTTAATAACGCTTTTACTTGTCACCAATCGCAGAATGAGTGTCTGTTTTTTTATTGTATATGGAGGCAAACGAGAATCTGCCTTCTGCCTACTACACGACCCATAATCATGCGCAGATTTGTCATAGAGATGCTTTGTTCTTCTTTCCGCGTCTCCTCTAAAGGGCCACCAGGCACTCACAATGCAGTTTATTGGTATGGATGGTGCCGTTTATTGGTATGGTTTCAGGCAGTCAAAAATCCTTAACTAGGGAATAAAGATCGCCCCACGTTTTTACCCGCATTGAACATTGGAAAACTCCATGTTATAAACTTTACCCCCCTACTTCTCTCCATAAGAATAGATTAGGCAAATTTAAAAAGTGTGCCACGTATACTGAAAGCAGAGTAGAAAGTCCGAAGTTATGGCGTTAAGTATAATAAAATATAGACTGTTTGTGGTAGATTTATTTTTCTTTAGCAAATTGTAAAATTTCAAGGAAAATTATTAAAGTGAATTCCACCGACCGCTACAAATATTCCTCAAAGGAAATTGTGCGATTAGCTTGATAGTCACAACTTGCGAACATTTCATATTATAAGATGTTTCTAGATATTTCATACTAGACTTAATATAGAAGATGTTTAAATACTATATTTTTGTAGTATAGGGGGACGAATGTAGTATAGGGGGAAGATGTCATTGCATACAACGTATACTTGGTTGTAAGATTGTTTATTTACAATCAGCAAATGTCTTTTCGATTACTACGATATGATTTAAAAATAAACCAAACTTTAACGTCACTGTAGAGTTGTGGCCTGTTGAGTGCGTTCCAAGTGCGTTCTAAGCGCGATTTTGTTTTTCCGTCGATCAATGGGGTAACAATATGAAATATTGTTATAATATCATTGTGAGGTGTTTTGAACGCTGTCCGTGGCGTTTGCTGAACTATTCGTAACTGGAGGCCTACGCTAATAATTAAAATATTTGTTCCATGCTCATGGTCTGATAATGATTTTCATTTGGAGGTAGTGTTGTGGTGTATTGCAGTGAATTGGCACCGGCGCGACTTTTGCTATCATGTTAGTGGCGTAAGGTGACGTCGCGTTTCGAGAGTTTTGTGAGTAGCCGGACTATTGTGCGGATGTTTAGGGGCGTTATCAGGAGACTGCGACTGCTCATTTGTTCCCTGTATAATAGTAAACGCGTCATGCCGTTCTTGACTTCTAAGTTCGATGCCGTACTTTTATCAAGGAAAAAATATTTACGCACCATTTAACCGGCACTCGGTGAGCCAAGCATGTGTGGTGTCCGTGCACAGTGTAGCGACACACTCTGTGTTTATTGTCTGTGCCGATTAAACTGCGAGAGCCTTCATGTTGGTGTTTCCCGTATCTCGCAACCAACCATAACATTAAATTGCACAGACTTTTTCAGAAAACTGGAGAACAGGAGGCTAGGAGACGACTGCATGACAATTGTGCGGATGTCTATAGGCGTCGGTAGTCGTCAAACGTCTCCAATTGCTCGTTTGGAGTTAGAAGTAATAGGTCTTTTTCCGCACCAAGTGAAAAATTAAAATGTTGGCTATAACTAACTTCGGGGTGTCGGTTTTTCATGACGGTGCGCGCGCACATCGAAAAAATACTCTCATACTTTTTCCGTAACGCGCCACAAGGTCATCTCACCATTTTCAACTAACGCTTTGTTGTGCTTTGTCAATCGTACTAGCACATTGACTATCTATTTTTACGAAATTCTTAACTCCTATCTTATTTATTTTTAGTTATGGACTATTTAAATTAGATGATTTGTATTAGGCATTTTCAAATTTCCCGTCTGATTTAATTAAGTTATTATAACTAAGTATTTAAGCAGCTTAATAGAGATATGAGATTACTGAAAATACTGCCTTATACTTATGTTCTACAATAGCTACCGATTAAAGAATAACTCAAACCCACATTAGACTTTAAAATTTATTTCGAGACATTAAAGCTCAAATAAATGCGCCGCCTGTGATAGACTGAATATAAATTGTAACTTAAGACAAAGTCTAAAACTAGAAAAGCAAAATGCATGCAAAATACGTGCTTTATCTTCCAGTCGCAATTTATTTAGGTAACCTAGAACTTTATCTAAAGTAAATAAGTTTTGACTTAACGAGGCATAAGCGAGATTGTGCTGACTTACAGCCGCCTTCGGCGAGAACTTACTTTATTACTTGATACATATCAATTTAATATTCACCCTGCGATTATTGCTAGCTTTCTCGTTTTTTAACTTTTTAGAGTTTTTGTCTGATGTTGGAAACATCATCGGATAATTATTCTAAATTTTCTCTGACGTCCTTAAATGTTTCTGCCTACAGCATTAGGCGAGAAGCTGCGTGTCTTTCAATATTCGTCGTCTTGACGATTTTATCCCCTGCCACTACTCATCATGTTTTATGCTCGGTCGTGGATCAGCAATTAGTTTCCCAAACGCGGACTTCGCCGGAAATATCATCCAGTGAATTTACGTTCTCCTGAAATATGAAGCCTAGAAATGAATATTCAGACAGCAGCAATATCTCCAGAAAACCTAACTAGTCATGCGTAGAAAAGTATACCGTCACCTTATACAATTTTAAACGAACCCGTGTGTTTCATGTTATGTTGGACGCTTTAAGATAGGTGCAAAATGATAAGGACCACAATCAGGATGGTATGGTGACATATGATGGGATGGTAACATATGCTACTCGATGGTCACTCAGATGTTACCATCATTCAGGAGTGCTACATGGTACGACATTGGAACCTCACACTAATTCTATCTATGTACACAATATATAAATGAATGTAATTCATCTTCCAGCGTTTCTATGTCATATTGGAGACGTATGCGAATTCAATAGTGCGATTTGTGATATCGTGTCGTGAAAAATCGCCGTTGTTTGAATTTTATTAGCTCCATACATGATACCTATAAACGTCGCAATGGCGTTAACGCTACATAAATAATGCAATGGCGGTACAATAGCAAGAGAAGGTCTTTAGCGTCACGAGTCCAATCAATAGACGGAAACGTATACGATATGTCGGATGGACAATTATAGGTAACCGATTGCAAAATGTCGTTACGATGACACCAGCATATGTTCCGACATACGCCTTGGTAGTTTAATATCAATGGCATTATGTCAACTGTGAACGCTATTGTGCAATGATAGGATGTGCTTAAGGTTCATTATAGAAACCTTTATGTCATATTTATCACAACAACAACTTAGCAACAATGACCCTTCGTGACCATATCTTCATAAACTAATCGATGCTGCGTGACTTTAAGATGCCATATGACAAGCTTACGCTATGGGTGTAGAGCATGACTGACTGCGTTTCTGATACCACATCTTAACCATTCAGTTGATATAATGGAATTATTAAAATATACTGCAATGCGTCCTTTTAGATGTGTTATCTGAAGACTGCGTAAGAATTTCACTCAGAAAGGGGTATGTATTAGGGCGTAAACATGCATGTAAGTAGATGTTTATGGTCCTCCCTGCCCTGAACAGCTTGACATATTTAATCATAGGTACCGTTACATTCGTTTTGATAATGCGAGTGATACTGCGTACTTTAAAATATATTTAAGCAGTCAGTATTTTTTTTATTATTAGCTAATCTTACATAATTATTGGGTTGTATCCGTAACAAGTGCGGAAAGGAGTTGTCAGTAACATAACGATCATAATCGCACCTATACTGAAAGATTTTAAAAATTAATATTAGCTTTTAGTACAGGTTAGATGCAAGTGTTTAGAAGCCGCCGTTTTACCGTTGATTCTTAACAATTTACGTCTACCAGTACAGTACAAATTACGATATCGTTGCGACGAACTGTAAAGAGTGTAGCTTTATGTGAATTGAAACTCTCGAAGGCGGAGCCGCACGTACCTAACATGTAATATATGTGTGACATTTGCTAGCCAGTGCATTCATTCAGCTTGTCTTACCATAGGCGTCACACTGTTTAAACACCATAGAGAAAGCTTGTGTTTATTATACGAGAATAATATGAAGAAGAAAGGAAAGTACCTTGTTGATCGCTGCATCCCTGCTTGACTCGCATTTTAATTTAAAGAAAATCAAGTTGCATAAGTCCCTTCATCAGTAAATACCAGGTCCGAAAACTTAGGAGTGGATAGCAAGCTCATTGAGCGAGCGCTAGCCGTTATGGCCAACGCTCGCTCAATGAGAAAACAGAAGAACACTGTGTTTAGAATAGTAGTGGCCATGTTTAGAAATTGTTAGTCAAAACTCATATAGGAAGACATAATTTTTGCTGTAGAACATCCTGATTCCATCCAGCAAGTAGCAGAAAAGACCGTCCAGCAGTGGGCTGATAAAGGCTACCAACCGCGACGTTGAATGAAATTAGTCCTTTCTATAAACAAATATATTGCTCACCGAACCGATGATAGCTAGGGAGTAAGTGTTCTCAAGTGGTGACTCCACTCCGGAAACTTTTTGCGGGGGTGCCATTTCCAGCACTGGACGTCTTCAAGCTGACAATTGTGATTATTATAGCAACGATTACCGCTAGAAGCTTCGACAATTGGATGGGAGCCCCTAGATAAAAGTCATGATGTTCCTTAGGACCCATCTCCATCACTGGACGTTCTAGCCGATGATAGTAATGATGGTTCCAGAAATTAAATGATTAACGCTAGAAGCCTTGACAATTGGACAGTACTCGCCTATTTGGGGTACGAGATTACGATCTCCCATCACGCCATTAGGTATTCAGATACGGCGGCGAGTGTCGACTATCACTTTCTTCAGACACAAAAAGTGTAACATATTGTGCGGCCGGTGAAAAACTTAACTCAATTGTCACGGTTGTCATGACAATCGTCTGGCTGGCGTAAAGGTGTGTGCACACTGTAAACCAAGGTGGGCGAGAAAGCTATTTTATTTAACTGTGATGATATTTAATTCTGGTGAACGTTGAGGCGTTTTAAGTTTACTCGAATGTTACTCATTAGAATAAAATTTATTGTTAATTAACTATCCCGACGTTTCAGAAGCTTTACAGCAACCATGACTAAATCGGTAAAAGTAGTTTTATTGTAATATAGAGGAGGATACTTCAAACATGTACAAAATAATGAGAAAAATGATAAAAGGTGGCCCTGGATATTTAGGAGTACGATACGTGTATAGCAGTCCTTAAAATAGCAACACGCGAGTAACTTGACATTTATCATTTCTCACTTTAAGATGGATGCACGGATCAGTGAGTTGTATTTCGCTTTTAGATTAACGACACCACTACTATGAACGAGCATGTCGCGCCTCGGTATCGCTACTTTACTTTTTATTTTTCAATGATTGCTCTCGGTTGACGGAAGTGTCCAGTGCAGCTTCATCGGCCGGGCAACGGTCTAGGTGAGATTGTGGTGGAAACGGGGACAGATCCTTTCCCGCAGATGATAAGGGTGCATCCCGATAGTTATTTAGGATTAGTTAAAGTAACTATTATTATCTTGGCCGAGGGGAGCGGGTCCCCATAATGACTAATTCTGTAATCAATTTCCATATAATATAAGGGGGCACACGGAGTCCTTTGCCGACTACCGACGCCTATGGACATCCGTATTGTTGCCATGCTGATGCGTTGCCCTCCGTTCCTCCTCCTCTCCAAGAGGGCAACCAGCTACTCACTAGCTGCACGAGACGCGACACAGCTGACGCTTGAGCAATGTCCTGTGAGCGAGAGGTACCTCCCGGTCGTAGCGGCCATTCGGTTGCAATGGAGCGTACGATTTCCACTTTTCAACATTTTTTTTAATTTTCATAATGTACATGTGTCAGTGTCAGAATTTCCGACTAGAGTCACTGCGATAGCCTTTATCCGCTGTATTGGGGTGTCACGGATTTATCAGCGATAGAATACCCCAGCGACTGGCCAACCCCGTGGTCTTCATCACAACAGGGATTACTCCTGATACTAAAGAGTCCCCAACATTCTCATTGTGTTACAGGTTCAGATGTCCATTCTAGTAACCTGGCTGTGAAATTTTTCACGCTATATGACTGTGGGTATCTAAGCGCCTACTATGATTGTACCCTACGCCTAAGGAGTAGGTATTCGCCCGCTGCTTCTTGTCACATACCTTACGTTGTCTCCTTGCAATAATCACGGCCTCGCAAAAGGACTCCTCCGCCTCCCAGGTGTCGTCACTCTCGAGCATCGAATAAATGTTACGCGCCAGTGAGAGGAATACCTTTATCTGACGCAGTTTCGTCTAATTTAATTTCAAATCAAGTATCACATCAAAAGTATAAATTAGATTTATTTGCGTACATTATCTCTGATGAACACAGTACACCAGTGTGAAAATAATATAAAAGCAAATCCAAGGATTTACTATCGCTGCAGCCATTGGCAACAGGCTGTCCCGGCAGATATTGTTTTGTCGTAAATTTAATTTGTGATAATGTACAATGTTGTTTATAGGACCGAAACTGAAATATGTAATTTTGTTAAATAAATTAATTTTTGCCATATTTTGTAAAATATCCGCGCTAAGCCGGGACGTACCGCTAGTCTTTTATATTTAAGTAACTACATGAAAAGTTTTACTTCAATAAACAGTCAAACTACATTAAAAAAATAGTGAAGGAAATAGAAGGGAAATACGTTTTTATCTGACGACCGGCTGGCTCAGTTGGTAACGTGGCGGTTAGTCCGCGTGTTACGCCAGAGGTCGCGGTTTCGAATCCCACCTAGGTCATGGATGTTTATATGTATGAAAGGTATTATATGTATTTATATAATACAAAGCTTAAAATTATAAAAAATATTAAATGTATTGCCCTTGCCTAGTACCTGTAACACAAATACGGTACTAACCACAGGACTAGATTAACGTGGTGTGATAAGTCTTTGTATTATTATCTACGCTATTTATTCTACTGTTGTTTTTTATCTTTATCTCGCATGCTCATTGCACAGACAAACATTCATGACGCGTTTTAAATTTATGTACTGTCAGCGGGTCGTTAATTTGGAATCAATTTGTTTATTAAATGTAAAATCTAATATCTCAGCTGAAAAGAGAAACAGCCACATTCGCTCTCTCTTTCTACTATGACGGACGCATTTCAGGCTGACTTCCCTACTATATATCTATATTATCTCTGTGCAGATAGCATGAAGGTGGCATCTCATATTATTTTTTCCTTACACGCTTTACGAACCAGATTCTTGTCGGCCCATCGGCCGTCTATTTGATTTTATCAAGTCCTCTGTCCCATGCATCATATCTGAACATTTCTTTGTTCAACTATTGTGTATATATCTGTACCAGAGTATGGGCCAAAAGAATATGTAAATTGTAGATTTTACATATGAAGTATAAATTGTAGATTTATTAGAAGTTATCACCTAAGAAGTTACGTTCTTCGAGGTGAATCTTGTGAATCAGAATGTACATATTAAAAGATCCCGTAAATAACAGGGGCCAAATTATATATTAAAACATTCCTCGAGAACCGCTCTATGTATGGGCGATAAACCCATGAAAATCCATTCAGGAAATTTTGAGAAAGATGTACAGCTTTTGGTCATTTTGTTTTCTGTATAAGAGGATTTACTACAAGACTATGGTGACCCAGAAGTGAAGACACAACTGTACTACAGTTGTGGAGTGAAAATCATTCTACTATTTATTCATGGACTTTTTATGCCCCGATGGCCGCCGTTTTCACTTTCACTGGTGTGTGTGGACTGTGGATTTGTTTGATTGAATAATTTCAAGAAAGTGATACTAGACTAAAGCAAAAAGTCTCATAATTGCTTTTGAAGTTTCCATCATTAAATTAACAAAAGGCCGTGTTGTTATTTTATTTACTATCAATGGCAGGTTTGACATCCTAAAACTGAGTTCACAGTCAAACTGTCGCTAGGCAATAATGTAGTAAACTAAATATGTATTATTTAGTATTTTTGAATAATAATAAATTAATAATAATATATGTGGACTTATCACGGAACGTTAGCCTACTGTTTACTACGTCCTGTGGTTAGTACCGTAAGGACTTGTGTTACAGACTCTAGACAACGGTTTTTTTATATATTTAAGATTTTTATCATACAAATACATATAATACTTATATAAACAAACATGACCTAGGCGGATTTCGAACCCGCGAACACTGGCGTAATACGGGTAATAACTGCCACGTTACCAACTGAGCCATCTGGTAGACAATATTTATAATAAATGTCTATAGTAAATCTATAACCGATATATTATATATGTACATAAGAGAATATATTAGTTAGAATATCTAAGCTGAGCTGATCACGCACTGCGGTGTCAATCAAAACATAACATTTTAAGTAGGATTTGTAACATATCTTTGCGAAGTTTTATCAAAATCGGTCCCGTAGTTTCGGAATTCGTTCAAAACTTGAGACGAACATCGTAGTATAAAATTTTATATATTAATAATTAACATTATTGTATAATTTACGAGAGATATTCATTGGACCGATATAGCGAAAGTGATTATTGTTAACATCTCGTCCACACGTGGTAATTTTCAAATTGTTATTTAGTCTGGAAATACATCCAAACACTCCGATAAAAGATACACGGGTGTAGAATATAATGAGGCATTAAAGACGCAGACACGAAATTAATATTTTAAAATTACGTGTTCAAAATGCAATAATAATTCAGTTGCGCAAGTGCGTCCGCCGGCCGAGGCCTCTAATCTCTTCGAGTTAAACTTTTTTGTTCGGTGCACCATTAATTTTGATAACGATTACAAAATGGCCGATCGGTACGTAGTGCTAGTAGTGGTAGAGATGTTTACCTGTTCATTAGTTGAGGATGTTGAATACGGTGAACGTTTGTGGCTTTGTGTGTCTTTTTTTTCTTTTCTTATTGTCGCGGGGAAACGCCTGGGTGGCGTGCAGTGGTGTGTGGAGCTCACGGCATATCACGGTGCCGAATACCCACAAAAACCACCGCGAGTGCCATCAGTGCCGCCTTTGGTGAGGTGCCCCGGTACTAGAAATCATCAGGGCACCTCGACGACTAGTCAGCCCTCTAAGACCGACGCGACCTCCACAGATGGGGTTGTCCCGCACCACAGGACAAACCCACCAATTTTGGGACAGTGCAATGGGGTGAGGTTCTCATCGAGGGGCAAGGGACGAGGATAGGCCTCGTCACTTGCCCCGTGCGCAAAAGCGCTTACAAAAGCTTAAAAGGGGTTACAAAGAGCTCCCACCCCCTCGGTTCAATTGGATTCGCCCAAGGTGTCTGGATTCACCCCAGGCTAATGAGCCTCACCGCCACGACAAGCCTTGAACCATGGTGGGGGTTTTGTGTTTCTGCCTTGTCAAGAGGTAAGCTCATTTAGTAGTAAATTTACAAATTGTTATTTAAGTAACAATCTTTTCTCCGACATTTTCTTGATCCTAGCCTCATCACGTTTCTATATCACAAGACATCGGCTACGTAATTGAGGGGATTTGACGAGGGCTCAAAACGGACACCAGGCCCAATATTAATTCAGTTCAAATTCGATGTTTCCTGATCGGGGTTTCCTCACGATGATTTCCTTCATCGTAAAAGTAACGTACTTACGTTAGGAAAACTCAAACGTACATGGCCCGCCGGATCGAACTTGACTACTTGAGTGGAAGTCCGAAGTGCTAAGCAGTAGACCACTGAGGCTCTTTTTGTTAATTTTCTTTCTGACTTCGATTGGAGTAATTAAGTTAGCACTGCTAACTGCACTGCCCGAATTTTTGCGGTATTTTCGATTTGCTCTCTAACCAGAAGCGAATGGAGACTATTAGTATTCCAATTAACATTACCTTTCCAACTATCAAAAATACTTCTATTTTATTTATGGCGATAAAATAATTGCCAGTATTTATAATATAAAAACATAGATATGTAATACTGGCAATCATTTCATTCTTTTTTTGTATTCCATTTTATTAATTTCTATTTTCGAATTTTAAATTCGAAATAATAATGCAAACGCATAGAAAGCTGACGGCGAAAGCTTTACACGTAAACACATAAAGCAACCCGTGGTTAATTAAATAGTACGTGTGTGCATCACGATCATATAAATGTGTGATTATTATGCGTCAGACGGGATCACATAATCATACATTTACCTCTTATCTCCGTCGTCGCTTTTCTACAAGTTTAAGAAAAGTTTCTTGGAATACTTTTATTAACTAAGTCGGCGTGAGCTCGGAGCATTATACCAAGGTCGCGCGAAAAGCAAGAAAATTCTCTTTTATTTACGCATATTATAAATAGAGGAAGAAAAAAACGTACTTAACGATAATGTTAATCTTCATGCGGTGCCTAATTTTCATGCGGTTTTCACCGGCGATTCCCAGAGGTTTTAACGTATAATAAGGTACAATCCGACCCGTGTTTTGCATGGGTGAAAATAGGGCGAATCGCTAGTTTACAGTAATAGTAGATTTAAGCTTATTCATTATCATCATTAGGCCTTATCTATCCAAAGCCCTCCTAATGTACCCCATGACCATATTTCCCCACTTATAACTTGAACCTTCTCGATATTTCCTAATGATTTACGATTTATGATCGATTTACTCGTAAATCTCGATGCCTAATGGTATATTAGATTTTATTATTAATATTAAATTAGGAATTATACTAATTAGTAAAAGTAAGGTAATGCGTTCATCTCCGTTCTATAAAAAGCTGTTTTTGTACTTTTATACATTGTTGTACGTAGAGTCACATTATATGGATGTCGGAATTGTATGATTCATAAGTTAATTTAATTTGCATGTAACACAAACATTTTTCCTCACGCTAACATGCACAATAACATTACAGTACTTTAGTATATCAACGTGGGATTTTAAAATTATTTGTGTTGTATCATACAAAATATTTATATATATCATAGAAATGGCTCCGCCGGAGTGCCATCAGTGCCGCCCTTGATGAGGTGCCCCGGAACAACAAATCATTAGGGCACTTCGACGGGTAGTCAGGCCTTTTAGGGCTCGACTGCACCTCCATGGGGTTGCCCCGCACTACAGGACAACCCCACCGACTTTGGGACAGTGAAATGTCCCGTGCGCAAAACCGCCTCCTCCTGTAGCTCTTTGGTCCTCTCTTGTTATAAGAGGGGTACCGAGAACTCTTCCCCCTGCTGATCTTTAGCCCCCCACTTATAATAAGAGGGGTGCAAAGATCTCCCTCGGATTCGCTTCGCCTGGGTACACCCCAGGCTAAGCCTTGTCGTGGCGGTGGGGCACCGCCACGACAAGGCTTGAACCATGGTGGGGATAGAAATGGCTCTGTATCAAACTAATACAATAAAAGAAAATAAGCTTTAATTAAATATTTTCTACTCTCGTTAAAATAAAGTAAACTAAGATAAATAAGTGAAATTTAAAATGTTTGTTTTTTTATTGCTTGATGCAGTTATAGATTTTACTTCACTTTTATACCATATAAATGTTTCTACTCTCGTTAAAATAAAATAAATTAAGATAAATAAGTGAATGATAAAATATTTTCTTTTACTGCTTAATGCGGTTTTACTTCTCTTTTATATTATTGAAATTATTCTATTCTCGTTAAAATAAATAAGTGAATAATAAAATATATATTTTATTACTGCTCAATGCTCTCGTTAAAGTAAAACAAATTAAGATAAATAATTTCTGTTTTTTTACTATAGTTATGAGTAAATAAGCCACTTACAATAAAAGGAAAAGAAGCTTTGAACTACCTTATAATAATTGCGGCTTCACCATGGGGTTCAGCTGTTAGGGTTATCAAAACATTTAAATAGCTGAATGCGTTAGTGATTTTATTATCTGTTTATTACAATTAATAATGGTATGCATTTCACAAACGATATAAGTGAACTTTTGAAAATAATCAATGCATAAATATTATGAATCACATTTTCTTTTCATCGACTCCCGTAAAACTAAGATTCTAAAGCTAAGATTCTAATTATTAATTTTTTTTTTTCGGAGGGACCTACTACTGATTGGCGGCACTTGTCCAGCCCTAACAGTTCGACTGATTACGGAAGACTTTTTGTCTTCTGGTTATAGGTAGACGATAGGGGGACAGACCCCCCTCCTTTCCCACAGATGGGAAGAAGCAAACCGGAACTTTAGTGGACATTACCCTATCGTGGCTATTTTTGGGACCGAAAAGGGGGAGCGGTCCCCCTTCCCACGCTAGTGGGACGGCGCGCGCACGATGCCGTTTAATGTTACGGGACGTGTTTAAGAAAAATTGAGCTCGTCTTTCGGTTTGGCTTGTCAGAGGAGGCCGGCCTCCTCCCCCACCCTCTGACGGGTGGGGTCGATCTGCGCTTCAAATCGGCTAGAAGCCGTGATAATGATTTAATTTTTTATTTTTAGAGCTCTCTAAGATCGCGTTTTATTACTACTACTTTTATCTAAGCTCACGTCTTACGGATTCGAACCCGGGCTCGTTTCCGTGAGCGGTGTGTGAGTTTGTCATTCTGTCAGTCATATGTCTTACAGCTGTGTAACTATATGTAAGGTTTCAACGCTCGACCGGTACGAGCGGTGTATATCGAATTGGGCAATTATTAATTTCCCACAATAACTTAACTTAAATATATTTGTACTTTTATTGAAAATGCTTAGTATGTACTTTTCACCGATGACTCCGATCTCCAGTGGTTGTATGAACTCGCCGAGCACTGGCAAATCGAAGCCCAGTTTGGGACTCAAAATCGCACTAGGGGTATAGTTAGCTAAGTTAGGCAAAAGCCACCCAAAAAACCGCGTATTTGCCTCATATTTTTCAAATGGATTGCAAATGTCCTGGACTTGGTTATACCATTCTAATCGCTTAGACGCCAACACTCAGAAAAGAATCGTCAACCTCCACTATACTACGACTTTTAAAGACGTAAACGTTATAGTAATGAATAAGGGTACCTGAGCCTACTTATAAATAATAAAGTAAGCTTTCTCGTTTAAAAAAGAGGCCATTAGGAATATGTTAGATATATTGCATTAGATACATTTCAGCCAAAAAATCTCTTTTAATATCAGAAGGTTTTAGTTTCAAATTAAAATATTGCTTCAAATATACCTAAATAGCTTGGAATACATTTTTATTAAAAACTAACTATCGGTGAAATAATATTATGGCTATCTTCACATATCTTCAAAAATAGATAATTAAAAAGATAAAATATACATGCAGACCGGACGTCCCTAAACATTTTTTTCCAGACTTATAAAACAGGTCGCGCGTCTGTAGAACTAGAATAAATATTTTATCTCATGTAACATAAAGTGTTTGTATTATCGATATAATCATCCATGACATAATGAGATATGAGTACATCACTATCGTCATCGTTATCCATAGTGAGGAACTGGGAACTTGTATATGCTTATCGATAAAATGTCCGGCTAGTTTCAGATTAAAAATAGTTTATTTGAAAATTTCTAACCAAGAGAGTTAAATTGAGATGGTGGAAGGTATTCCCATTGTCTCGGTGTTTGTACAGTCCAGTGATGGGAGGAAATCTTTACACTTTATCAGTAGTCTCCTGTTCCTTCTAACTGGTCGCCTTTATAATGCTGAGCTTCGAAACAAAATATTATTTAATGTAACAGATGATAAAATTGTAGTGTCAATACCAGCGATATGCCACGGTGACATTCGAGAAAAAATAATGAACTTTAGTAAACTTTATATATACTGTGGAGTGAATATTATATTTGCATATTATGTATATAATCATATTATGTTCTTCCAGTTTGTTATCTATATCTGTGTCAAATTTAATCCGAATCCATTCAGTAATTTAAAAAAACTTTTGTACATATTTATTTGTAGGACTGTAAGGGTAACTAATTAAATAAAATCATTGTCTTGTTTAGGCAACAGATGACAGTTTGGAGTATTAATCATAATCAATAAATCATTCGCAGCGCAAAAGCCAATATAGATGCGATAAAGTAGAATAAAATTAAAGCATGCACAAAGCATTTCAAGACACGGAATTATGTTTTCAATTTAAGCAAAAATTGATGTAATAATCCTATTATTTATTTACACATAAAAAGGATGAATATAAATTACAATAAATGATCACGAAGACTTGGAAGTGCCAGAATAGTTTATTTTATTTTATGCAACAGTTGGCAGCCCTATAACCTGCAACAAGTGAAGGCCGAACAAAGGCCGGTCGGTGACCGGGCTATTTATACTTACTCGTCGCACTTGTAATAGAGTAGCGACGCTACAGAGGCGGCGGGGGCGTGACCGTTCACTATACGATCAACATCGCAACTGGCGTCGATGACGTCACGCGACACTCTTGTACAGTGTGCTAACAATTATGGCGACGGCGGAGGGGCGAATAGGGGGATCGCCTACCCATGTTGTAATGTCTTACGAACAAATCGATTCCATGCTAATTGAGGTATCGAGTGATTGAGTTTTACGATATGTGTTCAGTTTAGATGTTAAAAGCCGATACATCTAACGGTATTTGTTGTGGGCGTTTTCATGAATATTTATGTGTGCCGGTCTATCTTATCTGTCAAAATTTATTGTTTATTGAACACATAACGTAATAAATCTGTTCCGAATGCAGAGTATACAAATGAAATGTATTGAAATTGTTCTAGTTCGAAATGGTCCTGTTGATTCTCGAATACCAATGATTATATCTTCAGAACAAGTTGGAAGTTATGCGCGCATTTATAGAATTTTATTTTTGAACAAATACCTGGAGGGAAATTCATACTGTGCGGTTCTCATGTGGGTGAGATAATTGCAGGTATTGACATATTGAGGTCTATAATTATCACGCATGGAGTAGCAATCATAAGTGAAAAACCAACAGATATTATGTTAAGGCAAAGAAACAAATAAGTGTTCTTGAGAAGGTGGAACATTACTAATTTTATTGTCAATCAGCTAATATCTACTCGCAACTTTGGGTTACGTTTTGAGTGAAACTTCTTTGGAACTGTTTCAATTTGAACAAAAGAGCGAGCAAAGAGATTGATTTATTTTATACTTGCAGGACTATGCCGATGCACGAAGTAACTATAATTATCCATCACCGAAATCTTACGGATGTCTGCCATCACGTTTATGCAGCAGCGATTACCTATCATGTAGCGAATAAAAGTAACTGATATACGCTCTACATATTATTAACAATTCATGGTGACGATAATTTTTAATAATTCTTGTATCTCCTTATCATTTTCTTATTTATAATAGAACTTTGGTTTAGACTAGGCAACCAATATAGGTTATTAAAATAAGCATTATGGATTATACGAAATTTTGTATAAATACACAACTCACTTTCAAATTTTCGGTTAATCATCGGAAGTAAGAATAATTGTCAAATATATAATTAGGACGTTGTATAACCTGTAACAGCAGTTCCATTGTAACAATACAAACTTAAGTAGTAAAAAAGTAACCAGCTACTATATAAATTAAGAAATCTTATTACTAAAAATATTTTTATCGTAACTATTGGATGTGAATAAAATGTCCAAAAATTACACATATCCTCTGTATTGCATTAATCTGTGGCACCTGTAAGGTAATGAGTAGTCGGCTATCAATCGGCTCATCGGCTGTCTCCGCCTGACGAGGCGTCGAGAGCCGGCCGCTATCTATTTATCTCAAATCATTCATCACTAGATTTGTCTAGTAATATTTCATAATACACATAACCAGCCTTGTGCCTACCGCCTTTTTATATCGTTAGACGAGAGAAAACGGATCCGTATCTCGTTAACAAAATTGACATGAAATGCGAACCATAGAAAAGTGTAGACATGTCATTGTTATATTAATCATGAAATTAAATTAATATAATTTTTGATACCTCGTCGCCTAGTAAATTAACGTGATAAGTTTTTCTTTGAATTGAGATAATCTGTCACTAGCCAGAATGTCAAGGTAATTTTAGGGCAAGCCTGGGAAGTAGGATGGGCTTTTGCCTGTTGATAACACATACGAACGTCTACGATTCTTCACGAGTTGGGCTTATGTGCCTCCCAACCTCCACTTTGTGCGGGTCGTGAGTCGCCGGTGGGCCATGGGGAGGGCGGGGTGAAAATGAAGGCAACGAATAAGTAATTATGGGCGTCGGTAATCGAAGGCTTCGATTGTTTTTGTACCCCCTATACTGTAAAAAAAAACCTTTCTGGTCTCTGGGCCATGAGACGAAGATAAGGTAGGCTCTGTTGGTGAAGTGGTGAAGTTACGGCGTGTGTTGTGTATGTAGATGTGTGCTTCGTCGTCTAGGATGAGGGAGCAAGAAACTGGCGGACGTTATGAGACGTCGAACGTGATCGTTTGTTATGTCTCGTCATTGATGCCAGAGGTTGTGCGAGGTGTGGACCCCGGGCCCCAAGCTGCTGATGTGACCGGGTATACGCTAGGAGCACAGAGAGCGTGTATCATATGATCAAGGGCAGGGCAATCATAGCAAATATCGCCGTAAAGTGACCGCTATTCTCTCACGTTTCGTACGGTAGCCGATAGCCTTGGTATGAGCGCAAGGGGTGCAACGCATCTTTCCTTTTTATAGCATAGGGAGACAAACGAGACAACGGAGCCTTTCCACGACTACCGACGCCCATGAACGTCAATATAATTACTATGCCGATGCGTTGCTCTCCTTTTCACCTCCCCCTCAATGGCCATTATCTGCATTGACGTGTCTCTGTTAGCCACATGCCATACGTGGCAAGACGGGCATGGGATATCTATATTACTGTCAATCGGTTGGATTCATTTGCCGTAAAATATAAAAATTCCAAGACGATCACATTACAAGAGCAACACAACATCAACCCACGGGCGGTATCCGACTTGTCTTCCCCAATAACTTAATCGGGATAATTTTATCCCAGTAACAAGATGCGAACAGCGTATTAAAAGGCTATTTAGCTGTCGGTTGGAACATTTCTGATTGGATACGATTTTTTTTGTTGTAGGGTACCGCGAGCGGATGGAAACTTTATAGTTTATCGTATGTTTTGCTTGTAATAAAACTCTAGGGGTTTTATAGAATATGGCAAAAATTATCAGTTTTAATTTCAGCCTTTTAAACATTACACGTTATAATGACAACACATTCAATTTGTAATGTAGCAACGCCAGTGGAGACATTTAGTTGTCAAAAATTTCTACGACATTATTTCAAAAAAAAAAAAAATCACCCTCATGCACTGGTTACATTATTCATGGTTTTGTTATTATGTTAACACTAAAATTGTTATGAAGCCTATTTTCATCAGAGTAATGTATCCTTCATTACTCTGATCTTACTCTAATGGTAAAAGATTTTTTGAAATCGGTCCAGTAGTTCAGAGTCTATTCAATGCAAACAAACAAACAAATAATAATCAAATGTTTCCTCTGTAATATTAGTATTGATAGTCAAAGATAACTAACTATAAGGACTTATTTAGACGAGGATGGTTAGTTTAGACCCTGCGTTTGTTAGTTATCAGTTATTTGACGACGCAATAAAACTTTTTTAAAAAGAAAATTTCTAGACAGATTTTACACATACAGTTTGATCAGCATCATTACGTCCCTCTGATCGTTATCGAAGGTTACGCGGCGCGTAGCCCTATAATCCGCTACAATTACAGTTTTACCTTGTCACTTCTACGTCCACATACTATCGCTGCCTTTTGTAAAGGACAAATACTGATGGATATGCGGGTATGGTAAAAGCTAAAACACAAACAATTAGTCCAACAGTTAATCGTCTAGACGAAGCCTTCACGCGCCACGCTATAGTTGTGTATTAAGCAGCAAAAATATAAACACTTACTCCAGTATTAAAAAAATAAAAATACTTTTATAGAATAGGGGGGGGGGGGGCGAACGAGCAATCGGACCCTTTTTACGACTACCAACGCCCATGAACATCGACATAATTACTATGCCGAATGCGTTGCCCTCCTTCCTCCCCATGGGTCCCCGGCTAATCAATTAACCGCGAGAGTTCGTCTACACTACATCCTAATATGCAAGGGAATTGGGCCGGTACGACATCCTCCTATGCAGCGGAATTGGGCCGGTACGACATCCTCCTATGCTGCGGAATTGGGCCGGTACGACATCCTCCTATGTAGCGGAATTGGGCCGGTACGACATCCTCCTATGCAGCATGCCACTACCTCTTCCTCATTTGCGGGTACTTGGAACAAATACGAGGTAGTGCTGTTTGTGAGTAGCCGGTGGTCTATTGGAGGAGAGGAGGATTGGCGGACAACTCATCTGCATAACAATAATGTGGATGTCTATGGCCCTCGATAATTTTCAACAGGCTCGGATATCTCGTTTGAAAATTGAGAGAATTTCTCGTAAAAAATAACTATTTTAATTCATTATCTTTGTCTACTGAACCCATGAACAATCGACTTACGCTCCACGGATCTTCCGTAATTACAATTTTATTTACGTTCTTTAAGTTTTAGCTCATCATTGCACTTTTTGCTATTCACAACGAAGATGGAATTATTCAATAGGCTACAAATTACATGCACGGTGAGTTCTGTTAATCTATGATCACCTGAACGTCCTGACAGACATCGTATGAAGTAGTGACGTGATGCCTTGCAGGAGTGGACCGATACCATGGTGGTGGGAGGTGCCTCTCGCCCCCGAGTTCTCCATTTGTGTATCGCTTGTGTAAAGTTACTTTGTGACTGACTAAAATGATTTGTCCTAATAGAAACCGCCTCAAAGTGATGAGCTTATGTTCACCATTTCATGTGCATTCCAGTGGCGCAGAAGTAAAGGGGAGATGGGAAGTGGGGCAAGGAAATGCGTAACAATTATGCGACCCATTTTCTATATGCTTTTCCTCTGTTCACCCTATCTCCAGTAGCCGGGAACAGGATTTGACATTAGTTCCTTGTGAAATACGACAGTAAAAACTGGCCATGGGAGCCTCCCTCGGCGTCAGTCGTGTCAGCCCCCGTTTGAACCACACACCTAGTCCTGTCTGCCGACTACTAGCAATCCGGTACCTTCTCTTCGCTTCCACAGCATACGTACCTTCACGGCTCTTATCCCCGAAGAGGTAGGCCGAGGTGTCATTCGTCAGTCCAGTAGATATACTAGTACACCCACGATAAGCCAAGGTATTGAGGTCCATGATGACATAGGCGGCAAGCCTATGGCCACTTCGGGCACCTTCCAATCCCGGACAATGTAATGCGTGCTCAGAATAATCTGAGAAACATTTAATAACAGTTGCCCGACCTGGGGATCGAACCCAGGACCCCACGCGGCTAATGGACCTAACAGACGACACCCGCACCGATACACCAGAGCACACGTTCAGATGTGAAAAAAAAGTGATGGACAGAAAAGACTATATACAGTGGTGTTTACTCTAAAAAAACACAATACATCTTAACGTCAAATATAATAATGTCGTCGTAGCCGAATTTCGGCCAAGGCAGCCTCCTTTGTAGGGACGAGTCATCTGCGCAGGACATATTATAGTACACAAGTGTGTGCGTAGGCACTCCCTGTTCCCACATTCACCTCTACAGGTGGGACGGCCATCCGGCACAACAGAAGTGCCTATCAGGCGCAGGACCGATGGCTTAACGTGCTTCCTGAGGCACGGGGATATAGCATCACGAACTTAATGACTTCGGAGTGTTATTAAAAATTTAAAAATCCCAGTATTATCCTGGTCCGACCCAGGATTGTGGTTGAACGTGCTTATTACTAGTCTACGAGGTAATTGGAGTAATGTTACGTATTAAATTTCACATTTCATTGTCTCCGGTAATTGTGTTTTTAAAATTAATCCAGCGAGACCACGAGCAGAGTGAAATTGTTTCGACGTGTCGTTACGTTATTGTAATAAGAAACAGAAATAATAGGATAATAATATGAAATCGAATGCAATCCGCTTTCGAAAGCCATTGTGCAGTCTAATGCATTTAGACAAAATGTCCAATACGGTTCGCTTTCAATTTGCAATCGTTGTTTGATGACAAAAGTGTTTCCGGCGACTTCAAAAAACTCAGTTAATAATTAAATATCATCTTCCTTATATTACAGGGTACATTTTTAATCACACGTGTGGTCACAGTTGATAACTACTGATACCCTTGAATATATCGAATAGAAAATATTCTATTCCGTCCGATTTTCTAAAGTGAAATTTTCACCAGATCTCCGCGTTTTAAGGTATATGAGCCATACCTTACTTTTCGGTAAAGGTAGTTTTGTTGTAATATTTACTTGCTCCGTTGGCTCTGCAACCTAAAGAGCAT
Source organism: Eumaeus atala (assembly GCA_017140195.1). Lineage (NCBI taxonomy): Eukaryota > Metazoa > Arthropoda > Insecta > Lepidoptera > Lycaenidae > Eumaeus > Eumaeus atala. The sequence goes on from JAFELO010000112.1 coordinate 206,486, forward strand.
CTAGACCTCTGACTCCAGAAGACGAAAGTTATCGAAATCTCGGAAGCTATTCCGTCATATTATTCTTCGGAGGAACAAACGTAATCGAACCCCTACCACTTCCCGCCATACATATATATTTTTATATACTTAAGTAGTATATGGCAAATGGAGACTTTTTATTACTACCGACGCACTATGAACACTCGCATAATTACTATGCATATGCGTTACCCTCCTTGCCTCCCTACCTCCAATAAGCAATATCAATGAAATATAACATTACAACCACCAGATCAAGCGATATTTGAGAAAGGAAAAGTTATGAAACCAAGTAAAAGCTTTGTTGTCATTTTTGAAATCGAAACGAAAAAGAAAGTGTTTCATTCGTAATCGACATGCACCAAATTGGACACGTCTCGTCGGTAAATTATTAATAATGTTATCCTAGCAGAATTTCGCCTACAGCGGCCATTTCTATTGAGAAGAGCCATCCGCGCGGGTCATGATAGTGGACAAGTGTTGGCGCAGACAACAAGTGTTGGCGCTCTTTATTCCTTCATTCTCCTATTCCGATACATTACCGACGGTTTAACATGCTCTCTGAGGCACGGGAGTGTCACACCGCCCCAACTTCCTAACTCTCCGGAGTCAGAAGTTGGGGCAGTGTTACACTCCCGTGTTGCTAGAATTTTGAAAATCCTAATAGCACTCCGGGACCTCACGTCTGTGGCTGGACGCGCTTACCACTATACCACAAGGCAGTTAAATTACTCGTATTATGTTCTACGTGAAAATAAAATTTCATAATTACGTAAGCTTTATCTTATTGAAGTTATATGTGTATTATTTTCCGGATCTGAACTAATGCTGTGAAAGCAAAGAGGTCCACTACAGCTTCATTGCATTACTCGTACTAGGAGTGCTAGAGGGCAAAGATACTAGGGTCGGAAGAGCGTCCTACTCTCCCGCAGATGGGAGACATGAATTCCGAAAAGAGAATGTTTTAATAGCTAATTTAACTATTATGACATGAGACAACGCGAGGGTCCCTCATCCCCCGACTCTGCCATCGAGGGCAGGTCGCATACGGAAGCTGCAACGACGGTACTTATGTGAACACATAGCTCATGGAGAGGATCATGGCTTGCGGACTTACGGACTTCACCCTCACATTAATTTCGCCTCAATTTTCTCTACTTTCAATAATATACAATTTTAGGATGTACACTTATGACGTAATTTATCCGAAGAAGTACTTCTTTATAGTGTAGGGGGGCAAACGAGTAATCGGTGTGATTTTACAAAAATTGACGCTCATGAACATTCACATAATTACTATACCGATGTGTTGTCCTCTTTTCCACCTCCCTCCAATGGGTCACCGGCTACTCACAGGCCGCACGAAACGCGGAACCGAAGATGTCACTCTACACCGGGATCATGTGAGCGAGAAGTACCTCCCTAGTCGTGCTGGCCCAATTCCGCTGCAATGCAACATGGCAGTACCTCTCACTACATTACCAAATACGTATTGCCAACTTAGAGGAACGAATTAGAAATTATAATTTTCTCAAGTGGTTGCTATCAAGATTATTGAATGGCTATTCAGAAGTCAGAGCTTATAGAATATTGACATATTATTACAAATATCTTCCCTGTGTACCCTTTACGCAACAATCTTAATAGAATTTTCTAGTGTTAGCAAATATATTCATTCTTAATAATATGGAGATATTATTATTTAAAGGAGGGCAACTCATCGGCATAGTAATTACGTGGATGTTCATGGGCGTCGGTGGTCGTAAGAAAGCTTCGATTGCCTATTCTTTATAAAAAATCTATTTACAAATTTAATAAGCCTAAATTTACATTTAATTTATATTCATGGGTTAGCTTATTTCTAGATGGTGGCCTCTAATTGTCACACTAATCGTGCTTTATAAATGTTATATTTTCATGACTACACTATTTTACAAACGCATCAAATAATTATTTATGCAATTAAACTATTGGTGATTATATAAGACTCGACAAAAATATATCTCAAATTCATGAAGACTTATAACGAAACTACAATCAAATCTCGGAAAAATAACGATATTTTAAAGAACCGTTGGAGTGCTAAACGTAAGTACGTAGATGTGAGTTCGTTAAGTTTCATTTTTAAACTCTCATTTTTATTTTCTCTCACTGCAGCAGTAAATACTAAGTAACATTCAGTCTTAAATCGTCTTCCCTTTTATACCTCTGCGATTTCCCGGTTTTATATAATTATTGAGAGTTTTTAGTCACAAAACTCCTCCTCCTGTCGTAACAGATTGATAACCCATCAAGATAGGAGCGTGAAAAAGATGTCCTCTTCTTATCTTGATTTGAACTGACGATTACGTATCATGTTGTCATCATATTTGTCAAAACAGTCCGTATATTTTACCTTTTTATCCTTTTTAACAGATTTCTACTGTAACAGTAACGTGTGCCTGGAGGTTGATTTAAAATCGAGAATGCACTTTTGAGAAGGAAGATGAAGGCAGAATTTTAAGCCGTTTAAGTTTTCAGGTTAGACTTGGGCCAAAAACAATGGAATAACGCGAAGCTGAATTATATGGGATTCTTCTTCTTATCAACTAAAATGTGATAAACTTCCGAGGCATCACAAAGAGGGTTGTGGGACCCCACCGAATTTTTTGGCCTTTTAATTTTTACCAGTTCTCGTCTGGAGTGGAATGTAGAGTCTCTCATACTACTCGCCTTATAAGAGCCCTGCTTGGCTTGGATTGAAGGATTCATTTAGAACCAGACATAGAAATAATAGTAATTTTTACACTTCCACCACCTCTCTTCTGTTTAAGTTCCACAGTCCATATACAAAATGTAATCGAAAGCTAGGTAAATTAGAAACATAATTTGTCTTATTTATGATATTACGTTGCTGACTCTCCTGTAGTAATTAGCGTCCAGAGTCCATAGTACTCGTAGAATGGATTTAGAAATACTTAGAATGGAAGATCAGCCAATGTTCACTATAGAGGAACATCGGCTGATATACAGGATATTTTAAGAGACTGTACTACACCACAGAGCGTATTCCGCACTCGAGTACATAAAATTTGACCAAATTTGTTTTTAAAATTCTTACTATACGGTTAGCCTAGATCGAGTGCTTACTACTTGCTAAGTTATCACGGCAGGGGTTTTTTACCTGTGGGCGCGCGAGTTTGTATCGGTCCCATACGGTGAACATATTATTTTAAAATAATGACATCAAATCCGTTGTAGTTTACTATGTACTTGTGGAACACTTTATCTACCGTGTCCTAAAAATATGCAGTTTCCTGCAATTTACGTTGTAAGTTCTAGTCGGAGCTCTTATCAAGGATCCTCAATCACATTAACTTATAAAAGGTGGACCGGAACACTAATTGCTGATACGATATCGGTGACAGGTAGGCTGTAACGTTTCGTGCGGTTAGCGTGTATCAATAGTGACTAGTGATTCTATAAATGAGAATGTCAAAACAGACATACAAACACACAATCTCTACAGCTTCAATATTAGGAATAGATAATCAAGCATTCGAATAAATCATTCACTTTTAGAGACTAACAATAAATCAGCTGATCTTTGAACCGAGAAATTATGTAAATTTGCTCGGCCTACGGTAAAGTGTTATGGTAAATATCTATGGTATTTGCGGCAACACATAATAATTGAGTATAATTAAATCAACGTTGGCGAAGGCTGGCTATAATTGAGTCTTAAATCAATGGGCCCCTTATATATGCGACATGGTTAGTAGACAAGTTCTGTTGGTGATATTTGTTTTCTAACTTGAATGTAGACTACAGTAGTGGGAAGTTGTTTTAGGGCTAACCAATATAGACAGCAGAAGTGTGTTTCTCGAGTGCTGACTTTTATGTTCTATTGATGTAGGGGCCATTGTGTCTTGATTCTGATAGATCCTGATCTATCAGTCACCCCTGGCTGATACTGTAAAAAAGGAATACATATTTTTTATTAATCTGAAGTAAGAAATCGCCATGATACAGCGAAAGTACGTTGCGGAATTGTTCGTTTATTGTTTAAGGCTATTTCAGTGATGAGGGCGGGAGCCTCCTAACACTATATACCCGTTTGAACTTTATTTTATTGTTAACTGAACCGCGCGGCTAACGGTTGATTAAAACGTTTAAAGGTGTTTCATAGGCGTATAAAATATTATTAGTCAATTTATTCCAGCGGCTCTACGTGGCGTCGTCGTGAATGCGGAACTTTTGATTAAATGAAGCGCTTTGTGCGTGAGAAAACGTGGCCACTGCATTTTCTTACGAGTATTCGTGTTAAGCTAATTGTTCGTTGCCGACGCAGTTCTGATGGGTGTTGGTTTAATAATGTTATGTTTTGAGAGTATTATTTATGGTTTCCTACCGAAACAGAAAAAGCGATCCCTTACTTTGTTGTCCGTCTATATACAAAAAAAACGATATTTATTATTAATTGAGTACCTTCGGTATACGTATCCGAATCGCACCGTTGCGGTTTTTTTTACCGTAGCATTCTGTATGTTAGGGAAACAAAACCACACGCAATATATTATTAATATATTTTTTATACCTAGTCTTGCAAAATATTGTAATTGCAAATAACATTTATTGCTTTTACAGTGTGTTAGTTTAACGCACAAATATAAAACAGTTAGAAACGTAAAATGCTTATTTGAAGTGGTATACATTGGCTGCAGTACTTTCCTATAAACGCTGAGGCCAGTTATCAATAGGATCACGCACTCTTTCCATGGGGAAATTCTTCACAGCCAATCGTGTGGATTGATTTAGGACCTCCAAATTATCATGGCGTTTAGAGCAACCTGTACTCTCTAAAACTGACCACATATCATAATCCAGCGGATTAAGATGGGGACTAGCTGACGTCCGGTCTTCAGCTCTGATGAAGTCCTATACGTTCGCATCCAACCAAGACTGCATGGACCGAGCTTTACGACTCGGCGCCGAGTCTTGCTGGTAGGACCATAATTGGTTACTGAACATGGTGGTATTAAGGGGTGTAACTATCATTCTCATGAACGGTATCTTGTTTCTTGATAACTTTCATGAGAATGGTAGTTTGATACCTTTCTCACAAAATATGGTTCAGTCGCTCCTTCATAGCTAACACCCCACCAAACCATCACTGAAGTCGGACAATGCCCATGATGCAATCTGTCGACTAATCGGGAGACATAAACACCGTCATTTTGTTTCTTAAATAGTTTCTCAATTGTAAAAAAGTGTTATGCGTAAACAAAATCTTTCTGTGACCTTCCTCCGCGCACCGCTTCAGTAGTTGTTTCGATTTCACCACCCTATTCGCCTTTGATTTACCAGTTAAGAAATGACCAGTGCGTCAATTGTAGGCAAGTTCTAAGTCATCTTTTAAAATACGCGTCATGGTGCTATCTTCATTTCCTGAGATAAAACCTTTTGCTTACGGACAGGGTTTTTTCCAATTCTTTCCCTCACTGCTTTGACCGCCCTTTTCGTAGGAACACTACGTGCACGGACACTTCATCTGTCACAAGCAGAGGATGTCTCATTGCACCTATTATTACCCCGGTACACAAACATTAGACTAATACCAAGTGTATTGTTTTTTATAGTATAGAGGACAAACGAGAAATCGGAGCCTGTTAATGACTACCGACGCCCATGAACATCAGCATAATTACAATGCCGATTCTTTTCACCTCCCAATCCAATGGGCCAACGGCTGCTCACAAGTGTATAAGGCGGTATCAAGTGAGCGAGAGGTACCACCCCGGTCGTGCCGGCTCAATCCCGGTGCAGTGTTGAGTGGACCTCTCATGGAGTGTTATAAAATTATCATTTCGCTCCATACCTACCTTTGTGTGATGTAATCACAGCGATTCTGTTCACTTTACTACCCCACTCCATTTTAGTATCGCAAAATATTATAGAAGGTATTGGCGCCAAAATGTGAAAACAATGAACAACCGTATAAAAATGACAGATTCTAAATTCAAATGTAATTTTTTTTTATTTAGAATTGTAACAGTATTTATGGCCAGATTGAGTTATCTGTCGGGGGTTGTGCAACTACAAACTCGCAGCCTGATGTTATTATATCCATATACCTCCCTGGATATAATAATACTAAAATTATTTTTCAAATTTGACCGGCTAAAATGATCGTGTTCAAGGAAACAAACAAATTCGGCCCTATATTAGTACAATTCAATAACATGGACGTGTAATCGATACACTGATTCGATACGCAGATCTGATATATCGAATACGGAAGCGCGGAATTGCTTGTTATTTGTTTGATCAACGCAATCACTGGGGAAGATCTACAGCTGTTTCGATAGAACTGTGCACCATGAACACAATTGACATTACATGGAATACATCCTCGTCCTGCCGGTCGTACCGTGATATCCCATTACAGTGCTTATGGGTGATCATTTTAATGGAAATTACCTATTTACATTTTGAGTGGTGTAATTTCTGCATTGCAGATGCATCGCCCCGGATTTAAGTTATAATATCACGTTTCGTGAATTGTGTAAGTTTGCGATTCTCATTGAACGAGGCAATGCGTCTGCGTATCGTATGCGGATATTTACTAATGTCAGTTGCCACACGTAATGAACTGTGACTGCTCGTTTGCCCCATATACTATAAGAGCCCGATTGGGTTACCTATAAAACAAAAATTTTATGGTACCCTTCTATCTTCGTCTTAAATACGGGGTTTATTATCATCTACGCCCGCCAGGCGAGGGGACGCGGCCACGATAATAATAATTACTTTAGCTAATTTTAAATAACTATCAAGACGCATCTTTCCCATCTGTGGTACAGAAGGGAGTATCCTCTTTATCGACCACATTATCTCCTAGAGCGTGGCCTGGCGTGAACCGGTAGTGGTACGGCCCTTATAGTAACCGATGACACTGCACTGGACACTTACGTCAGTATATACGTAAAAAAAATAACACTGGACTCCTTACTGACATTCGCCTTGTGTGCGGCATGCAGACATAAAAGACCAAAAACATCTCTAGGCACAGATTATATCAATTATGATGTCATATAAGTATCTCCGATCATCGAGTTATCTATATCGATTAATCGACGAAGCAACATATATAATTATAGTGATTAACCAATCACGTTTTATGACAACATTTCTCAACTGTATTTTTTTTTTTCAGATAAAAAGGAGAGTCACTGCGTAGAAAGCTGACCGCGCCTGTTTGAAGGTAAAAAGCTCAAATGTTCATAGGAATGAAAGCTATAGGCGTATAAGTTCCTACAATGTTAATGTGCCGATAATAAGTCTTATGTTTTTCCTGACTGTGTCAGAAAGAAAACTAAAATTTAAGCGTATGTTTATTAATTATTTGGCTCGCTATGGCAATTAAATAGGCTTCGTATAGTGAAAGATATTTTAAAATTCGGTTTATTATTTAAATGCTATTTGACATATAAAAATTATGTATATAGCGGAGAGACCACAAACTATTAATAACAATACATGGCGCCCTTCAGAACATAGCTTAGAAAGTCTTAGCCGTGTTTCATCAGCCATAAACCTAATCAAATCAAGAACCTTACGACACACCATACAGTATGGGTACTGTACCACAGCGAGTATATATTTTCACTGATGATTTTTGTAATGGTTTCCAGTAAAACCATTAATCAAGTCGTGATACTAAAGATAGAAGTTACAGTTAGAGATTTCCTGGCCTCACACGGTGCAGATTCTTATCATAATTACTGTGAAAAATACACTTTGTTGAATTACGAAAAGCAAGCGGGAAGCAGGGCCATGTGAGCAGAACAGATAATGATCATTATCATGAGCTTTTTTAAGTAAACTTAGATTTTATATTTGGCAGAATGACCGATACCATATTCTGTAGCACGATTTAGCCAGCCATGGTAAATACCTGAATAAATAAATAAGCACAAAGTAGGAAAATTTTATTTATCTATGTACGTATTTATGAACCACCTAACCCATAACAGTGAAATCAGATACACGTGAGACGTTGACCGCGCGTTTCACTATCGGTATAGTACGGTGGCAATATCTGATTCCGGAAATTTGTAAGGTATTGTAGTTTTATCATATAGGACCATTGACTAACGTGTCCTAAAAGATGTGAAATCTTTCACCGTTCGCGCTGTATAGTAATAAAAAAGTAAAATTAATTTACTCGGCGCTTTATCAAAATTCGCACAAGAGAAATGGCAGCGTGAGGCGGTAAAACAATAAGCTAATGACTAGAAACTGCAGAACTAATGTTAACAATATATAAATATGATTGTTTCTGTCTCATACGCGAGGAATTACACACATTTGTACCTCCACTCCGAGTAATGGCCTTTCCGGTACAGAGTGATTTTCTAGACTTGTTCAGCGACGTCGAGAAATAGAACAATTGTAATATAAAACAACAACAACGCATTGGCACTAGACATTAAGCGTGCAAAAAAATAATAATTTATATACATTATGTGTGTATATGTTTATGTATGTATATATTGTATATTTGTTATTATATTGAATTATGTCTAGGAGTGATTTAGTAATGTTGTCTTTTATAATTGTTATTTTCTACCCTGCTATGTTTGTTTGTATTCTTTCACATGCAAGGTTATCTGAAAGAAATTGCTGCCTTAGCAATGAAGACCGCCTCTTGTGTACACAACATGTACTTCACAGTAACTGCTTTCTTTGATTATTTTATATGTATGTTGTTGTATACAATAAAGTATATTTCATTCATTCATTCATTCATTCTACACATGTGCACGCCAGCTCCTTAATGGGTTAGGCAAAGAGAACGGACACATATCACGATCCTTACATACTTGTCTTGCTTCTTCTACATTGATTACTGTATTGAAGCATCAATCGTTCTAGTTTTCAAAATAAATTATCCTCTATGTGCTGCCCAGGCATCATTTATGCTAATAAGCCTATTGGCATAGAACAAAAAAGTTCCATATAAATCCTTGCTTAGTTCCTAAGCCATTAGCATGTACAAATAGATATTTTTTTGTTCTACAAATTTTCTCTTCTCTACTTTTTATTTATCTCTATCTATTTTGTTTTTTGAAAAATATTTAACGTACAGACACACTATTTTTGCCTGCAATCATCACTATCTAATCATTAAAGCATAACTCTTGCTAGTGGATTTTCTTCCATTTTATTGACCTTGCCTACAGATTCTATAGAGACAAGGTAATAAATATCTGCATATATTATTGTAATAAAATAGGCATATGTTTGCATGAAATGCGCACTTACCTTACACTGGACAGTATCGATGCGTGCTGTTATATTGAATGCCTGACAGTAAGCACCAGGACCTGCCGCTACCAGTCCAGCTGGTTTTGTTGATACAGCTGGATATGTTCTAATATGGTGCATTTGAAAGGCTTGTAAGTATGAGCTCTATATTTTTATACGTGTATAATTTCGCTTCATACGTTTGTTGATTTTTTGAAGTTATACTTTTTTTGACGCGTTGACGAAAAATGTTACGAAAGCAGGTAGTTCTGCAGGTAGCCACAGTCAACACTTTAATGTTCCAAAAAAAGTTACCAAAATGCGTTATAATAAAACTTTCAATGTGTTATATAAGTATTTTCTATTGTTAGCGTCATTTAACTACAAACATAGAATAATGCGAAAGATGACATTTTTCAAAAGATTTTTTTTTGATCTTGTTAAACCAAGGAAGTATAATTTCAAACGCGTGTACATAAGTACAAACACATTATTTTCTTAAAGTTGTATTTACTTTCATCCAGCGTTGTATCTTAAAAAAAAGAGAAATTATTATTTATGTTGTTGTTATGTTGTTTCTAATGCTTATGGTCCGTATTTGAAACCATTTTTTATAACTAATTGGCGTATACTTATATGTGTTATATGTGTTTATCAGGTACACGTCCAAGGTGTGCTCATCTCATGGCCTTTGTGGCCGTATTGGTTGTTGTATGTGTCTAACACAGAACACGAATTGACATATATGCAATGAGCAGACGGAGTCTTCTGCTGCACATAACCGTAAAGCTGTCGCATAACCGAATAGACCAAACTTCTCCTTAATTTTATGATTTGTATTGCGGCAAAATATTTTACAGTCCCCATTTAAGGTCATTTTACATAGTCCATGTTTTTCAGGTCTCTTTGGATGCTATAGTTTTATATAACTAGCTGTATTCCGTGGTTTTTTACCCGGGAAACTTATCCCCCAGTTCAATTTCATTGCATAAGTTCATTTTTGTTATTCCGGAGTTTACCACTGATTTTAGTCATATCTTTGTCCACAATCAACAACTATTATCGTAATTCGTATATCAATAGCTCTAGTTCCATTATCGAATAAATATGATGTTATAGTAACGTTCCGAGTAGTAGTAATGTTACGAATAGGTGGAACCTGCGAGTGAGAGAGCATAACATGTCGTCTCTCTCACTCCATCGAGTGATTCGTTCTCAGATCAATTAGAGACTAATAATATCCGTCTATCCGTAAAACTACAGCCCGTTTTTATCTGTCTGGCTTAATGAGTAGACAATGATGATGATGGATAAACGTTACGAGAACATTAAATCCAAAAGTATTTCGCATCTATCGAAAATAATAAAATATTATTTCCTCGTAAAGTGTTTATCACCGTTCACGCCTTGTATGAAATAAAACTTTTACTTAACGACTTTATTAGTTTACTTTCCTTATAAGTGTTATTATGATACTTAGCACGTTCCCGCGCACCTTCACAATTAGTATTAATTGTGGTTTAAATACATTCGAGAAACCAACGGGTCGTTGTACTTTAGTTTGAAGTGAAAACTGCCAATGATGATACCCTGCCCTGGCCATGTTTTGTGACTTAGTGACGACACCGGAGAGACTAGGACTACGTGTGTCCGTCTTGGTTAATAGAGAAGGAAGATGGGAATGCATTACTATATTTGTGTATGTAATCTAGCATGCACATTGCGTACAGAGAGATGAATGAAAAGTGAGAGAGAGACAGAGCCATATTTGCTCTCTCTTTCGACTTGGACGGACTCTTCTTAGGCTGGTTTCCCTTCCATTTATATTATCTCTTTGTCTACGACTGACATAGTGGCATCATGTGACACTTTTGTGGTACGAGGAAACAGACAAAAAAAATTGAAAGAGGTAGTGCCATCCTGCATTGCAGTGGAATTGGATCGGCACGATCGGGTCGGTACTTCTTGTTCACATTATACCGCCGTAATGTGACATCATAGGTGTCGCGTTTCGTGCGGATTGTGGTTAGCCGGTGGCCTATTGAGGGGGGGGAGAGAACGGGAGGACAACGCATGGGCACAGTAAATCATCAAAGTCCATGGGCGTCAAGTAAGGCTCCAGTTTCTAACACATTTTCCAATTTGCGGGGTACAGGCATGACCACCTGATCCTCTGCCAACTCAGCGTGGACCTGTTCAGGGGGGGGGGTCTCTTCTGAATCACGAGCAAGCCGTAAAATCACGAGTGTTAAGCTTGTCGACTCTATCCTGAGCAGGCTCAAACAATTCAATGGAATGTAACAAGTGTAAATAACTTTTAACTGGCTTTGACAGATTTATGCGTATTCTTGTAAATTTTAAGTACTTATATTTTAATTTGTTTTCTTTTAGTTTTTGTGTGATGGAGTTTTGTATATTCGTAGAATGTTTTGTATCTTTTATAATTGTAATATATATTAAATTTTATAAAAAAAGAAGGAAAATATGAAAACGATGAGATAAGAGAAAATATGAATACAAGAGGAAAAAAAAGCCTCTCTTTTCTGTCTGTTGTTGACACATATCTCTTTTTAAATTTTCATTTTTGTTTTATATTTTATTTTAGTATTCAACTTGCAATTGTCAGCATTATAAATAAATTCATGCCGATTCCTCGGTAGGCTGGGCCTGCGCAATATTGTTTCAAATCACACAAAACCGTCACATAAAAATACCAATAAACCTCAGAAGAAAAAGGAATAAAAAATGCCGCGTCCTCTTCCTGCTATTGAATTCTCATTCAATAGGCATCACCAAAAATGATGATACCGTGTTCTACTGATCCCCACAAGCACCGTCTGTCACCAACATGCTTACAGCACAATTTTTTTTTTAAATTTCGCTTCAATGACAAATATCAGGTATTGGTTGTCTGTGCGTGAGACAAGGCCGGCAAGATATCTGCGAATCCTCTGGTGTTGATGGTGATCCGATGTTGGTTGATCTGATGTTTATGGGCGTTGATGATCACTTCTTACAAGTGGGCCAACAGCGCGTTTGCCTATGCTATAAAAAAAACAGAAAAGACAAAAAAATAATAGAATCGGTCGTATAGCGACTTGATTGTTTAAAGTGTAGTTGAATATCTAGTTAAGATATAAACTCATAAATATCGCCGGCGTCGGCATTAGACGTGCCACCAGCTACTGTAATTACTCGCTCGATTTATGTAATGACTGTATGAGAAAAATAATTGGCCAGCCCGTTTTGTGATTTAATCATTCCAAATTTAAAATGCTAATTTGCTTTTTCTTCCCTCTTTTAATGACATTTTGAGTATGTGGTTATCATTGGCAAAATTACAAATAACCAGTATGAATTCAAGTATGAATTTACAGAAATCTAAAAGAGAAAGTACTTTTGTTCCTGCGTAGTGAGCTCATTTGGCCTATGTGTGTAGTAAACGCTAGGGCCCTTTTGTAAAATCATGTAGGGGAACGCTAAAGGGCTTGGCAACGAATTTAACCTTAAAATAAAAGGAGAAAATGATTCCAAGTACCCCAGTCAAAGCGGGACACAGTACAAGATTGTAATGACTCATAAGTGTGTTAAAAAGAGGCAAGGGTTAGTCACATTTGGTCAGTAATATTGTATTGAGTTAAAGTATATTGAAAGTCTAGTTCAGCTCGCATCCAATAAATTCTCGACATAATATGTTTTTTTTTATAACAGTCTGCAATAGAGACTATAAAGCCTCGTACCCTAGCCTTTTTATTTAAAAAAATAATCATGTTCACGTCTGTAATTGATGTTTTTAAATTCCCAAGGGAATGGTAAAGCAATTTATTAATTTCCTGTTACCAGTCGTAATCTAAAGCAGCTTTCCTTATATAAATTGCACTTTTATAATCATAAACGCATATCTTATTTTATTTGAGTTTGTTCTAGGAATTTAGTGTATGCCGTGCGATTCTTAGACTATAATTAAAATAGACATGCTCTCTCATGATAAGTAATACGCAAACTGGTCTGTAATTAACTACTGAGCTTGTCTATGGTTATACCGAACGCTCGCTCTGTCTCTTTCCTTTCGACGTACATAGATTCTTGCGCATAGATATGTCTACTGCGGTCCTGCATTGCTAAGTGCTGTCAGATTAATTACTGCATTAATTCCTTCTTGTAATTTATTCCCGATGCGGTCTTAATTGAGATATAATAAAGGTAAATGGTGTAACATCTGTTTTTCTGCAATAACTATGAATGTTGATACTAGTTTTAGCCTTTTCAGGACGCGTATTAACGAAGAATTATATTTTTACTTTACAGACACGTTACTTTTTATTGTTATCGTAGCGTTAGAAATCCCCCTATGTTTTGAAGAATAACGTGTCACTTGATTTGTTATCTTAAAAACTACAAACATACAGATGATATTACTTTCTGTCTTGTGGAAATATTTTTACTCACTGCTACCGATTATCATATCCCACCAGGATTAAAGGGACGGCGGACCACTTGGATGCTCGTGACTCGCGACCGTGGCCTATGGCGCCCAACGGGGACGGCCTATAACCACTAGTAGACGTTGTCTGGCTGATGATGATGATGATACCTAGCGGTATAGTTGTAAGCTTGTTATACCGTTAACTAAGAGGTTTGAGTCCCGAGTGTGGCAGTGGTAGAAGGATTTTTCCATTTCCAATGACAGTCCTGATTCAGATGGTGGCGTTACACCCCGTGTCCGAGTGTCTCGGAGGGGACGTCAAGCCGATCCTGCGCCTGATTACTCTCCGGTCATATCAGACTGCCGTCCCATCCACAATGTTCGTTCTTAAATATTGCATAATGTAATGTTGCATATCAGTCAAGATATTTACATAGTCTGTATGGTGATGATATCAGCCCGTGTTAGACACATACAATATCCAGTACGGCACCGAAGGCCATGAGCTGAGGACACTTTGGGTGTGTACCTCAGAGATGTATTATACTTGCCATCGTCCACGTAATACTCCTCAGCTAGAGTCCATCTCTTAGGATGGTCACACATCACTCCATATGTCATCCTGACGTAACCCATCAACACATATAAGTGTATAGCAGTAAACTCCAGTCACATGCAGAATTCGACACGTACAGTTTCAGCAGTCCCCCAAAAGGTGATACAAACATTTTGTAGATAAGCCTGGCCAATGAGCCAGGAATCTGATTTATGATGATGACTGAGTGTGTTAAAACTTATCGCACGAACTAATATGAGCGTACTTTTGTACCTCACCGCAGACCGTCAAAGTAATTACGGTCTCCTTAATGTGTGGCCTCAATTTGACTGTGCAAAAACGGAAGTACCGGTTCTTTAAAAGAACCGGCCAAGTCCCAGGCGGACATACGTATAGCAAGTTCCGTACCAATATATACATATTTATATAAAATGTTAGATGGCAAATTCGCTTTTATGGATAAACCTCTAACACTATTTCGATAAAATTGTGTGTTAAAAATAGTGTACCTACCACATTATTAAATCAAGCTACAGCTACAGGTAGGCCCGAAGTAGGTAATGATAGTTATATGAACTACATAAGCCACTTCGCAAATATTGATGATTATTTTAATGAGCGTGCGTGTATTAATATACGCTAGTGCTCGCCCACGAAAACACACACACACACACACACACACACACACACATAAAAACTCGTAGGCCACTGTGGGGCCAACGAGTGTTTATGTGTTTGTGTTTATACATATATTTTTTATATTTTATTTTAGTTTTTATCTATTTAAAAACATACACAATCATTCACTCACTCGCACACTACTTACTAAATATATTTTTATTCCTTTCATGCTTAATGTGGAGATACGGCAGTGATAGGGTTTAATTAAAATGTAACTATATTATTATTGAAAAATAAATGTTAAAAAATATTTTTTATGTTCATACTTTCAGCACTCGTCCTACCTGTGTCTTGTCGTACACAATATAAATGTTTAAATACCTATAAATTATTTATATTATGCCAAGTTTTGTTAACACATTACCAATAATGTTGTACTCGGTATAGAATGCTATATAATATAGGGAGCAAACGAGAAATCGGAGCCTTTTTACGACTACCGACGCCCATGAACATCCACATAATTACGCCGATGCCGATGCGTTGCCCTCCTTTCCTAAAATGGAACCTATTACTACTCACAAATCGCACGAAACACGACACTGAAAATGTCACTTTACGGAGGTATTATGTGAGCGAGAGTTACCTCCCCGGTCGTGCCGGTCAAATGCCGTTGCGTAGGAGGATGTAGGGTCATGCACTATGCATGGCATTACCTCTTACAATGCAGCATGGCAACACCTCTTCCTAGAAATATTTTATAATGTGTATTAGTTATGTGATAGTGTAACCTGTATGCTGGAACGGAAAACTGGACATCCAAGATACAGGCAGATGTAGAAGGAGAATACAGAAGAAGAAATTGTATTAATGCTTTTATTCCTAAGGAAACTGTTCCATTTTAAATATAAATATAAATTTCTGTTTGGGTTTTTTGTGTGAGAACTATAAATTACTAATCTTTGAAAGTATTTACCTAAAGGACTCCTGCATTATATTACACCACTTCTTGCTTTATGCTTCCAAGCCAACGGGAAGTAGCCTTCCTTAAGGCTTTATTAACACACGCACAGACTGACTACCAAGTGATCCTATTTCGAATTCGGTTCCAACGGTTAACCTAACGATTGCGTCTTTTCCAACTCAAGCGCGGAACCCTAGAATAGAATGACATTTATGTAAAAAGCTTGTGATGTACAACCCTAAAAAGTTTGGATGCAAGTTCGTTGTTCGGACTATGTTCAACAAAGATGTCCTTGCTGTATTGCATCCGAATGGTGCTCGCACAACCGGACACACTTTTCTACGAATATTACTATAAATCTTTATTTAGATTACACGTAGATTTAAAATATCGACAGCCCTATTAAAATACTTACCAGGAGACAAAGGCAAGAAACATCCGATGACAGATCCGCCGCGATATAATTATGACATTTACCTTGTAATACCGGAGACGGGTACGACAACGAGATAATGAAGGTAATAACGTGACCACGATCATGACGAATGTCGTTCCTATTGATGTAAACTGTATTTAGTAAGAAGTAGTGTCTGAATTATAGCCGAATTGTGCCGCCGGGAAACTGCTATAGAGTTAGTATGCATATAGAAGGGAAGCCAGCCTAAAACGTGGCCGTCTAGGCTGATAGAGACAGCAAATGTAGTATCTACACTCTCCGCATCTATTTTTTCATTCATTTCTCTTTATCCAATGCGCATGCGGGATTGGAACGACAATTATAGTAATATGTTCACTTCTTCCTTTTTCTATTCTTCAAGACGGGCATATAAAGCTATTCACTCACATAATATCGGCACGAATTTGCTACTCAAACATAGTAATATTATTTTAATTCTCTCATATGTATAACTAATAAAAGTAGATTGAAAAGGTCGATAACATTATTAAAATACTTAGCATACAAGGGCTAGCCGCTATACAGTGTAAGGAGCATTCGATGACAGATGCCTTGCGATACCATTACGAGATTTACCTTGGAATGCTGGAGACGAGTTCGCCAGCGATATAATTAAGGTACCGCAGTCACGACAAGTGTCGATCTCAATATTGTTGTGTACCCCATAGTATGCGGACTCTAGTAAGACACAGTCTAACAGGTGCACTAATGCCAGCAAACACGTGATTACTTTTCCGCTTTGAGTAATGAATTTTATTTATTTCTTCGTTTGTAAATATTTCTGTTACAAGCTGATGACATAACGCACTGGATATGGCTATCTAACGTAGCGGTCATTAATCTACATTTTTTATAGCATATAGGGGCAAACGAGAAATCGGGCCCTGTTACGACTACCGAGTCCCATGAACATTCAAATAAATACTATGCCTATGCGTTGTCCTCCTTTCCGTCTCCCTCGAAATGGGCCACCGGCTATTTTACGGCGGTATCAAGTGAGCGAGAGGAACCTCCCCGGTTGTGCCGACCCAATTCCGCCACAGTATAGTATGGCACAATCTCTTACAAATATTCTGTGTTGGACAAAGTTACATATTATCTGTGAAGATTTTAATAAAATCTGTCCAGTAGTTTTGAAGATTGGCCCGGACAAATATCGTATCATGAGATTTTTAAATGACTAGCATCACCCCGCGGTTTCACCCGCTTAATTCCAGTCCTATAACCTCCCTGGATAAATGGACTATTCAACACGAGAATATTTTTTGTTTCGGGAAGGTAGTTCCTGAGATTAGAGCATTCAAACAAACAAACTCTTCAGATCTGTGTTATTATTATTATTATAAAATACACAATATTACTCTAAAAGTAGACTTCAAAGTTCGACAGAGTTATTAAAATACGGAGGCATAGGCGAGTCGCTAAGTTGCGCTTGAAGCACGGTACTCTGATTAACCTTGGAATACCGGAGACGAGTTGGTCAACGAGATACTTGTCAATACCAGGTATTAAAGTGACCGACGGAGTTTCTTAGATATGTACTTACTAGCAGCGCGTCCCCGCTTCGCGTGGAAATTAATTGATTTACAAAAATGTAGAAATTATAAAATCATGGCAACGCTCATACAATGTCATAGTAATAATGACAACAAATTAAATTTACAGAACGTCTGTCAACTAGTTGTCAATAATTTTGATTGATTGTTTGATAGATTTAGTTTGGCATTTTTGCTCAACTAATGGTTACGTTATCGAAGCTTCATAAATCCTAAATAAATTGCAGTTACATAACCTAGCGAATTTTTTTTTCTAACCGGTCCAGTAAATTCTGAGCAAATAATCAAAATCACTTTATATATTATCTGTGAAGATTTTACGATTTTTTTATAGTATGGTCTGGCATGCCATTATAGGCAAAGGTCTCGAAATAAATTAAGAGTAAGAAAAAAAAAGCGTGACCGCGATCGTGAAAAGTGTCGTTCTTATTACTGTCCGACTTCTAAGTGTTTGGATTCCACTATGACGTAGCAAGTGAATTTTTTTTCATCATCTCGTGATTATTTTTCCACGTTGAGTAATGGACTGGTTTCCATTCTGGAAAAGTTGTTTTATGCTTCGCGGTTGATATAAAGAATGCAGCGTATACAGCTTATGTGTGCATACATTACGTATGCACCAGTCTGTTGACCGAGTCAGAGATCAGAGCGGGCAAATGGATTGCTGAAAACCCGAACTCTTACCAATCGCACGTAGTACGACAGCTTAGCGATTACTTAACACCGGCAATAGGAAAATAAGCTTTACCTCATCAGTCCTACCGCCGCAAACCGTATTCATCATCATTATCAGCTTTATAGTTCTGCTGCTCATATGCCGCTTTCAGTGAAAGCCAGGACATCCAATCTCATGATCGTACCCCGGACTGTGGAGATCTTCTGCCCACTTGGTGGTGTCCATAAATATCGTTGGCCTGAACACGGCATCCACTCTAGAACCATACATACCTGCGTGCGGCCAGACCTTCGTCACTTCGGCGAACTTAGTTTTGACCAGATGAACAATATCGGATACTTCAGCACTATAATCGATTTAGTACACATTTATGAAGCAAAAATCTTATGAAATTGGGCTAACCAGACCTCCCATTACGAAAACACAACATTCATAATGAAAGCTAATTAATTAAATAATATAAATTGCGAACAAAATTGATAAAATAATAAATTTTAATCAATTCCGAATCGAGGGCAATGATTTGTATGAGCATAAAATTTACTCATTATGAAGTAACGGACAATTCCGAGTGGAACATTCCATTGGGTTCCTTCCAATATAATGACTAAGTGTCTAAGTATCTACACTTTTCATAGGCTGGAACAGCGGAGTCATTGTTTCTTCCAAGAGCCCATCTTCACGGTAGTTTCCTAGTAATGGGTGGAGATATCCCAGTGCCACATGTGTTGATCCTAACAAACATCAGTTGCGTTGTCCACATTCATTGCTCTCTCTATAGTTTACGCAGCTAACAGACTCCGGTCGCTTTCTACCCTCTCTATCCACTTGACACCACATCAAGACTCATCCAGTTATTCTATGGCCTTATTTTTCAATAGAAGTTTTATTTAAATGGAAAAGCCTAATTTTTGATACCTTCATTATGACGTCGCTGTCGATACCGGAGACAGAACTCCTCTGTATCCGAGACCGACAACGACCCCCACTCAGGCTTCGGGCGGCCACACACCATGCAGTGGTGGGCCAGGAACTAAGAAGCATAATCGAATATAAACTAGGAAATAAAAAACTTACCGCTTTAAGCGGTCTCTTCAAAGCCATACTTCGGAACTCTAAAAGAAAAATTCGAATAATAGTTGATAACTTACTAATTTTAGATCAATTTAATATCGATTACATTTTTTTTTTAATCGCCAAACGGTTTATTATAGGAACTTCTGCCAGTGTCGATTAAAGAAGTCATTGATCTCATATAATCCGTTTAAACGTCAAATTGGTTGTCCACAGGTCAGTGGTTAATAGCTAAAGAGGTGTATCGATTCAGACGCACATAGGTTTTATTAACTAGTTCATTTATTCCTCTTCGTTCGCTTTACTCAAATATCTATAGCAATAATATAAAACCTGAAGTGCTTAATGATTTCTTAGGCTTACGCAAATGTTACACATTAAATCAAATCTAGTTTAACGGATTTTATCGCGGTTTCTAAAGTATTTTACTATTCCGACGTTTCTGAAGCTTTACATCTATCATGGGACCATGGTAGCTGACCGTGACCGAGTGACAGGTGGTCCCATCCTGTATTCCAGACAAATTGGGCCGGCACGACTCGCTCACATGCAAATACTGCCGTAAGGTGACAGCTTTTCTGTCGCGCTTCGAAAAAAAATCGTATCTGCAACAATTATCCAGATATCTACGTGCAGATATTTTTGTGAGTGTGTGCGTTTGTGTGTGTGTGTGTGTGTGTTTGTTCGTCCGTAAGTGTGTGTGTTATTCAAAAATTTCTTTCTTCTTTTAAAAAAATTAATTCTTCTATGTCTTTATTATTATATTACGTTATTCTTTTACTATTCTCTGCTCCAATTAGCCACAGGAAACTTCCGAACCGTACGAAACGCAGCTGTCATTTTACGCCATTGTAGCTGTCATTTTACGCCTTTACTATGTGATCGAGGAACACCACCGGGTTATCCAGTCCAATTAGGGTACAATGCAACACGGCACTACCACTTACAACGCTGGGATATAACGAAGTGTTAACCCCCCCATTACCTAATACGCCGAACACCTTACATCTTCACCAGCCATTTCACACTCATATGCAATGAAATACACATTATTCTTGATCAATTACAACTCTCAATGGATAATGTTACATGATTGGAGATATTTATTGATCATTAATGGCACCGCGTTGTAAGAACAGTGTATTATAAACGCTGACTATCTGTACATTAAAATTACATCTAATTATGTAGATGAACTGATACATGATTATGGTTGACTATGAATTATGTGTTGGAAGCGTGGCTGGGTAACGTTTTTGTGAGGCAAACGATCTTTTAGCTTAAGGGGACGAACGAGCAATCGGTACCTTGACTTAATGACTAACGACACCTATGAAAGTCGTATGAATGTTATGCAGATGCGTTGCCGTCCTATCATCCTACGCAATGTGCCACCGGCTACTCACGAACTACGCCTGCGTACTACGTTGCATTGGAGGATATAGTGTCATGCACCATGCACTACATCCTCCTATGCAGCACGGCATTACCTCTTGCTAGTCTGTTGAGTAATATCCAGTATAGTGTTTTCCCTCACCCCTGCAAGGGGGCGGTTTATCGCGGTCGGAGCTACTTGCTCCCTACGTGAGGTGGCTACCGCAGCGTATAACAATACGCCGGTCTTTGGGCTAGGAATGTTTGCTGTTGGTGGGACAGCCGGTTCGTGAGACCGGGACGGTTTCTCCAAGTCCCTGCCGAGTACAACCACATAGGTGGGGGTCCCGGCAAGGATCGGACCGCGACCCAGTGTCGGAACATTAGCTGTTCCACCCAGCTGGGGTGTTAGTCTATTTTAAAAGTTAATGTGGAGGGAACGAGGGTATATTTATTGGCCAGCCCATTTGGGGAACTTCGCGGCTTCGCAACAGCCCCCCCCTCGGGCGGTCCTTATAAAATACCAATATAAAAATGTAAGGATAAAAATGGTGTATAGAATAAAATAAAATAAAATAA
>JAFELO010000113.1:6087-47528 GCA_017140195.1 Eumaeus atala
CAAGTGTTGGTCGACCGCTCACCAGGTGGGAAGAAGATGTCCGTGCAGCATCTGGTCCGGGATGGATGCGAGTAACAAGCAAGTAAAAGAGGCCTGTGTCCGGCAGCGGGCCGATGAGGGCTGATAATGATTATGAAGTTTATGAACATCGGTAGGCATCAAAAGTCTCCGATTGCTGGTTTGCTATAATACAAAAAGTGCGTATGCAGAGGTTTTGACGTGAAGAGTAAAACATCATAAAACTAAATGTGTCACACCAAAAAGTTTACAATGTTTATCTTGACTTAATAATTTATATACACTAACTTCACAGATGACTGCTCCTCTACTACAAAAACTAGTACGAATGTACTACTTTGTACATAGAGATTTTTCTTGGTAAGAGTTTCTGGTTGTTGCGTTTAAGCTTAAGATTTTCTAGTAACAATTTGGTAGGGAGGAAGGAAGATGGGCAAAACGCCTGCTTACAATCATACATGTGGATGTCAATGACTAGTGCAGTAGAAGTAGTCATCAAATGACTCTGACTATTGGTTTACGTCTTCATACGTTAAATATCTTATGAACGAACATGATTCGAAATAGGTGCGCAAGAGACGTAAACGCGATCAAGCATAAAGTGTTGCGCTTAGCATTAACATTTCACAAGATCTTACCCTCCTGTCCTCATATTATTTTCATACAGCACACAATCAATCATCTCTTAAGGGGTAAACATATTAATAAAAAAGGCTACAGACGCTGGTATAGTTACACGTTACATAATTCCCCATACACAGTGTATAAACTCGATCTTACACGCATACAAACCTAAATCTTATTAACCATCGGCACTAAAGTTTTTATTCAGCTATAAAGAAGTGTGTTCTTGTTGAGTTTTAATAGGTAATTATTCATTAATACCGTCCTTAAATGTAACAATTTTCCGCAAAAGTTATTGTGTAGAGACATTACGGAGGCAGTTATCTGCTCCGAGCTATCACTTGGATGGGAAACCATTATGCGTTTACGTTTAATGATTATTTGAATCTCGTCATAAATTACGCCATTTGTTATATCCTTTTTCGAATGTTTCGCCCATTTGTTATTTTGTTACGTCATAATGGATTTTTCTGCCTCGTTTAAAACGGATTTAAACTTTGTCTTTAAGTCGCGGTGAGAAATAAAAACCAAATATGAAAGTGTGGTCGAAACGTGTGATTTTTACCTGAATTTTATTTTATAGCACAGAGGGAATAACAAGCAATGGAAGTTTGGTGACTACTGATGCACATCGCATGTGCAGATGCGTTACCCTTCCCCCATCCTGCAAGGGACCACCGGATAACTAAAAGTATGGTAATGTCTTTCGTCGCATTGATATAGATCGATCTATATGCAGAATGTACAAATAAATATATCACATGGAACATTTTAATGTGAAAAACATTTATTCGGATTATTCAATTTCAAGTAACTGTCCGAAGGCGGCGTTGATACAACCCCGGACCTGGGAGCCTCACGAGCCTCACTTCTCTCCGGCGTCGACCTGCTATCCCATCGGAATAAACAAATTGCGGAATAGAGAGTGCGCTCCATCTACCTACACATTTCTGCACTCCAATATGTCCTGCGCAGACGGTGCGTCCCCGTGAGATGGTCGCGGTAGCCGGAATTAATTCACATATATTTCGCTTATGATTCACGCATATGGCACAACCTATAAAATGAGTCCCAATAGGCCACGTTCGTCCTCACAACTATGGAAGTACTTAAGTACTTCTGAAACACTGCAAATATGTAGATGCAAATAGGACTATAAAATGAATCATAAGAGCCTTATATGCGAACGGTCAAGACTATTATAGCTATAATATTATATTTTGAGCTCTATATAAATGGCATAGGACATGTTCTTGGACAACCATCTGATATTATTTCAGCCACAAAATGCGGCCTCGTTAAATTATGAGCACTAATTTTGGTTAAGGACCTGAAATTGATCGCATGCCTATGCGAAGCAAATTTTCTAAATTTGATGTGCGAAATTTATTTTATTGAGAACTCTAAATATGCTACTGTTATAATGGTATGTTGTATTTTTTTTAACAAAATATAATGTCTTTATTATTTCGATCATTGAACGTGTAAGTGATATATGTCAGCGCTTCAATCCTAACCAAGTACTGCGAAGAAATGTGCAAATTTGATCAGTGAGACTCCAATTAGAATTTTTGATGACGATAATCAATGATGGCATGGAATCAGAAGTGTTTGTGCTCATTAAAAGTGCTACGTTTACTTGACAGAGTCTGAAGTACAAATAATGATAAAATGTATGTTTATATGCAAAAACACCTCACATGTGTGTTCTCACGGTGTTAGCCGGCGGTGGGCACCGAAACTACTGAACCGATTTTGATGAATTTTATACTTTGTATCAACTTAAAATATAGGCTATATTTTATTAGTCTTAAAATATAGATATCATATATCGAAGATGAGTAAATCGAGATATCGTCCATAGATCAGCATGCATAACGTTCGTACGTGTTTTGCTTATACGAGTGGTATTTCTACCAACCTTATTTATTTCGCCAGTATAGATTTCACGATCTTGACATGACAGTACTGTGTAGTGTATTGCAGCCAAAAAAGCTCACACGAACGGGGAGCACATCTCGCGCGCCAGTTTACATTGCCGTTGGTATCGCCTATAGTGTAGGGATGCCTAAAATATCGCTATACCGATATTCTATGTTCGACATGTCCATATATTTTGAACCGACATATCGATACTAAGTATGCAACATCGAACATCGTATCAAAATCGTTTTTTTTTTAACCAAAGTCAAAGGTATATTTCACACCAGCAACATCTCTGCTTCAATGGCGATACTCCGATTCTATTGTTCTTTGAGTCATGGTCACTTATCGAAATACTATAATTTCGATAAGTGACTTTTTACGATAAATGGGCTACGTAACATGTTTTTGAATCGGACCCTACTAGTCCGCACTTAGCACTTTCAAACAAACACAGAATAAATTCTTCAGTTTAATGATACTATTAGCAGCTTAGTGCCTGACGGCTTCCTCGTGGTCCAGTGGTAAGCATGTTCAACCACAGTCGTGAGGTCCTGGGTTCGAGTCCCGAATCGGATCAAACTGTTATTGGGATTTTACAATTTCTAATAACGGTCTCATGTGTGAAGCTGGTGGTGTCACACCCCTCGTGCCCCAGATAGCGCGTTCTACCGTCGGTCCAGCGCCTGATTACTCTCCGGTCGTGTCGGATTGCCGTCCCGTCGGAATAGGAGAATGAGAGAATAGTGTGCACTATAATATGCCCTGCGCAGCTGGCTAGTCTCCATAGGAATGGCCACCGGCTTGGACGACTATATTATCACTATCACAGGCAGGCCCTTGATGTAGCTCCCGCATCACCAACTCCGGTCCCTTTGGTCGTAGCGTCACGGTATAAAGCCCTGATGTAGCTCCCGCATCACCAACTCCGGTCCCTTTGGTCGTAGCGTCACGGTATAAAGCCTTGATGTAGCTCCCGCATCACCAACTCCGGTCCCTTTGGTCGTAGCGTCACGGTATAAAGCCTTGCTTGCTTTTTTTATAGCAAACGAACAGTTGCGTTGCCGGCTTTTTAGAGTGAAATGAGTTACTTTTTCGAAAATCCTTAAGTCGTATCGGTTTGGCAACACCGTGAGAGGGCATCGGAATTCATATGTAGCTGTCATACACAAAAATACTTTTATCAAATGCGACTTTTAGTTCTAGGAATTAGAGCGTTTAAACAAATAAAAATACTCTTAATAAATGATATTCTTATGATTACCACGCATAGAAAAACATTTATTCTCCGTGAGGCACGTCACAATGTAAGTGGACAGAGCGTGACCGGGCACTTCATTGTGACGAAGCGTTTCATCTGAACGTATCGCGG
Organism: Eumaeus atala; assembly: GCA_017140195.1. Classification (NCBI taxonomy): domain Eukaryota; kingdom Metazoa; phylum Arthropoda; class Insecta; order Lepidoptera; family Lycaenidae; genus Eumaeus; species Eumaeus atala. The sequence goes on from JAFELO010000113.1 coordinate 10,025, forward strand.
CCTGCCACCGCATGTCGCCTGTAACGAATCACCATTGTCGTACAAATGGAGACATTATTTATCTAAACAGTAAAATGTATAGAGGAAACATTTCTATCATCGTGGTCGTTATCAATAGCCTTTCCTCGTCCACTGGTATACAAGTTTTGGTTGTTCCGTACAAACATTCGAAACTTATTACATCATCTCTTACAGCTTCCCTACATAGTCGACGCCTTGCGTACTTTAGTGTTGGCTGTGCGTTGTCAGTCAGTTAGTTGCGCTGCGACACGGTCAGTTTACTGCTTACACGCTAGCTTTTAGCTTGACACTTTATTGAGGTTCATTTGCATTTACGTCTTTTAATGTATTATATGGGGGCAATTCTTTGGCCTTTTCATGTTCCTCAGCGTTTTAGCAATACTTATCTTGTCCTCTGCAGATGAATTTCATTATATAACCGCCATAATGGGAAACGGTTGAAATACAACGCATCTGTGTGATATATTTACTAGTACGGATGTCTACAGGTTTCCGTTATTATTTATAAGGCGGTAACGGATTAATAGAAATAATTTGTATTACTGTGACTCTTTTGATTAACTCTACTGTTTCACGTCCGCGAGATAAAATAAACACTCACACAACAGGGCTCTATTATAAAACTAACAAATGTAGTCACTTCTTTTCTATTGTAATTAAAATGTATCCGTTTTCGGATTTTCGCACTCTTGTTTCTATTGGGGTTCACGCTGCCGTTTGAAATCTCGTTGCGATTTCCTTTCACAGTTGGATAATTTAGAGTGCGTCTCGTGTACGGCGGCGCGGCGCTGTCGCATTTCCCAAGATATCGCCGGATTTACTGGGTCGAGGCTTTGTGAGACTGAAATAAAACGGCCCGCGGAGAAATCCACCGCATGTTATTAGGAAAACGCTAGATTTATATCGTGTATTCAATTTGCGTGAGAGCTATCGGCGAAAGGGCGTCTTCGCTCCGGTGTTTAATGTTATCACATATTGTGATTTGAAAAATGATAATGGGATATTATTGCGGATATTCGAATTATATGCGTATTTTCGTTTTTTTTTTATAAACTCCTATATTAAAAAGCTTTTATGTAATAATAACGGTAAGTGAAAGTGCACTCCACGTTAGCTTGCTCCTGTGCTAAGGATTTGTGTTACGGAAACTAGATAACGAAAATATGTTTAACATTTTATTTATAAACGAAGAAGTTCGAAAAGATATATTTTAGTTACAAACGAACTTTATTTATAACGTAGGGACGGAGCAATGTACTGTGGGGTAATGTACTCTTCGCCAATCGGTCATCTTCATAGATATTTATTCTTAATTTTAAATGACATCTAAGATAATATTGTGATAAAATATAAGAAGCAAAATTTTAGGTACTCCTATTACTTGTGATCTTTATGACAATTGGAAATATATCTCTGAAAGTGTTTATAAATTTAATAACAGTTATAAAGTATATTTGTTAAATATACAGTTATTATTATTAAATAACTAATTATATTTTTTTAATTTTGTCAAGTTTTACTTTTCAAATTTAAAACAATAATATAATATCAAAATAATACTCTTGTGTTTACTAACATAATATCTGTAGGGGCAAACTATCCCTCTACAATACTACCCACCAATTCTCATATAAATATGACGCGCGCGCACAAATCTTGTTGTAAAAATGTACAATCTAATTCCTTTCCCAGTTATTCAGACAAACGTAATTTATTGGTATTATACATAAACGCGTGACGCAACCTTATCCCTTGCGCTCAAAGCGTCGTCTGACCCGGGCCCGCCGCTGCTCGGCTCGTGTCATAATATACAAGTGACCTTGCCTATTGAACATAACGGTTAATTGTAAATCAGGTGGGCGTAAATACTGATTATTTTTATCCCCATTAAGTTTGCTATAATTTTATTACCAACATTATCATATATTTGTTTACATACCTATATGTTCAGTTACGTAACCGTCAGTTGCCATAGCCTTCCGTCTCAGCCCTGGGAGGTCACTGAAAATCGGTGGCGGTGAATCTAAATTTTCCGTGGTCTGCCGAGTGACATCCCATTCTATGCTCCTCATACCACATTGCTGTGCAGATAACAATTAATAAGATCTAAGTGCCTGTGTTTGATTTTTATTATTATGTTCTATATATTTACCTTGTCTGTGGTGTCGTGAAGCTGAAGATAAATACATTAGGTTATTACGTATAACATTGGCGTTTTTCATGCTGGCCACTCTAATCACGAATTCCCCTCTTAGGTGTATTTGTGTTTCGATGACCGTTCTTCATTTGGTTTTTTCTTCTGTTTTTTCTGTTTGCGTCACTCATTTTACAAAATGGAAAACTTTAAATATTGCATTATTTACGAGTACGAGTTCCACCATAACAATAGCGCTATGGAAACGACTCTAAGGGTCAATGATGTGTATGGCGGTCGTGTCTCGAAGGAAAACACAGTTCTTTTTAGGTTCCAAAGTTTTTGTTGAAAACTTCGACATTCTGAACAAGCCCCGTGTTCGGCCTGAAACCCAAGTTGATAATGAAGAGTTGTTGAATTTTCCGTGGACTGCTGTGGTACATTAATAAACCGACACAATGATGAACGTATTTTAAACCGAATGTAATTTTGAACCTATGATGAAAAATGGATTCTTTGCGATAGTCGGAAGCGCTCATGGTTAGAACCTGTCCAGCCCGCCAAATCTTGCCCCAAGCGAAAAATAACCTCAAGAAAGTTACTTGTAAGCGTTTGGAGAATTGAACTAGTGCCGGTATTCTTCATTACAGTTTTCTGAAATCTCTCTAGACTATTACGGCTGAAGTCTATTTTCAGCAATTGCATTCCATGATGAAAAAGCTAGCGGCTAAAGAACCTAGGCTGGTCAATTGCTCCACGCCAGTTCTGTTTCACGACAACGCTAGACGGCTACCAAATTAGAAGAGCTTCCATTGGAAAGTCTAAGACATCCTCCGTACTTCCCTCCCCGGTCCTTGCACCAACAGATTAACATTTTTTTCGAAATTTGGATAATTTCTTGCAAGGGGAAAAATTTAAGTCCGATGAGGCAGCCCACATTACATTCAAAGATTTCATTGATTCCCGTCCGGCTGGTTTTTGTTCGTACAGGGATCAATGAACTGCCTATAAGTTGGCAAAAGAACATAGAAAACAATAGTTCATTCTATATATATATTAAAAATATTCGACCCTTTGTTCCTCTCAAACATAACGCCAATTTCATATGTAAGGACCTAATAATTCCATTCTATTCTACTCTGTTCTAAGATTAGATCCAGATAAATTGGTTCGATAAGTGATGCTTGAATATAAACCGAAACCATGGAAACCATGGAATGGAAATTCTAGTAAGTCCATATATTTAATCTCATTCTATTTTACTCAGTGTCATAAAAACCGTCCTTACGACACTGAGCAAGAAGGAAAGTACAAACCTTTAACAGTATTACAATTTCTTGTTTTAGAATTTAAGAATGCACACAAGTTGTCAGAGCCTTTTGATTGTTTAGAGAAAGTTCAATGCCAGTTCCATATATCAAGACCTGCTACTCTTTAGAACTTACAGCCACTTAGACCTATTACCCTTAAACGTATGACGACCGTTTAATTAACCCCAAGAACGTGACGACCCTTTAGAACCATTCGTTAGCTTGAAGTATAAATGCGAGTCGTTGTGTTAGGCGCAATTCACACTGAGACGGCAGCGGCGAACTGTTACATCACAGTTACAATAATTTTTTACTTTATCATTTTCTTGGGGACGGTAAGGCGCTGTAGTATTAAGTACATTAGTAACCGATATGTTGGGCAAATCTTTTATAAAAAATGTAAAATTATCGTGTCACAGTGTTAGTTGCCTTACTCATCCGATACGGCTGTTTCAAGTGTTACCATATTTATATGCATATTCAGTAGGTCTGAGAATATGCTACTATGTATTTTACATACCCGTAAGTGTTATGGGTTGTTCCTCCTAAACATTACTTTTTTAAGTTGACAAGTTACAATAACAACAAATTACATTTTAGTACAGAACAACGTCTATCTTGACAGCTAGTATAAGCATAAAAAATATATTTTTTTTATATTCGAGTTGTCTAGTCAGTCGTAACACAAGTCCGGAAATTACCACGGGACTAGGCTAAGGTACGCAACGTTAAATCCACCGATTATTTTCATAATTATTCCGTGCCTTTTGTTATTTCTCCTGCATAGACATCTCTTCTTAACAGAGTTGGTCGTTGTAACCGAAATTCGTCTAGTACGAGATTACTATGCATCGTACTTTGCCTTGCCTCTAGCTTCATGCAATATAATCCTATCTATGACTGAGCGCAGCAAAATCAGATTTTTCAAATTTATAGTCGTTTAACGCAAAACTTTTACTAAGCTTACTCTCAGACAACATTTTGACGTTAGACATTTTATACACACACAAAAATTGAATCTCTCTATTAAGAAATTCGATAGTAAGCGGAGCAGTAATTATAGACTTAAGAGCCATTTATCCGAAACCTATGCGAATGATTATTCATTACGTTTTATTACGTATGGTTATCCATACGTAGTATAATATTAAGCGTGCTTCTATAGATTTCAGCCTGAACCTCCCGCCGCGCTTCGCTTCGCTGCGGTCTTCTGCCGTCTCAGTATGAGTTGAGCCTTAGAGGATTAGCAGCGGCTCCACTGCATATGCCGAGTTTCTTATGTTTTCTAATTCAAAGTGAACATTATTCATAGTGTTTAACCTAAATAAGGTATTGAAACAACGCTAAGATTTTTTTTTTTGCTACTTAGTGATGCAGTCTGCATTTACATCTCGAATTAATTGCCTAGGTATTTAAACTATCTCAATGCTATATATGTGAATGTTTATGTATAGAATTGTTTGTTACTCTTTCTAAAACAAAAACACAACAGCAAAAACTAGCGACTGGATTTGGGTAAATAGACACAGATAATATTAGACAACCTTGAATAGCACTTGGGTACCTTTTATCCCAAAAAAATTAAATGTGCCTTCAGGATAGATTTTTCGAGCAAAAACCGGATCAAAAATATATCTAAGCATATTCAAACAATCTTTTAAAATATTTCTGGGAAAATTACAGTGTAGATTTTGTTAAAATAATGACTCTGTGTAGAAATATCCTCTGTCTCCGGGAACTGAGAACCTTGAGTTGCCGGTAATTCACTTGTGGTGTTGGACGCGCCGAATTTTCTACATTGCACTCGCCGCTTTGAGAAATATAATGGATGTTTCCAGATTATCCGGTCTGCTTAATTAAATAGTAGGTAAATGGTGTTTAAATCACATAGATATAAGCTTGTACTGAATAAAACATGCTCATGCAACATGTAATCGCCATTGTGATAGGCCCTAAAAAATCAAACGAATGTCGTGTTCTTACACTGAAGGTTCCGTACCAAGTATGGGTCTGTGCCGAGATGGCGACTTATCAAAGTTCTTTCACTGTATTGTATTGCATTATTTCACTGTATTTGTAGTGTCGTCACAAAGTTTGACGTGTGAGAACGCCAAATTTCGAGATTGTCAGACAGCTCACTATGACTTAGGTTTGCCTCACAGACCCACAGATATGCGGACAGTCAGACTGACGAACATACGGACAACAAAGTGATCCTGTAATGTTTCCGTTTTCGTCGGGTAGTGTCAGGCCAATTCGGTTGCAAGGCACCGTAGCTCTAACTAGGTGTAGATAGACAAACGATGGCTGATTCCTTTTCTTTTCTACAAAAATACTCAAGCATGTGTACTTTTAAATTCGCTTCACGCTTGAATAAACATTAAAACCCCAGACATATTATTGTGTTTTTGTCGCGCCTACAAGAAGGGCGGTGTAGCGTGTAGCGTGTTGGAGAGGATGTCACTCCCACATCTTTTCCGCGCCGTTTGCGTAGCTCGCACGCGTCACGCTCGTGGATAACCTGCTATGTGTCACTTGCGGCCCGTTAATGCCCTCGCCTCACTGGAGACTCAGCACCAATTTATGCCAACATCGCTTTTTCTTATCGAAGTTATTTGAACGTAACACGCCATTTTCTCGATCCTACGCGCTTAATCTCTGTAATGTTTCTACCGCTCACAAGTTTATAAGACTAATGTTTTAGTAAGAGGGTGTGCAGTCAGAATAAACCACTGGGGGCGTACCTGTCTCTCACATGAAACCGCTGCAAATTGACAGCTATGCTGACGTGTTTCGTGCGTTCTGTGAGTTCTCCAATGGAAAAGGCGATATTCCATGGATATTTATGGTCGTTACCAAGAGGCCTAGCGGGAACTTGAAAACCCTTTTCGTCTCTTGATAGTGGAATGTTAATAATCAGCCCTTGGTGTTCCTCTCTCTTGGAAATTTCAAATGTTGCTCAGTAATAATTAATCGACGAACCAAAATGTTTGTAGTGACAATATGCAATTTTGTTAAGAATATGAAACTAGCTTTTGTCGCAAGCTTGTGAAGTGAAAACCTGAAGATGTAACATCTTACTCACTCCAAAGATCTGAGAAGACTGCACACCGAAGAGGTTTTCCTTTATCAGTACTACGTACTGTTAGTCCATCAGGGTCTAAGCGAAACCACCGCTACTTCACGTTAATACTAATATTCTTTGAAGTACTTTAGTCATTTTATCCATATACTTGGAAATAATTACTCAGGCTAGGAAGACGAAGACCTGGAGATAAAGACATCAAAATACTTGAAGAAGCACACGCATTTTGCTATTTTACGTGAGAATGTTCAAATGTATGTTTCCTCTAAAATACTTTTAGTTTATTCGTACGCCCCATTACAGCTTAACGGTAAATTTACTTCGGCCCTCACCAAGCGTTACATCAGCTTACGAAACGAGTACAAACTAAATTCCCGCTGCATCGCGGAGGCATAAATAATTCTCGCGATGTTAAAAAGACGCAGCAATCGTTAGGTGCTTGCATCAGTTCCACATCATTTGGCGCCGCTCCGTGCTACACGTTTACACACGACACTCCTGTGGATGGAGCGTTTGTCACTCGGGGTCGTTAGCTCCCGTGCCGAGTGCCGAGTTATTGGAAAGAAAATTGTGCTGACTCCGGCGCCCGTCCTTTTATCTCTCGCGTTAAAAACTGTCTCGTTATGAATCGGGTCGTTGATCAGAACTGTGTTTGTAGAGACCACACATGAAATGCACTGATTGTTTAGCGAGTTGACATTGTTTCATTGCTGATACGTTTGCAGTGATAAACTAGACTAAGGGGCGATTTCACAGGTGACAATTAAAGTATCCAACAAGCATTCGATTCGAAACTCTTAACTACACAAATGCTTCATATTATTTATCTCGTACCGGAACATTTATTTGGCACTTAAGTTGATGAAAGGTTCATCTTTTTGGTTACTTAAGAGAACGAAGTTAATAAGATAGCTTCAGTGAATGAAATTTCCGATCCCTGGACGGCGCACATAGACTGATCCTCATAAATTTAGTGGGTCAGGTTTTACAACGGACCATTCATTAACGATTAATTTTATATAGGGAATAATGTACTTTGTAAGATAAAGTATTCATTATGCAGAAACCTGTCCCTGACCTAACCCAAAAAAAAAACGCCTACTTTTTCATAGTTACTAAACAAAAATGTATTCAAAAGTACAACGCAACTAGGACATCCCACGGTTTTGCCCGCGTGAACTCTATCCCAAGAGAACATTTTTTTTTTTGGGAATTTAAACTATATTTTTATTATCCCGGATTCTAATCTATATCTAGGGAAAATTTCACCCAAATCCGCTGATCATAGCAGTATTTGTATGAATTAATAACAAGCATAAATACATTCGCATTTATTATATTAGTAGGATGTAAATGTAGTTTAAATATAACAACCTTTATACCTATTTGCTGAATTTTATAACGTTGCACAGAAACCCGAGCGGAATAAACGCAATTTATCCATTATCCTTGACAAGAACATTTCTATTCACTTAAATTTAATTCCACTTTTCAAGTTTTTGCACTAAACAATGGAATTCTCTTAATGAGGATATAAAGTGCTGTTAGTTCAGCGACTCCGGGAACAAAGGCAGTGAAGAAAACACCAAAGTGTCGCAATAACTCAGCGAGTGCATCCAGGTTTGTTTGGTTTAAGCTTAAGCGTACTCTTGACATAATCTCGGCAACAAAGGAAGTCGCATGTCGCCGAAACGTCACTTAAGCTATTCTAGAAAATTCTCTTCGAACTATTAAATATAAATGTTGTAAACACCATTAATTATACGAGACATCTAAATAAGTTTGTTGTTATTGTAACATGTTATATGTGGGTCTGGAGATCGTTTGGTGCTGTGGTATCGTAAGATGAGCGCGTTACGCCGGAGGTCACCAGTTTGAGTCCCGCTTAAGTCATGGATGTTTATTTCCCACAGAACTGGGCCATATGACTCGTCGGATTACGCTCGCACGAACGAAATTTAAACGTTATGCAGATTACTTTTCCTCCTTCACCCAAAACGCTCCCGGACTTTTCTAAAACCTCACGAAACGCGACAAAGTACCGCATTTTTATATACATAGGGGCGAACGAAGAAACCCCTCCTTTTGATAACTACCGACGCCCATTGACGTCCGCATTATTGATGTTATGTAGATGCGTTTCTCTCCTTTCCTTCTCCCCATCAATGGGCCACCGGCTACTCACAATGTGTGATGACGAAAACGAGAGGTTGCCAGCCTATTTTGCCAGCAATGTAGCATGGCACTACCTGGTTGCCAATGATAAAATAACGACAAACGTTTAGTCTATATGTTTTATTAACATTTCTGCGCAACAAAACAAAACAAAACACATCCAATAAAAAAAGCTTGTACAATTGAACTGTTTTCAATAATTGTTCTCGTTACATTCGTCGAGATTGAACACTTCGCTTTTATAAACCTTTTGCAATCTTACTTAATACTGATGTCCGCTATAATATAAAACTTTAAAGCAGGTACCCATGCCTGGGTCGATTGTCATTTGTTTGTTTTTTAAGTAAATCCATAACATTACTTATAAAGCCTCAGCGGTCTTGTCATGGTCTTCGGGAGTCCACTCGGGTGGTCCATGAGCGATCCCGGCCATTTGCTGATGACTTTTCCTGACTGAAGTATATTTTCGGAGTGCTCTTAAGGTGAAGAAACACACCATGGAGAGACCGGGTATCGTGCACTCGACTTCGACCTACTATAGGTTTGAGCCGAGTTTTCCTTTTGAATTGCAGATGCCAGATAGCTTCTAGCTAAGTCGCTCCGTGTAAAAACTGGTGCCCTCGTCGAATCTCCTAGATTAGGTAGCTACCTATTGAATACCTTGGGGTAAAATTGGGGCCATAATGTTAGTAATATATTTTATAAATAATTTAGTAATGCAGTAAGCGTTGCAACCGAATCGGTTAATGTGATCATTATATTGTGTGGTCTGTGAGGGGCCGGTGTCCCATTGGAGGGATGGAGGATAAGAGGGCAACATAATTGCTCGTTTACACCACTATAAAAAAATGAGGAAACAAAAGCTGTATTTGTCAGCTCCATTACGCGAATGGAGTTCACACGAACGAACAGGATTTTGAATTTGAAGAGACGTAAACGACCTTTTTTTTTTTTGTAACGAAGGGGAATGCATTTACGCATGATACCTGGGAGCCCGGGTAGACCCCCAGACCTATGTTGGACTCGGCCATTGGGTAGCAATAACAACTAGACCCCTACGGGAGCCATCAGCCGCTATAAGTGGAGGGTCCCGGATATGCAGGCAACAGGACCCCAGCGACAGGCTGGCCTCGGCGAAAAGGCCAGACTTCACCTCCTCGGAGACTGACCGGCTACTCTAAGACCCCACGACGCCGTGTCATTGGAAGTGGACCGGGTTCCCATCCCGGCCCGACACGGAACACAGGGGCACTACTGAAGGCGCTGCAGATAGCGCCTCTTTTGTACCCCCATTCGTCGTCGGCGGGGGGAGGCCGCGTCGGCAGCTTCCTCTCTCACCCGCCGACGAGGCTTCCTTCTGGGACATGACTGTCTCGCAGAAGGAAGCCATCGCCTTGTAGGACTCGTCGCTGCCGAGCATCGCGAGGATGATGCTCGACTTTGACAAGTCCCCTCCGACAACTGATGTCAGATCGTGACGCAGCGCCGCCCATCTCGGGCTCACCTCGAGGGTGTGCTGGGCCGAGTCCACCGCCGCGTCACAATCGTGACATCGAGTCGTCGGCTCCCTGCGGGCCGTCTTGCACAGATACTCACCGAAGCAACCATGCCCGGTGAGCACCAGCGTTAGACGGAAGGACGTAAACGACCTCGAGCGGTCACTGTTCGCACAATTTTCCAACTTTTTTTTGCCTTAAATCATTTCTCAAGCAGTAAACTGCAAAAACGTCATTAGTACGGCGTATGGGCAAAAACACTGTTGTCTTGTGAAATAATTGAATTCAGCACTACTCTTTTCCGAGTCAGTCCAAAAGCACTATAAACGCTAGAGAAGTGCGCATTAAAGTTTGATTAGCTCTTCATGGAATAGAGCAAACGAAAGAACGTCGTTAAGTTTAGTGGCCGCACAAATCGCTCGTTCACTACCACCGCAGAACACTCGCAGAATAAAACCGTTTCACGTGCACTTACGTTATTTTACACGCTCACCATTCACCACGCACTTTGTTATCGTCGCACTTGCTTTGTTGTTGTACACTGTCCACGCAGGCTACAATATATGTTGTAGTTGTTTCCATATTGTAGAACCATTTCCCGCTTCCCGAGTCAGAGTCGCGTAGTAAGAGATTGTACAACCGAATTGGGCCGGTACACAGGGGCAACATAAAACGTTGACGGCTGAGCGCATTTCATACGGATTTTGAGTTTATGATGGACTATTGGAGTAGGGAAGTAAGGTGATACGTCTACATAATTATGCGAATGTGAGTGCGGTTACAAAAGAATAGCTTTTTTTTTTGGAATGTTATTTTGCGGAAACAGCACAGATAAACCAAAGAGCTTGGTGAAGAAGAGATCGTTATAGCAATGTATATTGTGACCTTTATGGACAACATCGTCATATGCAGCCAGAAGACTTTGACTGCCTGACAAGGGCTCCTCAACATTTGACTTATTATACAACACAGTTATTGTAAATTTATATGTTGAATTATAACTATTTCATCAAACCTGATAACATATTTTTAGTTGAAATGTCACAATCATCTCCGATCTCCCCTATCAACGTTGTTTACTACGCCATTTCTGTGACAAACTTAAATTAACTGAATCAAAGTTTACACCTCAGTGGGACAGAGAATATTAATACAATTGGTATTAGGTACAGAGAATATTAATATATTAATAAGTAATAACTAAATAAAACAGAACAAAGAGAAAGGCATGTAATAGGCATTTGTATGTAAACAAAAAATATAATAAATAGTATGTAATAATAACCTAACATTAAGCTTATGAACAAAAACCCGGCTGCTTTTTTTAATGTATCCAGTGACATTCAGGCTATCAAGAAGTGGAATCTAATGGCACCTGCATGCATTATCAAATCAATTATAAAAACCTTTTATTTCGTTGGCTTAATTTTTATTTCATACTATATTAGGGGGAAACGATTAACTGGAGCCGTTCACAAGTATCGATGCACACGAACATGCGCACAATTACTATACCGATGCGTTGGCCTCTTTTCTTGGGAGCCGCTGGACGCAGGTGGCCAGGCTGATGATGACGATGTAGTCGAAGCGCACATTTTCGAACATATTCAATTGTACAGTCAGTCTTATTATTTTCACCGCTCACAATAATGTCGTATATAGAAAACACGTTACAATAAATACACAATACAATTTGCCCGTACTGAGCTATTGTTTCGCTTCAATGCGTTAAATTTAAAATAATGTTTGCATTTAAATGACAACTGTTCTCTCGATTTAAATTTTCTCTTGAACATGGAACGATTCTATAGTCCTTATTTGAATTCAGTTTTGAATTCTCATAGGAAACGTTTAAAAAGGTTATGTAGTGTTTACATGCACTTTGTTGAGTACCCAGTCTATTCTGAACTCTATATTGTCGAAATAGAAGATACCTCACTGTGTGAATAAAATTCTCATTCGCTCCGTTGTATTCTCCACCACTTTGGTATTGTTTTTATGAGATGTATACGGAGCACCGTCGACATCATCACCACCAGCCGGACGACATCCTCTGCTGGACACGGGCCTCCCCCACAGAGCGCCACAGGTCACGGCCATGAACATGCATCCAGCGGCTCCCCGCCACCTTAACCAAGTCGTCAGTCCATCGGGTAGGAGTCCCGTTGAGGAGCCGCCACTCATCGGTTATCGGTTCTGCGAGCAAGAAATCATGCACGGGAAAGTGCTAAACACAAGTTAACCCTATCATAGTAAGTACTGAAATACTTATATTTTGGTATATTAATTATTATATTGTATGTTATTGGGTATTTATTATAATTGGGTAAGCGCATCAGAAGTAGGTAACCTTATTCAAAATGTTTTCCACGTTGAAAGACTGACACTATCAATGAGTCACCTTTTCATTTGAGTAATACTTCTATAGCGTGTCCCTAAAATGGGCTTAATCAAAAATGGGTTTTTCCGGTACCCGACCAAAGGATGAAAAAAATATCCTTATTTAGCTGCAAAAGTTATTGGCAACTAGCTGTCTCGGCAGGCGTTATTCTCTCATAAATTGAATTTGTTGTCATTGTAACGTGTAAAGTAAACGTTTTACTTAAAGAATGTTTGTGAGACATCCGTGCGAAGCCGGGACGGGCCGCTAGAGTATTGATATAAACACTTGCATACACCGAAGTCACAGTCGTGCAGTCTACTTTTGTCACATAGCAGTGGCACTACCTGTTGCAAATTTACCGCACGGATATCGTTGTCTGATCTTGTTGAGGCCTACCAGCAGTCTAATTTATCCCGAGTGGCGCTCACTAACGAGTCACAATGACCCTTCGGCCGTCTGTTCTCTTAATACTATATTTTCGGTTGGTACAGACAGCACCGAAAGTCTGTTAAGAGTACAACGTGTGTATGTGTGTATGCACGCAAGAAGTTATACTTCTTTGTCGTAAAATATAAAAAATAAGTCATATTATGGATGTGTGTCATATGAGCGGATGTTGTTATTCTTTCTTTTGACAAATATGACAATATCATTGTTATCTTGAACGGTTGTCGACCTTTGGGTCTGATATAGGTATTAATGTGTACTGTAAAAATCCCTCAAAATTTCTACCAAAAGAAAGATGACTTCCAAAATTTTAATGTATGCATCTGATATTTTATTTTGACCTATTATAGTGTTTCTGCAGTTCTAGCGCTACGCCTGTTGATCGACATGCCACGTTGTGTATGCATCTGATATTTTATTTTGACCTATTATAGTGTTTCTGCAGTTCTGGCGCTACGCCTGTTGATCGACATGCCACGTTGTGTATGCATCTGCTCAGTTACTTTAGACGCTGACTGTACTTTTCATCGTCAAGTTTTCATTACAAAGACAAAACAGTTTGTACTGGATTAAAACTGGTATTTATTGAAAGGGTAAACGTTTGATTTTCGCGTGAAGGTTCAGTTGCCACGGCATTCACCGTCGGTATACAGCGGACCCTTTGTTTCAGCACATCCGTTCACTCATTTTCTACGCAATTAATGAGTTTCTAACGGCTATATAATGAGTTGGGCACATTCATTGAGACCTAGTTCATTTTCAAAGCCTTCTTATATTTTAATATGATATCCTAACTATGATTTATGCTTCTTACCCGACTGCTCAGAAGAGGAGTTATGTTTTTCGAGCGTATTCCCAAAGTGCAACTGAAGCTACATAAAGGTATAAATATTTTAATAATAAGTATCGAAGCAAGTATGGCGATTGTTGTTTAGCACAAATTGTTTTCTAATAGTGCTTAATAATCTTCTCTAACTTGACAACTGTACTTGGCTGTAGCTGCTAATGGCAACTGTAGTTCGGATTTTGTCTAGTGAACAGTTGATTCGGACGCACCGTAGCTGTGCAGTAGCTACTAGGGGCAGCTGTAGTTTTCATTTTATCTATAAGATAAGTTGGTCACACTGTAGACAAAAAGTAGCTACTAAAGTCAGTTGTATTTGTCTACCTTTCAAGGAAGTTGGTCGCACTGTAGCTATGTAGTAGCTACTAATGGCAACTGTAGTTCTAATTTTGTTTACTGACTAGTTAAGTTGGTGGCATTATAGCTATGATTTAGCTACTAATAGTAACTGGTATTCCAGTTTTGTACAATGAACGAAATTTGGTCACACTGTAGCTATGCTGAAGCTATAAACAGTAGTTATTGTTTCGATTTTGAATACTGAAAAGAAGCTAGTCACACTATATGAATACGCCCACATTTAGCACAATCTCTTTAACGTTTTCTGTCACTAATATATTATACATATAGTATCGTCATGGTCATCGACAAGAGGACGGTCATAGCCACTGGAATATGGCCAATGCTGGAGATAGGCCTACCCCGTGGAGCGCCATGGATGACGGTCACGAAACAACTTGCATCCAAGCAGCGCTCCGCCATCCTAACCAAGTCATTGACGTAACCGGTGGACACAGGGTGGCGCCTTTTCAGAGCTATTGTACTTATGTCAGTTAAAAAAGGGAGTACATTTTGAATACTTTTGGTCAGTAACTAAACCGGGACGTGTTCGAGGTAGTGGACGTAAGGGACGGCGGCTGTAGCTCGCAAATCAAATTGTCACTGTCAACAGCCCGACGTAGCCCGGATGTTAACTGCTCGTTCAAATAATAATTACGCGGACGGACTCTGTTGTGGCGATTGCGAAACATCTGCGCGGTACCGTCGGCTTATCCAATTATGACACGAAAAACGGCCCTAAGTGCGGAATTTCAACTACGCTATAATGTCACGCTTGAGTTAAGTACGAAATTTTAAGTAGGTACACTGTTATGTCATCGTATAGCATTAAGTAGGTACCAAATTTTAAGTACACCGTTATGTATGCATTAAGTACAAATTTCTAAAACTGTCGATGTGTATATATTATACGTGTATATATTATTATGTATATATTTATATCTATTATATAGCATTAGGTCAAGATTATATGTAGGCACACTATGTTGACTATGGTTTACTTAAACTTACTTATTCTACAGTCGTACTAGCTGCTATCGCGAATAGTAAATATTGTTATAAGCCACGCTGCATTGGCGCCCATTTGGGCCGGCACCACAGGGGATGCTCACGCTCACATATGATACCGCCATGTAGTGACAACCATGCTGTCGCGTTTCGTGCTGCCTGAGTCGGTGACCCATCGGAGGAAATAAGAGAAGGCCGTCGTACGTGGGTATTCATCAAGAGGCTGTTATTGCTCGTTTGCCTGCCTAATCTCAAAAGGGAAGCAAAAAGAAAAATGTAAACTATACTTTTGTATATACTCACTGTAAGGTGTCAGATATACGCGTTGCAAAATAATTAATTAAGCATTGAAATTTCAATGGAAAAGATGACTTCGTTGTCTTTGGAGTCCAAAGGTCTAACATAAGACACAATCACAAAATACTGCACTTATTGTATCAATATGCCCAAGTTTACTAAGAAGATCTATAAACCATTATAGATCTTCGGGCTTATTAGATATAACTAATGAAATAAATACTTTTTTTATATAAGACCAATTAAGTATAGTTTAATTTCATTACGTATTTGAATGTCTAAAATATTATAATTTATTCATCTATTTCACCAAGTTGGACGCATGATTTAAAGTCGTTAAGTACTTTTGAAGGCCCAAGACCGAAATCTTCGGAGATGACTGATAGCAGCTGCGAAGGGAAACGGAAGCCTCCGCCTCCGACGCCATTATCTACACGGTTAATGCCTTTTGTCGTGACTCCATTCATATCGGAATAATTAATAAAGCCAAGCGATTGTGCAGATGGCAACCAGGAGACCATAGCTCCTAACACATAATTATATCGCTAATGCAATTACGTAATTAATGTATATGTACTGACGTCGTTGCTTGTGGTATGCCAATGATAACATCGAGTTTTTTATCTCAGATGACTAAGCATTACTTTTAGTTGACACTTTTAGAAACGTTTTAAGGTGCGGAATGTTAAAAATATAAACAGAAAAATTGTGACACCTTGGAAACAGTAAGCGACTGAGCATAACACCAGCGGTACGCTTACCACCTAAGTCTCTGGACTCTGGCGGTCAATTCCGAATCAAACTTGAGTCGCGTGTTGGATCTCATACAGTCTTTGAAGTAAAACTTTTACGCACGCTCGACTCCGGCAGTGAATACGTGAGAGAGCGTGGCGTACAAAAATGAGGCCAATGGAACTTGGGAGGCAATATAAGGAAGGATAAGGAGAGAGTGAAAGTTGAGAGAGAGACATTTCATATATTGCTATAGGTCTAAGAGAGGGAGGCATACATTTTCTTTATCTCTTGCACTCTAGCCATTGCAGTGCATTCATGTAAAAAAATTAAAGCTATACTTCACCTAAATCACTCTCATATTTTTATAAGTGAAAAGTCATTTTATCGTAATAATTATTATTTTAATGAATATAGATTTATACTAAGAAGCATTCTCTTAACATTCTTTACAATAAGCAAATTACAGCTTATTGTAAAGAGTTGAGTTGTAACACATAAAAACAGTCGCATATATTATTTACTACCTTTTACTAAAGTAGGGGGAAAAGTAATAAGTTATCAATACTACAATTTACACTTCAAATATAATGCTGACAGGGGCGTATCTGTTGGGTGGCGATATTCCGATATCGGCGGGTTAGCATAAAAACGAAATCTGCACGAAATCAGATTTACCACCGATTCCATTATCGGTGTAAGTTATACGCAATAATGTTTTATACACTCAATGGCGGGGCGTTTTACGATTCAATTTTAGAAAGCTGTTTATTTAGGCCTCGGGTGTCAAGGAATGTTTCGGCCCTGTCGCTTCGCTTTCATTCCGTCCGATCCAAATCACTTTTAAGACGCTTCGCTAAATACACTGGTTATATTTGTTACTGTCATTTCGATGCTACCAGAGTAAGCTCAGTGTTTTCTCATATATGTCGGTACCTTTTTATTTAATATAAATTTATTTCTATAAAAAAATGAAATAAATTTCAGGAAGTTATGAAACTAATATTAATGTTAAAAATACACTTTTGCTGCTTCTTCCCTTATCTTCAATTATAATTTTAACAACTTAATCTTAAAAATACATAGGTATTTTTAAGATTAAGTTGGTAAAATTATAATTATATGTATTAAAAATACCTATGTATTTTTAAGATTATGTATTCCAAAATAGTAGTAACCCCTCGGGTAAATGTATTCTGTGCGTATCATAGCTCTCCGCCTACAGGTTGCAACCTTTAAAAGGCTTCGACCTCACACAAAATACTATTCGAAAATCCAGACAGGAAATCCCTCAACACTAGCCTATATATACCATTGGACTGCATTCAATGTCGCATTATTACAATCACCGATGAATAAGTTATTTTCAAACAACAAGACTCGGTATTTTCATATCTCAAGATGTCAGTTCAATATACATGTTATATCGTATTTCCCGCGAGGAGTGTTTCGAGGAATTATTTGGACTACGCGCACTAAGGAACGCTTTCAGCTGAAATTTTCTCAGACGCACTACTTATTTGTGGAATTAGCTGCCACTTGGTATCTTCGGATCGATACGAGTTAGGGATTTTTAAAATAGTTTCTCGCAGTTGCTTTGGCGGTGTTTGGTATAAGAATGCCAAACGCTGCCAATGCTCTTGTATGACACCATCTGTGAGCACCGACGCCTTTCGATGACCAGATTTCTCGTTTGCCTCCTATATCCCTGTTTAACTCCACGTGCATAGAAATGCCGCGCCGACGCTATTCTATTGCCCCTACAAACTGTTCACGGAATCTCAAACCTCGCATAAGCTTATCATAAATTAAACAGTTGCAACTTAAACTATGTTAAAATGATTATGTAACAAGTTAAAACTTGTTGATCTAATTAATGTGTCTGTGCTCAGACTGCCAGACGTTTAACGCAACAGTGAAACACTCAACGTAGTCGCTAAATGCAAATGCTGAAAATAAATCGGCGACGACGATACCTATCACCGAACTCCGCTCGTATTGAGGGAAAAGATCCATTTAAATGTAGATTGTCTCCAGAAATACTTCCATTTGTTTTTGTCTCAAAAAGCCGCAGCCGAGATAGGGCTCCGGCAGCCGAATCGTTTTGCGGCGCATCCTTACCTATCTAAATTATATAATTTGCAGAGACGAACTAAAAATTTTATAAAGTAAGCAATTCACAATAACTTTAACAAAATCTCCTACTTACTAGAGTACTTAGCCACATTTGATTAGTTAATGTCTCCGACTCCAGATAGGTGAGGTGGATTTCAGTATTGGTTTACTTATTTGTACCCAAGTAGATGCAAATTTTTACGTTGTATAAATGATATTCACTCATTTATATTAAAAAAAAACGATATAATTAAGACATTGAAAATTGAGATCTCAAATAACACAAAAATATTTTTGTCCCGAAAAAAGAATTGTAGAGATTTGACATGGTTCCTCCATGTAAGGTCCGTCGAACACAGCTCGTATACAATTTTTTTTAAGACACATAATATTTGATTACGTCTGGCAGACAAATGTTATTAATACTAGTTTAGCCAATACTAGTCGATTTGCTGCCGCTTATTATGAAGACCGTATGCGATACTTGTAGAGCTACAGTAAAAGGAGCGCTTTTATTATTTTCTATGGACTATTCGATCAAATACATTATTACTTTATCCATATCATTTTTTTTAAATTTCATATTATATTAAAGCTTTAAACCTTTTTAACCTAAAAATGTTAAGTCTTTATTTGCAATAAAAATAATTTAAAATATCTCTGAAACATTCTGTATTTAATAAAATTGGGGGATAAACGAGAAATCGAAGCCTTTCTACGAATACCAACGCACGAACATCCACTTGATTACTATGCCGATGCGCTACCCTCCTCCCCGCCCCCAAGGGCCACCGGTACGTACAAACTGCACGAAACGCTACACTGAAGATGTCACTTTACGGCAGTAATATGTGAGCCAGAGGTACCTCCCTAGTCGTGCCGGCCCAATTCCGTTGCATAGAAGGATGTAGTGTCATTCACTATGCATGGCACTACTACCTTCTATGTAGCATGGCACTACCTCTACTATTTACCCTACTGAAATATATTTTTGCAAATAAAGAGAAAATGAGTATTGTTATGAAAATCATGAATACTGGGTATGTTAACATTCCAGGCCAAGGAACTTGCCAGCGATGTATCGACTGCCTCCATGCAGCGCAACGCTTTTCAAGTACACCTATAGCTTAGTAACATTTATGACGTATAAAGTCTTGACAGCAAAAAGTATTTCCTATTTTCCTTCGAATGCGTAACCAAAAATACACAAAATACCCAAATTACACGAACACGGATGAAATATATAATTTGACAGTCAAATACCGTATTCCATTCGTGACTTCAAATAATGCAAATAAAGAAATTTTTCATCGGGGAACAAGCAGCGCGCTCAATTCATTTTCAACCAAATTGCAGTTCATTTTGTAGTTGTAATGAGGCCGATTGCAGCGCTGCGTGACTGTAACAGAGTATAACATTACTGTTACAAGCGTCATTTACTATCAATAAATATCATCTAATTTGTCCATTATTGCCGATTCAATCCTATAGTTTTGCATTCGCTGCAATTATTTTTGTGTCGTGTCCTGTAAAAATTGTTTTATTTTGCTGAACGTTAAAACGTTTATTTTGCCGTTTACTTTACTGCCGTAGGGACCTCTTTCAGAAGCAAGCATCCGAAGTACGTTATAATTTCTGAAGTTACCTCCACAAATTTACGCTACCTTTACACTGCCTTTTTCCTCTCTCTTTTGCTCTTTTTAGACTGATACAGTTTAATAATGAAAAATTATAACCTCAGACTCAACTCAACCTCTCGTATACAGCTCTACCTCCCGCACACAGCACTACCTATCGCATAGAGCACTATCTCTCGCGTACAGCACTATCTCTCGCGTACAGCATTATCTCTCGCGTACGGCACTATCTCTCGCATACATCACATCTCTCGCACACAGAGCACTACCTGTCGCATATAGTACTATCTCTCGCATACATCACATTTGTCGCACACAGCACCACTTCTTGCATATAGCACCATCTCTCGCATACAGCTCTATCACTGGCATACAGCACTATCTCTCGCATACGGCACTACCTCTCGAATACAGTACTACCTGTCGCACACAGCACTACCTTTCGCGTACAGCACTACCTCTCTCATACTACACTACCTCGCTCATGCAGCATTACCTCTCGCATACAGCCGTATCTCTCGCATTCAGCACTATCTCACTCATACAGCATTACCTCTCGCATACAGGCCCTATCTCCCGCATACAACACACTATCTTTCGCATACAGCACTACCCCTATATACAGCACTACTTTTCGCATCCTGCACTACCTCTCGCGTACAGAACTACCTCGCGCATACAGTACTACCTCGCGCACACAGCATTACCTCTCGCATACAGCACTATCTCTCGCTTACAACACCACCTCTCGCATAAAACACTTAGTATCTCGTTTATGATTTACGCCTGCAAACTACGTTGTTAAAAATAACTATGGCCCTCATCATTGTTTTCCAGGGCAAACAAAAACTCTCGAAAAGCTCTTAACCAGCGCGAAGAACATAAAACAGGCACACGGGCGCATTTTATAAAGTTAACGATAACTCGATTAAGGCAAGTCTAAGAAAGTTGGTAGAGGGAAGTTGGTGGAGCGGACGGCGACTGATTGAATCGTAAGGACGAAACTTCGCTTTATAATAAGACAACAGTTGCCCAGTCATTAGATTAAGAGCGTTTTTCATTGCAAGATTGTGGATTCATCGCGGCTTTCGCTGAAACTATAACTTCTGAATGAATATTTCATTAAAGAATAAGATCGAACATTTAGTTAGATACCCTGGCAAAAGGCTTCTTTGGTGTTATTACTGTGCAAAATACGAATTATTCCTATTATAAAATGTAGATTATAAAACAACCTTAACGGAAAGTCACAAACCGCATGAAACGCAACATCGCAACGTGAGCGCATCCCCACGTCATGCCCATTCAGGGCAATGTGGCTTGTCACTCTTACCAAACACGATACCAATATTTTTTACACTCAAATAGGGCAAATGTGTAGAGGCTATTTCATAAACTGCCGACAGCTGTATACAATTGTCATGCAGATGTGTCGCCAGAAATCAATGAGTGAATTGTTTATAACACCTTCAATAGAATCGACGTGTAGCATCTATTTAATACTTGCAATGCACCAGCGGTTGCGGGCACAAGTTTGCTATGTGAGATCTTAACCCGAGGTTACACCGTTTAATCAATATTCCTTAATCGAAGATTCGGTAAATCGTTCATTAAATCGGTGATTGAAAATATCCGACGTTCCGTGTTGCGGATGTTTTCGCCAAACAAATAGCACGTAATCAATTGTATTATTTCGATGTCGTTGCTCGTTCATTGTTAGAGCTTTGTAAAGAGTTTGCTTTACGTTCCGGCGATTTGCGATGCCTGTGCAATCAGAGTTTTCCTCTTCAGACGAGTGTATAGGGAAATGTGCTGAAAGAGTCCGCCGCAATGTATAAAAAAGTTGTGTCAATTATAAGCGACTATCTGGCGCCCGCGACTTCATCTGCGTACATTCACACAATTTATGTACATAAATTGTGTGAATATGAGTTATGCTGATGAACCTACGTCATTGTACATTTTCATATTTGTTTAATTTTTTATATTGCAAGCATAAACGAGCGGTCGGATCCTTCTTATTACTACTGATACTGATAAACATCTGCATAAGTGTTAAACGGATGCGTTATTCTTCCTTCCTCCTCAAATGGGCCACCAACTATTCGTAAACCGCACGAATCGTGATAACAAAGCGCCAGTAGAATAGTGTGGGTCTCAAATATCGTTTTTTAGAATATAAAAATCGTTTCCGTACACGTATCGCACTAATAATAAACGTTAAGAAATATATTTAACATATTTAAGAAGTATATAATTAGGATATATTAAGGATTTATATTACAAAAATACATACACCTAGTATTACCATAAATATTGCAACAAAGATAATCACGAATTTCTCCTCTTTCGTAAGGAATTCCAAATTAAAATTTATACAGCTGTTTACTCATATATTTGTTCTTCGATGACCATCTTTCATTTGTTCTTTCTTCTCGTTTTTTCTGTCTGCGTCACTCATTTTACAAAATGTAAAACTCTATCGCATTATTTACGAGTTCCGCCGTGGCACTAGTGCTGCGGAAACGACTCGGAGGGTGACTGATGTGTATGGCGGTTGTGTCGTGAAAGAAAACACAATTCGTTTTTGGTTCCAACGTTTCCGTTCTGGAAATTTCGACCTGCAGAACAAGCCTCGTGGATGGCCTGAGTCCCAAGTTGATAATGAAGAGTTGAAAGCTATTGGAAGTATATATATTGGAAGCGGATCCATCGTAAACCACGTCCCAGTTAGCTGTAGGCGGCGATGTTAGTGATAAAACTGTTTTAAATCACTTGAAACAAATTGCGAGGATTAAACGCACATCGACCGCTGCGTTATATTACTAAACCGGCACAATAATGAAGGTATTTGAAACCGAATCATTAACTGTGATGAAAAATAGATCCGTTTGCGATAATCGGAAGCGCTTAGCACAATGTTTTGATCCTGGCCATCCTGCTAAATCCCGCCTCAAGCGAAAATTAATCATACAAAAATTACTTGTAGGCGTTTGGTGGACTAGTGCCGGTATTGTTCATTACAGTTTTCTCAAATCTGACCAGTCTATTGTCAGCAATTGCAAACCATGATGGAAAAGCTAGCGGCTAAACCACTTATGCGGGTCAATCGCTCTACGCCAATGCTGCCTGACGACAACGCTAGACGAGACACTGCGCAACAGACGGCTACCAAATTAGAAGCGCTTCAAATAGCCTAAGACATTCTCCATACTCCCCGGACCTTGCTCGAACAGATTACCATTTTCTTTTTTCGAAATTTGGATAACTTCATGCTAGGGTTAAGTTAGGTATAAGTTTTTACGCAAAGGCAGTTCACATAAATAAATTATTTATTTTTCTTACAATTGAGCAACATTCTAACAAACAAAATGACCGTATTTATATTCAAAGCCCTAAAGGAGCTTACCAGTTAGTTGATTTAGTGCAACGTGGGAATTATCAGAGTTCTGTAATGTTTTGGTGGGGTGTTAGCTATGTAGGGGTGACTGAGCCATATTTTTGAAAAAAGGTGTCAAAACATCGACACAAGTGTATTAAGATTTTGAGCCAATTTGAGAGGGTATCAAGCCATTTTGAGAGGGTAGTTGAGCCCCTTAATAACACCATGTTCAATAACCAAGTATGGTCCTTCCAGCAAGATTCGGCGGCGTTTCCTAAAGTTTGGGTCCACGCAATCTTGGTTGGAGGCGAACGTCTCGCACTTCTTCAGAGCTGAAAACTGGCCGTCGTCTAGTCCCGGTCTTAATCTGCTGGACACAATAGCATATTAAAATAACACGCTGTATAAGTAATAAATGTTATTTGCAATAAAAAAAATATCTTTGTTACAATATTTATGGTAATACTAGGTGTATGTATTTTTATAATAAAAATCATTTTTTATATAAATTAAATTTCTTAAATATGATATATATATGTCAGTTCTCTCCTACACGTTACACAAGTAGTTATGGAACTTAGTACGGGGCTACCCCGTGCTAAGTTCGAGCGATACGTGTACGGAAACGATTTTTATATTCTAAAGAAACGATTCGTGCGGTTTATGAGTAGCTGGTGGCCCATTTGAGAAGGAAAGAAGGCCAGTATAAAAAACGCCAATTCCATATGTAAGGACCTAATATATGTAATATTGTTTATTGTAATGTATAATAGAAATGAACTCGTGTGTTGCTTCAGAAATGAAACTTTCATATTTTATAATTTTTATACGAAGAAATATTTAATTATTTGTTATATTTACACAAATAAAGAAACGACAATTACAGTTTATTTCTAAACTAATTCTAACTATAAATTAGTTAATAATTTACTCTGAAATATCTCTTTTATAATTTATTAACAAAATCTTCAATTTTTCAATTTTATTTGACATTCTTGTGTCAACAACAACAAAAAAGTTTAATATCCTTAAATTTAAATTAAAGAAATTTTATTTCTTTACACACACACACACACACACACACACACACACACACACACACACACACACACACACATATATATATATATATAGTAACAGTACTTGTGACCAGACTAAGTTATGCATAGACAAACATCCTTACCGGATTCGAACCGGCGACCTCTGACGCAATGTGCACGTTTTACCCGACTTATATTACCACTACACCAAGCAGATCGTTAGCTCCATAAAGTACATAAACATAAACAGCGTATATACTGACGCCACTGACGGCGCGCTCAGTTTTGGCGTGAGCTCTTAACATTTACTTGCCGATGCTCGCACTGAGTATAATAGTAATGTAGTCCTAGCCGTATATCGGCCACGGCGGCCATCTCTATAGAGACTAGCCAATTACGCGGGACATATTACAGTGCACAAGTTTCTCTGCAGGTACAAGTGCACGCCCTGTTCCCTCATTCTTCTATTCCGATAGGATGATAATCTGACACGATCGGAGAGTAACGCCTGACTGCAATATGGCCTCTGACGGGGGAATATGGGATTTTTAAAATTCTAATAACTGTCCGGAGTTAGGAAGTGTATACAGGGTGGGCATTATAATACAACGATAAATTGACAATCACATGTGTAGTAATGAGCCAGAGATCACAAAAAATAAAAAAAATCAAAAAATATCCAGTAGTTTAGCCACAAAACATTATTTTTCAATGAAATAAATCTCCACATGATGTAGATTTTAAAACTCCGGTCACGCGGATGTTAACGACCGTGACGCCTGACGCGGCAGGTAGTTAGGACAACTACCTGCATACTTATAACTTTATAACAAAATCGTCACTCTCTGATATCCAACCTATGCGCTTATGATTTATGACTTGTTACAATAGGCGCCGGCCGCGCGGTGCGATTATCGCGATGTATGAGAAACAGCGCCTGGCGCGCGCTCAGCTGTGGGTCACGAAAGGTTAGGGACCCCATACTTACATGCTGCATGATAATCATAATATTTTTCTTTGATTTAATTTGTTTGAAAAATTCATTTTCGCTATTTTGTTGTTAGCAATTTTTTGATAGTCTTAAAATATTCCTACATTATTTTTTTATTATTACAGGTGATATGAATGATCGTTGTATTATAATCCCCACTCTGTATAGGTAAAGAAATAAGATTCCTTTGGGTTCAATTTTTTCGTATGACACGCTGCGGCTATGGCCCTAGCCGGCGACCCCCCGTAAGACCTCGTGGCGGAGGTTCTTGCCGAGAGCTGTACTATGTCTCGGATAGGAGGGCTCACGGCCTGAACCCCACGCATGACGAGGTCCTGCGTGTCCTCCGGTTAGGGCATGTGGCGTTGATGCAGAGGTAGGGGAAGGACCTGGTGCGGCAGCCGTACGGTAGAGATATAACTGCTGCCTTGCGCCCGGTCCTCGAGCGGTGGATGCGCCATAGGTGCAGACTCACCCTCCGTCTGGCGCAGGTGCTCACCGGGCACGGTTGCTTCGGTGAATATCTGTGTTAGACGGCCCACAGTGAGTCGACGACTCGTTGCCACGATTGTGACGCGGCGGTGGACTCAGCCCAGCACACCCCCGAGGTGTGCCCGAGATGGGCGGCGCTGCGTCACGACCTGACATCAGTTGTCGGAGGGGACCTGTCAAAGTATAGCATAATCGTAGTGATGCTCGGCAGCGATATGAGTCCTATCAGGCGATGGCTTCCTCCTGCGAGACCGTCATATCCCAGAAAGAAACCGACGAGCGGGTGAGAGAGCCGACGCGGCCTCTCCCTGCCGAATACTAAATGGGAGGGACGAAGGAGGCGCTGTCTGCAGTGACTTTAGTAGTGACCCTATGTTCCGTGTCGGGCTGGGATGGGAACCCGGTCCACTACATCAAGACACGGCGTCGTGGGGACTGGTTATAGCGTAGCCGGACAGTCCCCGAGGAGTCCATGAAGTCAGGTCTTTTCACCGAGGCCAGCCTGTCGCTGGAGGGGTCCTGCTGCCTGTACATCCGGGACCCTTAATTAACAGCGGATGCAGGCTCCCGTAGGGATTTAGTCGGTATTGCTACCCAGTTGCCGAGTCCAACATAGGTCTGGGGGCCTACCCGGGTCCCCAGATATCATGCGCAAATGCGTTCGTCACCAAGAGAAAAGGTGATTTGTCCGCACACTTTATTTTACTATTTATTAGACGACCAGTACTGATTTACCAACCGAAAACGAAATTTCGGCATGGGGCTCAGTTTCAGCAGAAAACGAAAGTCACATATTCATACGACGAGTGAATGATAAGTATCCGAAATGGGAAAGAAAAACTTTAATAATCTATTTTAAGCAATTTTAACGTTCCGTGTGGGGGCGGCCAAAGAATACCCCCACCCTCAATCCAAGCTCAGGGTGACGTAAAAGTCCTCTTAGGATCTAGGAGGCTTCAGCGACCTGGTTGTTTGGCGTCCCTTCTGCTTCCTACTACACTACACTGTCACGTGTAGTAGACGGGAGCACCGGACAGCGGTTGCGCCGAGTGTTGGCGGTAATCTGCGATTGCCAATCCGTCTGCTCAGCGTGGCAATTACGAATACTCACCTTTAATGGACGACTACAGTAGAATTCCGCCCCTAGTTCCCGGTACTTCCACTAGTCCTGGCCACGGTAGCGGCCACGGTAACGTTGGAAAAAGGGATGCTAAGAATCTCCGGGCTGCGAATCGCTACCACCGATTTGACCTAGCTACGTATAACGGACGAACGCTTCGACTAGATATCCACTTAGTTGAGCTAGAGGTGGAACTGCAAAAAATCTAATGTCACGTTCTGGGGTTATGTGAAGTCCGAAGACAAGGTGAAGACATCGGGTCATCCCGTCAAGGCGACACTCCATCACAAGGTGGAGTGGGATTTCTCGTGACTAAGCCCCTCGTAGGCAGCAACGTCGAAATCTCTAGTGTGTCGAGTAGGGTGGCGTATCTCGTACTTAAACTCACGAAGAGGTACAGCCTCAAAGTGATACAAGTATACGCACCAACCTCGACACATTCAGATGACGACCTGTAGGCAACTTATGTGGACGTCTAAAAAGCCTTACATAACACATGTAAAGCCCACTTTAATATTGTTATGGGGGACTTTAATGCCAAAGTGGGAGTACAAAATGGTGTCGAATCGAATCTGGGGCCACATGGAGTCGGAAGTCGAAATCCCAGGAAGCAAATGCTGGTAAATTTCCTTGGGATAGAGGACCTCCTCCTAACGGACTCTTATTTTAAGAAAAGGCCCCATAGGAAGTGGACATGGCAGAGCGCCGATACTGTGACAAGGAACGAGATTTCCTTTATTATGACGGACCCAAAGCATTTATTTAGGGATGTGTCCGTGATCAACAGGTTTAAAACCGGAAGTGATCACCGATTGGTTAGAGGTTCTCTGAATATAGGCTTTCGACGCGGACGTGTCCGATTAATACGGTCGACACTCCGACCTAACTTCCGACTAAAAATGGTAGGTTCCGAAAAATTCCAACTGGAATTCAAAAACCGGGTCGATGCCCTTGAAATGTCGGAAACTATAATGGAAATTAACGAGGCCTTGATTGCATGAGGGACGTAGGTGAGGGATGTTGTAGGAGTAAGTATACGAGCAGGAGAGCTAAATTCTCGGATGAGACGATTGGACTTATGAGGGAATGCAGAGCACACAAAGACGTTACGTCTGCCGATATCAAGCTTCCTTCTAAGCAAATCCGAAAACTAATATGCCGAAACCTTTCTCTGCTCAAAAACGCAACGGGTTACCGAAGCAATTGATCAGAATAGGGGGTCGAAGGTTTTCGTGGAGAAGCTTGAAAGAGGTCATCTAACAAAGGTTAGGACTGATTCTGAGGTTACCGTTTCTTCTAAGCCTGAGATCTTATTTGAGGTCGAAGCTTTCTATAGCAAGTTATATACGTCGCACGCTCCTGATCCCGATACCCTGAACAACGATCCGCGTTCAAGCCTGACGCGCCAATTGTCAGGCGATCCTCCGGACTCCAGCTGTGACTGTGATGACAATGAAATCAATGAGTTCATTGACGCCATAGATGAGTACTTTGAGGGGTTAGAGGAAACATTTTATCAAATAGGTGCAACGGCATTGGAAAAACGCTGGACTAAATGAATCTACGTAGAACGAAACAACGTTGAAAAATAAAAATGTTTCATCATCATCATTATCAACACTTATCGGTCCACTGCTGGGCATTTGCTTCTTTCGATGAAGGCCAAGACGACCGAACTCCTGCTATTCGCATCCATCCTGGACCGGCTACTGCACAGAGATCGTCTTCCCACCTGGTGAAAGGTCGACCGACACTTCTTTTTCCGAAACGCGGCCTCCACTCCAGAACCTTACTGGCTCAACTGCCATCTGTTCTTATGAGATTGGTGCGTATACTTGCATCACTTTGATGCTGTACCTTCTATGTAGTTTAAGTACGAGATACACCACCCTACTCTACACACAATAGATTTCGACAATGCAGCCTACGAGGGTCTTAGTCACGAGGAATCCCACGCCACCTTGTGATGGAGTGTGACCTTCCTTGAAGTGAAATAGGTGACCCGATGGCAGAGTATGGTGTCTTTACCTTGTCTTCGGACTTCACATAACCCCAGAATGTGCCATCGGGTTTTACCAGTTCCACCTCTAGCTCAAGCAAGTGGATATCTAGTCGAAGCGTTCGTCCCTTATACGTAGCTAGGTCAAATCCATGGTAGCGATCCGTAGCCCGGATATTCTTAGCAGCCCTTGTTCCAACGCTACCGTGGCCACTATCGTAGCCAGGACTAGTGGAAGTACCGGGAACTTGGGGCGAAATTCTACCGATGTCGTCCATTAAAGGTAAGTGTTCGTAATTGCCACGCTGAGCAGGCGGATTGGCAATCGCAGATTAGGTTTCGGACCGGCGCCATTGCTGCCTGTCGCCGATTCGTTTGATGGTACCACCATGCTACCGCTGTCCGGTGCTCCCGTCTACTTCACTGTCACTGTGAAGTTATCACCCGTCGTATGAACACGTGACTTTCGTTTTCGGCCGAAACTGAGACCCAAACCGAAATTTTGTTTTCGGTTGGTAAATCAGTATTGGTCGTCTAATAAATAGTAAAATAAAGTGTGCGAAAAATCACCTTTTTTTTGGTGACGAAGAGGAATGCATTCACGCATAATACCTGGGGATGCGGGAAGGCCCCCAGACCTATGTTGGACTCAGCATTTGGGTAACAATACAAACTAAATCCCTACGGGAGTCAGCATCCGCTATTAATTGAGGGTCCCAGATGTATTGGCAACAGGACAACTCCAGCGACAGGCTGGCCTCGGCGAAAAGGCCTTACTTCACCTCCTCGGCTCTGCTATGTCCGGCTACGCTATGACCAGTCCCCACGATGCCGTGTCTTGATATAGTGGACCGGTCTCCCATCCCATCCCGACCCGACATTTATTGTTTTTTCAAATAATACACTCAAAAAACCCTCGAGCATCCCAAGAAACAGTCGCCATCACTTACCGACTGACAAACCGGTTTTTGCTTTCTTCGGCACCGGTTTTCCGCTCTCACTCCACTGCTTATATTGTTCTTTTGTTTCAGGAGTATAATGATGTGTATCCATATTTCATCTACTGTCATATCACGCTTACTCAGCGCCAAACACTCCGTCGAGTCGTCCACTCGACGTTCGTTTTGGTTAACAGTGAGCAAACGCGGCACCTATCGCGCGCAAAGCTTTCCATTCGCAAATGTTGGTGTAAAATGTTACAAACGCGTTCAGTGAAAATGCGTACTATCTCTGCTGTCTGCCACAACTTTGTGCGCCGATCATTCAAAACGATCTTTTGAATCTTTTTGATCGTGACCGGACTCGTGATTTTATTTGGACGGCCAGACCTGTTGGTATCTCCTCAGCTCTGTCTCCCACGATTGAAATCAGTTACATAGGTGAGAATTGTACTCAATGCAGGAGCAGTACTACCTGAAATACAGTTTGACTTTAACTTGGGTTGCTGTTTGCCCTTTTAAGACGTAAAACTATACCACCGCACGAATTTCTTTCCATTGTTGAGAAAATTTACGGCAGAGAAAGTTCTAGGACCCCTCAGACATATTTAATCAGTTCGAATGTTAGGCGTTCTATTTCTGAAAAGATAATAGAATATAATGTATTAAATTTGTTTGCCTATCTTTTTTCTAAGTTCGTCGTTTCGGTCAGTTATCAATCAGCCTGGTATTTTAAAATTCTTATGTCCATGATCTATCTATCTATCTTTTTAGTTATTTTTTTATTTAGTTATTCTTTTTAAATATATTTATTTATTTATTCATGCATTCATTCATTCATTCATTCATCCATCCATCCATTCATTCATTTATTCATTCATTCATTCATCCATCCATTTCAATTCATTCATTCGTTTTTTTTTTGTGTAATTACTTATACATGTTAATGTTGACGATAGTACTTATCAACTGTCGTCGTAGTCGTACAGGTGATTATTCGGCGTGTTATAATAATATTATTTTTAAATTCATATAAAATGGTTAATATGATTGTTTAATATTTCATTTTCATTAATCAATAAAAACAACAAAACAAATTAAACAATTGCTAGAATGTACCACAACACCATTGAATTATTATTCAGTTTAGGGGAAAACAAAACTCCCAAAGTCTTAGTGCTGTAAAGGCTTTTCGGCTTTTTGTTAATTTACGTAATCCGAATATAACGAAGCCCAAAAAAGGCTAGCAATATTTTTGAAACCGAAGTTGAAGTTTGTTGTAAGGTTTTTCTTGTGTCTGTTTAATTATGTATTACCGGCTGTTTAATTTGGCGATCATTTTATAAGAAGCTCCTTTTAACTGAAGAAAATTTTGTTAAGCATGTTTACGGATTGTAATATTTATTGAGAGAGATTTCGTATTTGATTTAACAAACTTCGACTCAATTGGCCAAATGATAAGTAGTAAAATTTTACTTACGATATGCACACACAATATACTATAACATACACAGAAATTACAATGTTTAATAAAACTTTTTTCAAAATAAAATTTTCAAACAATACAGATCAACATCAAAATACAATTGGCACCATTTTTCCGAACATAGATTTTTTGTAACGGAATAAAACTCTTACGGCAATATTTATTAAACCTATCGCGGAATGAAATAGAGAACAGGGCAAAGGCAAATCAAACAAATTGAATGAACGGGCGGCAAAATAATTTTAACTTAGGACTGTCACAGCTTGCAAACGGGAATAATGTAATTTTGCATGTGTCAACACGAAGCGCGTTTTGCCACCAACTCATCGGCCGCCCCGAGTCGACATCTAATCTGTATTTATTGCGTTCGTACCTGTATGTACATTTTGCTATTGAATAATCAATCAACGAGACATTTCAATATGTCCCCCGCTATTGGAAAACTGTTATCTGTTCATCTAGGAAATGTTACCTTCATTAATATCAATTTTATAAACAAACTATATAAATCGCACGCGTTTGGAGAATACTTGCTTTTGAAGTGCTACTTGGTCGTGTCTGAAAAAAGGAAGCGCTTTTTTAGAGTATAGGGGGGCAAGCGAGTACTCGGAGGCTTTCTACGAGAACCGACGCCGCATAACTATGCCGATGCGTTGCCCTCCTATCCTCTCAAAGGGCCACCGGCTATTCACAAACCGCTCGAAATATGACACCGACGATGTCACTTTACGCCAATGTCATGTGACCGAGAGGTACCTCCCCGTTCGCGCGGTCCCAATACCGCTGCTATGCAGCATAACACTGCCTCTTACTGGTGCTTTGAATTCCTACCAAATGGGATTTATCTCTATACAGTAGCAGGTCTTGCTTGTTGGGGTATTTGTTAAACAGACGTATTGTCCCCTTTTACGTCTCCACTCAACAGCCCACCGAAAACTTATAAACCGCGCGAAACGTGACAGCATTGCTGTCGCTTTACAGTGATATTGTGAGTGTATGTGCTTATCGGTCACACTTCCTGAAAGGCGACGGACTCTCTGTGTGAGCCGGTCACGTGGCAGAATGACGCAGCGCAGCGTACCATGATGTAGCGGAAAGCTAGTCGTAGACAACGGACGAGAGTGCGGTAATGGCACTACACGCTACATGCCGCCCGCGTATCTGGGTCCAGAAAAAAAACATTTGAGAGAGGGGTACCTCCCCGGACGCTCCGGCCCGATTCAGCTGCAATCAGTAAGGCCCTCCCCCATACGATGCTGATGATTCTGTTTACTACGTCATCTATCCCACAACATAAACACGCTATAATTTGAGTGTGTTTTGTATGTAAACTATGGGTCTTAGAACATTCGTGTGAGCTAACGCGTGGTCGCAATGAACCGAACTTAGCGATTTATAATGAGGTCCCAAGGCGGCCTCCGCTCCCGCTGCATGTACTCGCCCGCCGGGACATCCATACACCCAAGTGTCTAGCTACACCGCATTCATACGTAAACCATATAGACAACATAGATAGAGAATGTATGCCATATGTAGTTTAGTTGGATGATGGCGACTGGCCGTCCTGGTGAATATAGAACAAAGATGAGAAGGCAGTCTTTCTCTATCTAATCTAGCATGCGCATTGCGTAAAGAGAAATGATTGAAAAAGTAAGACTGAATTTCCTGTCTCTTGCGACTTGACGGCCGCGTTTTAGACTGACTTCCCGTCTCACTCTGTAAAATCTCTATTACGTAAACGCTTTTGTGTTGTGTTCACAACATAAACGTTTTTATTGCTGTACTAGTTATACAGCACTAGAATGTTTATTACATATATTATTTTTTTTGTTATATAAGGACACCAGCAGTATATACGTTGGCACATTATTACAATAAGATTATAAGATTACAGACATAATTACTGACGCATGTACCTTCATAAGTCTCTATTTTAGTATATTATGATGTTAAAAATGCTTTTATATTTTTCTTCAATATATTCTAACCAGAAACTCGTCGTGTATATTGGTCGAAAGGCAAAAAATACCAAAAAGCAACAAGTGTTTAGTTAATAAAAATGTATAGAATTGTATTTCAATTTTTTCTTTCTACTGATAGCAAATTACTGCCAATTCTCTCATCAACTAGAGTTCTAATTTCTTTCTGACATCTAGGGTACTAGTAAGAGGAAGCCTTTGATTTATTGGAGCCGGCAAGACCCGGGATGTACCGCTACATATGATACAGCCATACAGAGATAGCTATGCTGTCGCGTTTTATGCGGTACTTAAGCTTTCGGTTACCAGTGGCAATTGGTTTACAGCATCCGCCAAACGGCTATCAGCATCTCAGAAACCGCGCAAAACGCAATGGCATCGACATCACTTTTAAAGCGGTGTGATCTCACTACAAATTGACAAACTTCTTTACAGTACTAAGCTGTCACGTTTCGTGTCGTGTGTGGTTATCCGGTGGCCCATTGCAGGTCAACATGTCTACACAATGATTGTCTTTGATCACGAGAGTCAAAGACAATCATTGTGTAGACATGTTGACCTGCAAGAAGGACTCTTTTTTCTTTTCGTCTTTAAAGAACTCTGTTTGTCCGTTTCCCCTGCATATACTTAAAACGGCGTTACAGCGTTCAAATATAATTTGAGCGATCTTCCCCTAAACGAAATGAATCAATATAAGATTAAGTTATTTTTATTTAAGGGCTGCTACTGCAATGAGGCGTTCTTTGTGACGTCTTTCATCACGATGTGCCATTAATGTGGTAATATATAGACCCTAGCACATCATGAACTATCGTTTCGTCGTCTAACTGAATACATTTTGTATCCGAACGTCCCCAATATAAAATTGAACATTACTGCCCGAGACCGTCGCATCGCAACCATAAAAATATATTAACTCCTATAAATTTAGCATCGTCAGCGATTTATTTGGCGCTTAAACGATACTCTGTCGTAGGTCGTAAACAGGGCTCATCAAACTGTGCGGATTATTGCCAGGTTAAGCCGTTATAAAGTTTCTTCTGGGGCTCTCTAGCTACTCTTGATCTTGCACTACACGTAAGCTACGCTTTGTGATACTAATAGACTACTTAATCTAGATTTGTTTTCATTATTTCTATACATATTCTAAAACGAGCTTCCAAAAGCTGCCTGTATGTGATTGATTCTCTCTAAATCTCCTGAATGAATTTTCATGCTGTTTTCTCCCACGCAGCTATAAAATCTTTCTTTTTGTAGATTTCAGTGTATAATTTGTCCTCTTTGATATCGTATTTTTTATGGTCCAGGGGGAGACGAACAATCGGAGCCCTCTGATGACTACCGAAGCATTAATGTTGTGATGCAGATACTTTGGGTTCATTTCCTCTTCCCTTCCAATGAGCCACCGGTTCCACGCTCACTCTCACACTTACTTCACTGTCCCTTTTTTGCGGTCTCATATGTCTCCCCCAGTAGTGCCGGCCAACTTCAACTGCAATGCAGCATGGCACAAGCATGGCGTCTGCGAGCGTGCATCACTGCGTTGGTGATAACTTACCGTCACGTGCGCGAGTTGCTCGTTTGCCTCCTATACCTAGTACCTATTGCGATCATAAAATCATTTTTCATTGTAATAGGCACTGTTACATGATATTCTCGGCACATCTCGCCACTTAGTTACAAGTAGATTTAGTTCGCGACTTGCACGCGCGGAGTGAATATTTAAATACATCAGGTTGTGAGCCGCGCATTAAGGTGAAACATGCGGTCAGTTCAAGTTGAAAATCATGAAAAATAGACAAAATGCTCCTCAATGTACCTGTGATGGTACATTCCATTCCCAATAATTCCGAATATAATTCTATCGCACGTATAATCTGTTTGGTTCTTTTTATCATTTTCAACATTGCCGGGGTACTCATGTCTGTCATGCTGCTCATCTTTAGTTTGCTTTCATGCTTATTTACTTACTCGCCAATGTGCTGTTTAGCAGATAAGATGAATGAATTGTGAAGTATGTAAAGACCGTAAAATGTGGCATACCGTTCTACCTGTCTACCCCATCAGGGAACTGGCGTGAAGATGTGTTGTTGCATTCGCCTGGGTAGTCTAAAGGCACATCTAAAATAAATTTTAAATATTCAATTAATTTATTGATTTTTACCTGCATACTTAGGTCCAAAACATAATATGACCAAAAGTAAAAGTAAACGCACTAATTTGTTACACAGTGACAGAATAGAGAACCTGTATGTCAACTCCAGCACGTGACTGGATTTTACTCCTTATGAACAAAAATACGTCCAAAGTGAAACCAGACATATTCATTATAAACGCCTCATAGCGTTACGCTGCTGCTTTGCTCAGCAAGATATCACATTATTTTAGTCCTCATATTTCTTTTCATACCGCGGCCCTTAGATCAGCTTTTAAGGAGTAAAATGAAAATAGATTAATTATTTTCACTGATTTTATCAAATAAACTGCGATCAAATCCGTAAAACTAGTTTTATTGCAATAAGTAACATTCGCGTAAATTTAAGACATCAATATGAAAATAGATTAATCCTTATACGCCAGTTGAAAGCAATTTCTCAAATATACATTGAAATAGGATATGTATGCGAAACCAGTTAAATATGCGCCGCTAAACAAACATCATTTGTATTTTCCGATGAATGATTCGTATGAAAGAGCCGATAGAAAACATCTGGGTGATGGATGGTACCGTCATAAGCTTCGGTTACATCTGACGAAATACGATATATGAAATGCATTAATATTCGTGCTGATTCATGCAAGATCAACGGCGACCTTATTCATATGCGAGGGGAACGTACCTAGACGGGTTGTGCAAATATTTTTAAGGGCGTTGTTTCACGGGCGTTGGTTTTTTTATATTTAGAACTGCAGCGTGCACAGATGGGGTTTTAGTGTTGAGTTGCCATCGCATCGGAATAGTAGATGAGGGAACATAGAGTGCGTATTTACCTGCCCAAACACTTGTGCACTATATAATATGTCCTGTACGAATGGCTCTTCCCGATACATATCTATAGCCGTAATTC
This sequence comes from Eumaeus atala, assembly GCA_017140195.1. NCBI lineage: Eukaryota > Metazoa > Arthropoda > Insecta > Lepidoptera > Lycaenidae > Eumaeus > Eumaeus atala. The sequence continues at coordinate 46,543 of JAFELO010000113.1, forward strand.
GGTTAGGACATTATTCTTACCTCGACGACGAACGAACCTCTCGATAATGAGCGTGATTTACACAAGGCCCGAGAGTGACAGATCCTGGGAGGCGGTAATCTCTTTCAGTGAGACAGTTATGTCCTAAAGGGTCTTCAGGGCAGGTCAGAGAGGAAGAGAGGAACAATGGCCTGCCCTGCAGACTACAGATGGGAGTGGGGCGAAGGCGTGTGTCCGATCCATTACAGGGCATTGACCAGTGGCTGAGGTACCCTGTTGCTGCCAATCCGGAGTACCTCAGTTTAGGTGGATAGCATCCAATGGTTTTAGTGGGTATTCGGTACATCCGCGAGCCCCACACACCCGTCGGATCTCACCTAAGACCGGTGGCAGCGCGTAAATGTGATCCCCGCAAAACAAGAAATAATGTAATCACGGCCTACCTTTCTCCACTATTTCTGTAAAAATCTGGTAAAAAGAACACGGTTGTCGTATGGATGTGTAAGAAACATGTTTTTGCCAGATTTTTACAGATATAGTGATAGTACGGATACCTCAATATAGTGATGGTACGGATACCTCAATATAGTGATGGTACGGATACCTCAATATAGTGATGGTACGGATACCTCAATATAGTGATGGTACGGATATCTAAATATAGTGATGGTACGGATACCTCAATATGCAATTCTTTTAGTACCTTTTGTTATAGCGGCAACACATATACATCATTTTACAGACGGACAGTCGGACATCGTAGTATTAATAATAGGGTCTCGCTTTTATACTTGTACCTACTTTATTTAAAATGTAACGTGTCTTATTCTCTCACAATCTTGTTATACAAAAGATATATCAGAAAGTATGTGCATTTATTGCAATGTAGTTAATATAAACGTTGTGTGTGCTCGAGGCGAGACGCGACTATGAGGTGGCTAAAGGCTTACGAGCTTTCAAACTGCCTATTTCATTTACGTGTTCCTTCTTCACGCCGTATTTAAGTA
>JAFELO010000113.1:49263-76640 GCA_017140195.1 Eumaeus atala
ATATTCTTTAGTATCGTCCGGTCGCGTGACCCGTCAACATTATCTAATTTCGCAAAGACCTTTTACTATAATATAAATAAAATTCATTATGCCCACTTGTACAATAAAACGGTGTGTAAAAATAGCAGAAAATCTAATATCAAGAAGATGGGATTACATTTCAAAAATTTATGTGTATAAATTCCTGAAAATAATTTATTTAGAGCTCAACTTACACTGGAAACTATGACAGCATTCCTTCCCTTTCTTTCAAATATAATTAATTATTGCTATTCTTGTAGACAATTGTGACGTATAAACAGTGCTGTATCACAATACAAAACGTGATTTACCGATAAACAGAAAAACTAAAGAAACCTGTAAATAAATGTATTTTATATGGTAGAAGTTATGTTTGAATAAATTATTCTATTACAGGATAGTGACCTCACATACATGCAATGAAATTAAACTATTGTTGTCTAATTTAATTTGTTAGAAAAAATATTTTTTTAGATTTTGTTGTTAGGACTTATTTGAGTTCTAAAATACTTTTATATACAAATATTTATTTATTTTTAATTATGGATGTATTGTAATCCCTACTCTGTATATGACATGACGAGGCAAAGTTGTAGGCGGAGTCTAGAAGATAGCGCCTCTTATAAACAGCTGTACAAATGCTTAACCATAGTTTCTTAAACCACTACCTAGTACCCACATTTTTCACTGTGTACCAGAGGTAGGCATCACTTCTCACTTGACCTATCCCTGAAAGATCCCGTACACCAAACCATAGCGGACGAAGCCTCTCGCAGTGGTTTTTATTTGGTAGCAGCACAGTATATGAGTCCAACACACCCTTCCCGTTCACCCGGGCCCAGTTGGAAGGTGCATAAAGTGCTTTCTCTGTTTTAAGAAGAAAGAAAAAAGGCATTACTAGTCAATATAATAATATATATAAAAGCTGTCATCACATGTCAGATTATAGAATATATATAATATAGACAGTAATGCAACATTGTGAACAAGTTCCAAATTGACTACCCAAATGGTGCTCTCATACGTGTCGTCTACGTCAGCGTATTCCACATTAGATTGTGGGATTGTTTAAGTCCTGAATCGGGACATTATTACGAGTATATTGATTTTTTCATTTCTAGTAACAGTTCGAAGTCGGGAACCCCCCGTACCTCTGTAGAGATGGCCGCAGTAAGCGAAATTCAGGTTAGAGGACATTACTCGTATTACTTGTCAACTTCCATTAACTGTACAATGATCGAAGCTTGTCCATGATAATCAATCGCAATCTCACAAACGATGAGGAGAGATGAAAATGTTTCTGGATGTTCGTACCTCATGTTTGTTGGTAATTTTATATTTTTAACATCATTGGATTACACATAGTGTTACCATAAATATAGTAACGAAGGAAAAAAAATTGCTAATAATATATATTACAGTTACAGCATGTTACTTTAACACACAAATATAAAACAATTAAAAATATAAAATAATAAATGCAATACTCTCCTAGAAACGTTGAGTCTAGTTATCAAGAGAAACACGCACTTCTTCGGAAATTCTTCACAGCCAATCGTGTGGGTTGTTTTAGGGACTCTAAACTATCATGGCGTTTAGATCAGGCTATAATCTCTGAAACTGATCATAAATCATAATCCAGCGGATTAAGTTTGGGACTAGATGACGGATAGTCTTGAACTCTGATCAAGTCCGTAACAGTCGTTTTAACCAAGATTGAGTGGATCGAGCATTGTGATCTGGTCCCGAGCCTTGCTGGGAGGACTATACTTGTATATTGAACATGGTGTTATTAAGAGACCTAACAATCTCCTCAAAAATAGTATCTCGATACAAATGTGCCGATGTTTTGATACCTTTTTCACAAAATATGTCTCAGTTACTGCTGCAACTATCTTTTTCTTATCAACACTACGTGGGCGGCCAGATCTTTCTCTATCACAAACGGAGGAAGTCCCATTATACCCAGTAATAGCCCGGTACACAATCATTTGATAAATATCAAGTGAAATTTGTGAGTTTCAAAAGTTTCACTTGGCTCCATACCTATTTTGTGTAATGCAATCACAGCGTTTCTGATCTCTTTATCACCCCACGTCACTTTAATATCACAAATTATTGTACAATGTATTGGCGTCATAACGAGAAAACACAATGAACAATCGTATGAAAATGAAAGATTCCAAATTTAAATGTAATATATTTTTATTTTTAATTGGAACTTTATTTATAGTCAGACTAAGTACTCGTATAATGCACTCGTATTATTTATTGCAAGAAGTAGTCCGACGCAAGACCTGGATATGGACCAAGTGTATGTTTATTAGGCGTTTACGTTGTCCATTGTGGATCAGTTTTCGAAATTCTTTTTTGTTTTCTTCCCCGAGTGTCTCCCCAGTTACAAATTGTAAAAATTATTTTTTGTTCGCAAGGTTCGTCATTAAGTCAATATGATAGGATCTCGGAGAAATCGAGGGACACCCTCAAATTGCATATTATACTATCGTATATTTATTTATATATATACAAAATAAGTAATTTTAAGATGTATGTAAGGTCGTCGTTTTCATATACACATTTGATAATTGAGCTAATTCTTGGCGAAGTGAGGGAGAATCCCCACGTGTAAATCGATTTTAATGACATTTTTTGTCGTCCAAAGATTATACATTAAAGAGTTATCGTTATAACCAGTATAATTACAGACTTGCACTAAAAATTAAAATATAAATGAGATTTTTACAAATAAATCAATCCGACTTAACTAATACCAAACAATACCCTAGGAAGTTGAAAACATAGATATTGAAACATTTGACATTCTGTCGCATGTGATGTAGCTGGAGCAGACAAAACGAACCGACGAATGTCAAAAATGAGTCCTGCAATCCACAGAAATGAATTATCTTCTAAGTTAAAGCAGTCAAGTCAAAATTTACGTTACGTTAACGCTCGTACCCGTTTACCTAGAATGAAGATTTTTCAAGCAGAAATTGAGAAGTTACTGTACCAGTAAAGAATGTACAAACCAAACATTGGAAATTTATAGTTACGTCATAAAAACAAAACCATTACAAACTTATGTTTGTAATTCATGTATTACAAAATATGTGCAAACGCCTAAATTTGTCAACTACTTATGTTTGTTTTGTAGATTGAAATAGATACCTAATGTGTAAAGCAATATCAAGTAAAGAATAAGAATTCAGGCAGCCATAGGGACTGTCGATAGTAACAATGACCTGAAGTAGCACACTTTTATGCACCGCGTAGCTCCTACGAATTAGCGTACGGCTACGGTACGGAGCGCTTTCATTTGTTCTACGTAGCGAGTCGCGAACATATTTTTTTACGACTGGCCGTCGAAGTGGTAACAGAGCTCTGATAACCGTGCATTTTGCGCCAGAGGGCACGGGTTCGAATCCCGCCCAGGTCATAGATGTGTATCTATATATTATATGTATTTCTGTAATTCAAATTATACAATATCTTAAATTTATAAAAAGTATTGAATATGTTTCCGTTGTCTAGTACCTGTAATACATGCCTTACGGTACTTACACAGGGCTAGGCTAACGTGGTGTAATAAGTCCTCAGATATTATTATTAATAATATGAGTCTAGTTTAGTTTATGTCTTAGGTTTTTGTTATTGTTGTTGTATGTTGTTTAGGTTAGTGATAAGTCCACAGATATTATTATTATTATTATTTTCCCTATTCAAACGCCGCTAAAGGATTCAATTTTATTGGTCAATCAATCTCACACCGAGTGACCGTTCCAGTACGAACTCACATTCGCGGTTTTTGCGATATAACTATAAATCACCTAGATTCGGATCTTTCACTTTATTTTCATTGTTTTACACTTCTTGCCAAATTTTATGTTGTCTGTTCAATGGAAGTGGTTTCCTTGGTGTACACACAGACAGTAAAATAATTCTAGAAGTGTTCCGATTTTCTTTTGAAGTGTGTAACAAAAAAAAACTTAATAAGGCTAATCTTGTTGGCTTGTAAAGATCCTACCATTTATCGGGCTGTGAAATTGAGGCAATGAAGTTCAAAATTAAGTTGCCGTCAGTTGATTGCTGAATACTTAAGGGAATGGAAATCGATTCAAATTATCTTGAAGTAGAGTACAAATAAATAGACATCGATTAAGCTAAACAAAAGAGTATCCGTTCATCGCGAAGAGGCTTTTTAAATTGTCTGCACTTGAAAATTATGCAAAAATGTTTCTCCTCTTACCAGAGACTTGACAGATAAAACATCTATCCACTGGGCTAAGACCAGAGTTGATTAACGTAAGGTCGGTTCATGCCCTTAGGCTGGAAACCGACTTTAAGTACTCATTTGGTATATGACACAACATGTAGATGTGATAACGTGTTAACTGTATATAATGAAATAGAGCTTATTTTGAAGTCTTTTACGTCTCATTCCACTGAAATTTCATTATTAATACAGAAGCCCACAAAATTCGTTGTCATAAACCGACTAGACGCTGAAGAGCCATGTTGCTGATAGATCCGGGGCATGACTCGGATAACACCGCGTCCAGCAGTGACCATCGGTTACGTTAGACGGTCTGGTAGCCTATTGGGGAATGGGAAAAAGGAGGAGCTACACAATCTCACATTTATTTAGTTGTTTATGTGTGAAAAAATACCAAACTGGTGCATTTAAACATTAGTAAGTTACCATCAATTCCAAAAAACATATTTTTTTCAAACGGGATTGGCCCACCTGTGTATCCAGGATCGACAGCGGCATTCAATGTGTATTGATATGATCGCAGAGGAGCTCGAGAGGAAAAGCTATTACTGTCTTATGACCCGCAACGAATTTAATCAAAAGTAACTATGAGGTGTGGGATGTAATTCCAATATCCCTCCCTAATCAAAGCGGAAACAGCACAGGATCATAATGGCTTATACAAGTCGAGAAAAGAGAGGGCAGCCTGGTGACGCCCAGCTGTTATACACCACGAAGATATTAAAAAAAAAACATTTTTAATATCATTACTGAATGATTTAAATGTAATGTCATTAAAACATAACGTGTTATACCAATCCACGTTAACAATTATTGCGTCGCATGTAATTTAACGAGGCGTTGAGTGTAACATCATGAGCAACGCTAATTGCGCCAGGCGCAGGTAGCGGAGGGGCTTGATGTGCCGCTCTTATCTATAATGAGCCCGGCGTCTTCGTCGAGACGAACCTCGCCGACGTCGAACGTGTCACTTAATTAATATCACAATATGTTTCATTAGTGAGGCCAAAACGTTTTCTTGTGCAATAATATATTTTTATTAATAAGCCGGCGGCCATTACTCTCGTCGTGTAGGTCGTTCGCACTTTCATTATGACCAGATCTATCTGTACTTTTTAAAAAGTTTCCAAGAGCTGTCTGTTTGTGTTCGACATTACCATAAAACTACTTTTACGGATTTTATCGCGGTTTATTAAATTATTTATGTAGCCCGACGTTTCAGAAGCTTTACAGCAACCATGGTCACGGGTGGACCATTAAGACATCAATATGTTTGTGTTCGATTTTCTCAAAATTACTAGGTTTAAGTATACAATTCGTCATGGTAGCAATACGAACCCTATTATCACGGGCGGGTCGCATGATATCATCATATCACATCATTCTATACAAATAATTATAAAGAACAATTTTTTTATTTAATAGCGGCTTTAGACCGCAAGTTGGTATGCGTTAAATGTCATTCCGTTCAATAAACTTAGTCAATCTTCTGCCTTATCAGAGCATAATGTGTAAACATTTGATATTTCATTTTTGAACACTGTACAGATTTCAGGGGATGATCGTAAGTAACAGTAAGTGGGAGCAAAAAAAATACAAAGATGAAAGAAGATTACATAAGCGGTTTGCGTCGTTGTTGTTAACATCACTGAATTGAGTCTTAATATTTTTTTTTTCAGGAAATATGGAACTGCAAATATGGTAGTGGAAATTAAATGCTTACCTTGTACGTAAGAGATTTCGATAATATGAGTAAACCTGTTTACTATATTTGTAGTAATTATTTGAACCGGTGTTTGCAACGTGAACGAATTACGGCGATGCACATTTTGCGATTTCAATGGATACTAACAGATTTAGTCTCGCATTTTAAATAGGTACTCCATCGATATATTCTTTTTGTCGGGTATGTAGAACTGGAGAGTTGTAAAAGCGGCTCTCCCTAAACCCCAGCACATGGAAGAGCCACGGGAATATGTTACAGTCCCTTATCAACAGCTACTTAATTATAAAAAATATCAAATACTGTTTCATTTCCAATTTCTATTATACCAATAATACACGAGGTAAGAGTACTTTCATGTCATTGTACTTTATATTTACACGGTAACCGAGGGAACTTTAAATTGCTCTCACGTACCGCCATTTTATTCCTTAGAATTGCGCAGTTATCAGGATAAGACTAAGATCATTATAGCCATAGTAAGGACTCCATTTGATGTGAAACTTTGATATGTGCTAGCTTTAACGATAAAGTTAATCGTTCACGAGCAATTCCTGTAATGTCTATATACCATAACTGAAAGTTAAAGCTGTCGTATCATTTTTTCATGAAAATAAAAAAATATATTCATGAAAAGAATAGCGGATATATTACTCCAAAGATGAAGTTTATCATATCACTTTGAACACTATTGGAATACTTCAAACAAGATGAGGGTCATCAGATAATCCGTTATAAGTTAATTCGCTGTATATAACACTAAGCGATCGTCCTGACCCATGGCTGTACGTACGAAAATTTTCGTATTCCAAGAACTTTAATTTCATCCAAAGTTTCAATTGAAATTATTTTGGCTTCCGTCCAACAATAAGTTCATGAGATAAGAATAAAGCTATCGCCCGACCTAACGGTAGGAAATTCCGGAACTCACAAACGTAAGACGAAAGTTTTATATAACTTATTATAAAATACTTATTTTCTAAGTATCAGTGTTATGAACAGAGTATCGTCAAATGGAGGGGCTAAGGTCCTTAATATTCAGTATGTGAAACTAGATTTTAAAAATTTTATAGAAGATGTCAGCTACCTGGTTAGAGCCTAAAATAAAACAGAATATTTACGCTAAATACATTTTATTGTGGTCCGTGTGCGATAATGTTGTAATTGTACTGAAAACCATAACAAAATCGGTAAAAAAGTAGAACATTTATTAGTAATTGTGTTTTATCAGTTTGTGGAAAATGATGGGAAATAAGTTTAACGATGCACGCTTGAACCGACACTGAAATATTCCCAGGATGAAGTTGGCTATTGAGTGTCTCTAGCGGAGTAAATGTAACGTCAGCTACAGGATGAGGATAATGATACACAAATGATATACAATCTAATGACGTACCTACAAAAAAATATCAAATATTATATATTCAATAGTTTAATCACAAAATATTATTTCTAAATCTCTACATTATGTAGTCCGTTACACTCACCAGGATTTGTTGGTTTGAGCAGTCAACCGACTAACGAGTTGTTGTCCTAACAACTTTCGATGAGTGTCGATGAGTGTCGATGAGTGTCGATGAGTGTCGATGAGTGTCGATGAGTGTCGATGAGTGATGAGAATTGATGATGATCACTTTTGTCATAGGTTTACACACATGACAGTTACCTAAAAACTAATTGTAGTGGCATTTTAATTTTTTGTTGTATTGTCAACCCCAAAGGCTATTCCGTGTAACATATTATTTCGAGCTTTTTAGACTGATTGGGATGTGATAGATAGCTTATTGTTTAATTTCACATATTGGATGTGTATAATGTTCACTTATGCTTATCTTAGTGGCTAAATTTAAATTGAGGGTTCGCAACGCGCCCATGTCAGAGAAGATACCCACAATAAACTCTGCTGTGTACCTATCATTATTTTGGTTGTGATCATTACTTTGCAAAGTTACTTAAATTTTGAGTAATTTACTCCATTACATTGTGGCATTTATAAAATCCTTTAAATTATAATAGGATAGGATTTGATATGAGTTTCTCTTTAACGATAGCTGTAAATTTATTAATTGACAAATCTGTTATATTACTGGGAATCTTATTTTAAAAACGTGTACAATTAGCTGTGAATGAATTGTTAATTTTATGGTGACTTGAAGAGGGCACAGCGAGCTTAGTCTTATTTCTAGTATCGATATTGGGTAGATCACTTTTTTTTCTTGAATTTTTCTATATTTTTATGTACATACATAACATTTTCAAATATATATAGGCCATGCAATGTTATAATTTTTGCAGTTTTAAATTTATCCTTAAGCGACTCTACTGGACTCATATTATATACTGCTCGAACAGCCCTTTTCTGCAGAACAAAAATTGAATCAATATCAGCACATTACCCCATAATATAATTCCATGAGACGTAATGATGTGAAAGTAACTAAAATAAACCAATCTAGCTGTTTCTACGTCTGTTATCTGAAGAATTTGTTTCACTGCGAATGCTGTAGATGAAAGTCTGTTCGATAAACTATCAAGGTGGGGCACTCAATGTAATTTAGCATCTTTAGATGCTAAATTACAATTGGTGCTATTTATAGTTAATATTCCTAGAAATACCGCTGTAGTTTGTAGCTCTAATTCTATATATACATCGAAAGGTATAGTCTTATTATTAGACTTAACATTTAGCAAAGTGAACTTGTTACATTTTGTCTTTTTTCATTTAATAATAAATTATTGGCATTAAACCATTCGACTATTCTAGAGAGAGCATTGTTTACATCATGTTGCACAATGGCATGTTGACGCCTGTTTGTTTTGAAAGTAATTCATGTGTCGTCTGCAAACAATATTATCCCATAACAACAACAACACCAACACATCATCATGCCAGTTCCCTAACGGGGTAGGCAGAGTGAACGGAACGCCACATGTCACGATCCTTACATACCTGCCTTGCCTTCTCCACTTTCATAACTCTCTTCATATAAACACGCTTGCGAAGACTCCGAACACAACTTCCCTGATACCTACATCCTTCCACATTCGCATTGTATATCTGTTTCGTTAACTTCACATCCATCATTCTTTCTACATGTCCGAACCATCGGAGCATGCCCTTTCTCATTTTATCACCGATACTTTCATTCACTCCTAATCTCTCTCACTTCTTTACTACGAACGATGTCAGCAAGGGTTACGCCACATATTTTTTTCAAAGACCTCACCTCGACCGCGTTAAATCTAATTTCATGTCTTTTCTGACATACCCAACTCTCACTTCCATACAGTAAAGTTGAGACTAGCACCTAATTATGCAGGGCAAGACGGGCAGCCTGACTTAAAACCGCGATTTTAAGCAATTTACCTAACGTTCCATTCACTCTGTTCCCTGCACACACTCTACTTTCAACATCTGCGGTGTACCATCCATCCCTGCTAAACACAAACCAAGATATACAAATTCCTTTACTTGTTCCAGCGCTACATCATCGACAATAATTCTTACGTCCGTTCTGGTTGCCTCCCTTTCAAATACTAAAACCTTAGTTTTCCTTTTGTTCATGTGTAAGCCCATATTTTCACAGTCATCTTTCATAATTGTGATTGGTAATCACCAATCACAATTGAGGAGTAGCTCAGATGGAGTGGAGCCTTAAAGTACAGCATCATCTACATAAAGCAAACAGCTCACTACTAAATCGCCCATTCTCATTCCCACATTCAACGACCTCAATCCCCGGAGACACTTATAGTCTCCGGGGATTGAGGTCGTTGAATACTTACACTATAGATATGGGATAAACAGGCGAGCTGACACTACACAATCCTGCTTAACGCCAATATTGACATTAAACCAGGGCGATATGTTGCCATCCACCGACACACATGCTTTACAATCCAAGTATAGGGACTGCACGCAAAGATCGAAGTCAAGCCAGACAGTGTTTTAAAAATACTGCTCCTGTATTGAGTACAATTCACACCTGGGTGTGTGATTTTAGACGTGAAAGACAGAGCTGCGCAGACGCTGCACTGTGGAAAATGGTAGAACTAGAGCATATAATAAATGGTTTTTAAAAATATCACAATGTGAATGAAATACTTATTGCATTCGATGGGTATTAGGTACCAAATAATCCTAATCAGTCATTTTTTTGTACTAAAACTGCATGATTTTGTTTTTCTTAGGTTGAAATAAGTTGAAGTAGCGGATGGATAATCCATATTAGTAAGCACTTTGACTTTCAGGTCCAGGAGTCACTTCTAATAGGTCATTCATAAGTCTAGGATTAGCTCCACATATCGTGCTCGTAGAACCCGATGGAGTTCCTGTTAAGACCTAGCCATCTTGACTGATCATTGTTAGAAAAAGTTCACTTTTACTGCAACACCATTTTTGCGTATTAATGACGGGCGTAAAGATTCAATTTGTCTGGTAATTTCGTCTACAACTAACTGCCTTAGTTTTTCAACAAGATGAGCTTCTGCTTACTCATCTTAGGCCCGCAGTCCTCGCAAAAATGCGTTATAAATGTGCGCAAACCCATATTCTTCTAGTAAGAGAGTGTTTTTTCTACTCTTTGTCGATTCTGAGGAGTCTCCATAAGCAATGAACTGTCTTCCTAGTTCACCAGTCGATGGCAGTGAATGTGCTTCAGACTCTGGAAACTGTGCTGAATATCCGACTCCAGCCAGCTTGTATTATTCCAAATAAATTTGTCCTTTCTCCGTGATACTTGAGCCCAGCGCTTACTGTAAGAAGCAGAATATACCTTTGAATGTCACCAATTACAAAACACAAGTTGCATTCCGAAACATTTAATGTTTGCTGTAGAACTATGGACAACGGACAACGAGTCCAAGGTTCTGCCACGCTCGATACAGAGAATGATGAAAACGCCATTAGTATAGTTGAAGGTTGACATTTTAATGGAAATAACCAACTTAAATAAGTGTCACTTAATATGAAATACACGCTGAGGTGTGAAATTTGAAGATATTTGCTTCCCCTTATATACTGGTTTTTTAGATACGAAATATGTACTAGTATCAATGTTATGTATATTTACACACGCAGTACGAATGCAAAATAGATGATAAGCTACTGCAATCAAAATATTGTGGTTAATATTGTTTATGTAAAATACGTCAGCAGTAACCGCTAAAGATACCGAATTATCTACTCCGACCTCTATCACATTTTTTCACATAACTTCCAGGGCCGCAAACTTCCGCAGCTGATTTCTTAAATTTTTACTTATGAATAGTCAGGCTATCAAATAACACATACAGTTGCGCGTGGAGAGACGTGGGTAAATGTGAAAACCTTCGACGAAAAAATATATTGAAAAATAGGGTATGTCAATTTTTAAGTACTTACTCAAAAATAAAAAGCATACAAAAAGCTAATAGCTCATTATTAGGAACATAAAATATCATTTTCAAAAATGCATATAACCGCATGCATGTGCTAAATACTTTTTCACAATATTTATTTGAATTATGTGTATGCAAGCACTTGAATGAGCCATCCGCTACTTCAACTTATTTCAACCTAAGAAAAACAAAATTATGCAGTTTTAGTACAAAAAATGTCTGATTAGGATTATTTGCTTGTGTGATAAGTAATTGTTTAAGTTTCCTTAATGTTACTCATATTATTACTCATTTATAAAAAATAAACATATAACTACTCGTATTACTTTTTTCCCTTTTCTTTTTTTTTCACATAAAATAAATATGTATGTACACGTAGGAAAAAATCGTTTTGAATGATCGGCGCTTAAAGTTGCGCCAGATAGCAGAGATGTTAGGCATTTCCTCTGAACGCGTTTTTAACATTGTACGCCAACATTCGCGAATGAAAAAGCTTTGCGTGCGATGGGTGCCGCGTCTGCTCACTCTTAACCAAAAGCAACGTCGAGTGGACGATTCGTCGAAGTGTTTGGCGCTGTTTAAGCGTGATACTAACGAGTACCGAGAAGCATGGACATCATTAAAATCCTGAAATAAAAGAACAATCTAAGCAGTGAACTGAGAGCGGAAAACCGAAGAAAGCACAAACGGTTTTGCCGGCCGGCAAAGTGACGGCGACTGTTTTCTGGGATGCTCGAGGGACGACCGGCTGGCTCAGTTGGTAACGTGGCGGTTAAGTCCACGTGTTACGCCAAACGTCGCGGGTTCGAATCCCGCCTAGGTCATGGATGTTTATATGTGTATTATATATATTTCTATAATAAGAATCTTAAATTTATAATATTTCTTAAATCTATACAATATAAATATAATATTTCTTAAAAATATACAATATTAAATATATTTCCGTTGTCTAGTACCTGTAAGACTAGTCCTTACGTTACTTAACACAGGGCTAGGCTGACGTGGAGTGATAAGTCCTCAGATATTATTATTATTATTATTTTAGTGGATTTTTGCAAAGAGGAAAAACGATAAACGGAGAATATTATGCAAGCTTGTTGTAAAAATTTTGTGAAGAAATCCGAAAGATACGGCCACATTTAGCCAAAAAGAAAGTTTAATAAACCACGACACCAAGGGTTGCAGTTGCCAAACTCCATGAATTGCGGTTCGAACTGTCACCGCATCCCCCTATTTCCCGATCTGGCCCCGTGCGACTTCCACTCATTCCCGAATGTTAAGATATAGTTAGGTGGTCGAAGATTTTGAAGATTTTCATCAAATGATGAAGTCATTGTCGCCGTAGATGAGTATTTTAAGGGATTTGAGAAAACATTTTATGGAACTGGTGTAACAACATTGAATAACCGCTGGACTAAATGCGTCGAGGTAGAAGGAAACTACGTTGAATAAATATTTTCTTTGTCGTTTCGGGTACTGATCAATCACCCCTTGTAGAAGAGAATGATGAGAAAAATAGATTATATACATCGTTTGAATTTAAAGTATTGATATGTAAGATAGATTGGATCTAGTTATACTATACAAATTTAATAAAGCTGAAGAGTGGTTTTGTTCGTTTTTTTGTTTGAGTGCACCAATATCAAGAAATACAAATCACACTTGAAAAGTATTTGTGTGTATTCTTGAGGAAGATTATCGGCTATATGCTATGACGCTATGACCAAACGGACCGGAGTTACACACGACAGCTGCAGAGCGCTACTAGCAAGTAATACATACAACAATTTATATGTCACAGCTAGTTTTATTATGAAATCGTTTTCATAAATGCAGGAAAGCGACACGCAAGACATCTATTTAAATAAAACCGAAGGAAGAGTGACACACTTATCACAAATCACAGGAATTACAAAAAAATTAAACTCCTAGTATACATTTTTCCTAGGGCTTTTGGGACCGTTGAGACGAGGATTGCAAAATTCAACCCTTGTGGAACTGGTATGTATGTTTTGTTAGAGACTACTGCTTACATGGGTGAAAGTGCGGGGCGCTGCTAGTCTTAAATAATTGGTAACAAACCAGTTACATACTCGTAAAAAATAAGAGAAGGGACAAGATAATATCAAATAGTTATTAATCAATGCTATTAAAATTATCTATATCGAAACATTTATGCACGCCCACTTATTGACAAATATATTATACGGTATACCGACGATAATATTCGTCAATGCTAAACTCCAATCAGTGAATTACAGTCAAATTAGAATGATTGGGTTGTTGTAGGTATCCGAGTTAATTGGGCACGACTGAAATAATGAATATTCAGTGTTATGGGCACCAGGCGTAAATAGATCCAGGTGTTTGATTGAAGCAATGAATCTTGAATAGCAACAATGTACATGTAATAGCCAGTATTGATAATAATGTTATAACTTAAGACGCGGCCCAATTTAATACGAACTGCACGAAACAATAATCAATTTGAATCATAATTAATTATTAATGTACTTTGACGATGCGGTTTATCAAAACACTGGATGGCGTAGGCTTGAAAATATTAAAATATCATAACTTTGGGTTCTAGTTAGTAATTAATATGGTGTAAACACATCATGATATTATAGTGACCACGAAGCTGTCTGATAGAGGACACCAAGCTCACTAAAAAAAGTGACTTTCAACCCCTATTTCACAACTTGAGATATTTTCTGTTTGCCCAATGGATGCCTAAGATGAGTTATAAAGCCACCTTTATACCTACCAAAATAAAATTTATGCGGTCCTGTCATTTCAGCTGTGCGTTCAAGACACTTTGTAAGAGGCAGTGTCGTGCATCGGAACCGAATTGGATCGGCAAGAAGATTAGCTGGGGGTCCATTTCCAGGCTGGGGGAAGATGAAGGACAGCAATGCAAATCTGTATCTGCTGATCTTCATGGCCGGCGGTGGGCACACACTAAGGTTCTTCGTTTGTTCTAATGTGATATGACATAAATATGCAATTAATACATAACAATATTACGTATTAATTATGAATGGGATACATAGTGACGTAATGATATAAAGTGTCGTGTTCATCATCGTGTATCGCTAGTAATGTATAAGAGCTAGTATGTATAAGAGCTAGTATGTATAAGAGCTAGTATGTATAAGAGCTAGTATGTATAAGAGCTAGTAATGTATAAGAGCTAGTATGTATAAGAGCTAGTATGTATAAGAGATAGTATGTATAAGAGCTAGTAATGTATAAGAGCTAGTAATGTATAGGCAACCAACGATCTGACTAACGTTTGACTAGGCAGTCTAATACTGTTCACTAGGGAATTTAATAATTTTTCATTTAAAATAATCAAGTAGCATCAGCTATGTGATCATTGTTTTTAAGAATATTTGCCAGAGGCGTATCTTATACTCGTGCCATTACAATGTTAAGACTATATTTTCTACCAGTGGACGTTGTTATATTGAATATCAGTTATAAAGGAATAATTACTCGACTTCAAATTTCGAATACTTGACTGTGTATTTAAGTAGAACGTTTTATTAATAGAAACAAATATATTGTGTAATGATGTTGTGTTTCACATTGGAGTTCGTCTATAATTTTTTTCACCTCTTCATTTATCTACCCATGTTGCGGGGGTAGACTGGACTGTTCGAAATAATATTACAGACATAATTTATTCTTGCTGACGTCCCAAAAATTGGTTTTTGCTATTAATATACAAGGCACAATAAATTAAAATGTCCTTTCTGAGTAACAAGAATTACACATCTAATTAGGACAGTTATACAATATTATCCGTCTTATATGTGACAGTATGTCAGTGTCAATTTCCCGTGCTACCGCTGATTAAATCATAAATGGCGTATTCATTACACGGGTATTGGAGCAAAATACTTGAATCGTAACAATAGGTTATAGTTTATTAAACTTGTGATCCGCCCCGGCTTCGCCTGTGAGTGACACCGACTTCATTGCTACTTTAACAAATTGTGCATATACGCTTTCTCGCGAACCGCTTTACTGACTGATGGAAACCGCATGGAAATCCGTCCAGTAGATTTGTAGAGAATCATTTACATACGAGTATTAGTCAGAAGTAGTGCTAGCAGCGTTACAGTCGAATTGGACCGCACGACTGGGGATGTACCTCTCGCTCAAATGACACTACCGTAAAGTGACAGCCACACTGTTCTCTTTCGATACAGTGTGTGACTAGCCAGTGGCCCATTGGAGAGGTGGAGAAAGGAGAGCAACGCATCTGCATGGCAATTATGTGGATGTCTATAGGTTTTGGTAGTCATTGAAAGGATCCTAATGTTCATTTGCCCCTTATAATAAAACAATTAGTAACTGTGGTACTTATTCGTCTACGACTTCTAGAATAATGTAATCGACTTTGACCGGCCGTTTACTTCGGGAAGATTCATTCATTTACCTCGGGCAACTATTGCAATTAGGTAGATATAACTTCGAGAAGGAAGCCGATAGAAGAATTCAGTTGGGTTGGGCGGCGTTCCGGAAGCTTCGTCACATTCTCACTTCGGCTAAACCACAGAGCTTGAAGACGAAAGTCTTCAACCAATGAGTTCTCCCCGTGATGACCTACGGGGCCGAAACATGGCCTCTTAACTCAGGACTGATCCGCAATTTTGCGGTGGCTCAGCAGGCTATTGAACGTGCTATGCTATGTCTCTTTGCCCGATAGATTTCGTAACGAAGGCACAAGGGATAGAACTAAAGTGTCCGTAAGTATCACGCGTAGAATAAGCTCGCTGAAGTAGCAATGGACTGGTTTAAAACATCAATTCAAAACATCAGATGGCAGATGGGCCCACCAAGGTTCTGATGTGGAGGCCGCGTTTAGGGCAACTAAGTTTTGTTCGACCGTTCACCAGGTGGGAAGACAATCTCCGTGCAGAGCCGGCCCGGGATGGATGCGAGTAGCAGAAGATCGGTCGTCTTGGCGTTCATTGTAATAGGCCTATGTCCAGCAGTGGACCTATAAGGGCTGATAATGATAACAATAATGATGGTACTTATACCATAGTTTATGAAGTAACTGTCTAATTTTAGAAACAAAAACTGCACCATTCTCATTTTTACTTGAATAAATAAATAGAAACATGAAATTTCATAAAGAATTGTCAATACATTCTGTCAGCTACATACATATTTTCTATATACCTGCCCTGAAGGCTCGCCGACTCCCATAGTCTGGTTAGATATACATGTTTGTAGGCTCTTCTATCAACCTAATTCCCCACTCGGCCATCTAGGTACATATGAAATGCAAATACTGGCCCCATTCAGCCTATATGCAATGCCCTTACAAAACTGCATTTATTAACGACATTGTTGTTCTGAACAAAGTTATTTTACAATGCCACGGTGTAGTAACGCAATTTACGCTATTCGTAAATTGTAACGCATACTTGCAATTTTTAGTGGAATCGTAAAACCGGTAAGATTTAGTGAACGGTCAGAGTTTGGCGAGGGTGGTCGCCGCCGTCGCGCGTCGATTCCATCCACAAAATTGTTTTACGACAAGACCAAGTGAACCATTAAACAATTTTCGCCGAGGACGATAGCAACAATGTTACTTTTTATGTCTTTTATCGCTTTCTACTTTTTATTAATAGTCTATTCTTTTTTGCAACCACCACGGCCTGGGTGCAAATAGGATTTCGTGTAATTAGTATACTGTTAATGATAACTTTCACTAAATCTTATTTGCAAAATGTTTAACTTAATGAAGGTACGTGTGAAAAGTTTAATTCGATAATACACAGCCATAAGTGCACAAAACGAACACGCTTTATGAAATAGCAATAGTGAATATTGCTGTGTCTACGAAATTAAATTTTAAGTTGACCTTTTAAAACACCGTTATTCATAGATTCATCATTTCCTGATTATGAAATAATTACAGTTAATTATCAGTTTGATTTACAATTTTAAATTCAATTGTATAGTTAATCATTTGTTAACATCTAGTGTGAATGACAGGCGAATCTGGTTCCGCACCCTGATTTATCTCTAGGTGATGCCTTGATTATATTGTTGATTATATTGCTATTCTTTACGAGCTGGTGTTACCTCATTCTCTCCGTGGCACAGGGGTGTAAACAGGGCCAACTTCCTGACTTCGGACTGTTATTAGAAATTTAAAAATCCCAATAACACTTTGGTCTAACTTGAACCCGGGACCTTACGACTGTGGTTGAACATGCTTGTCGCTAGACCACGATGCAGACGACAAATTGAATATCAAAGGATCTAAACGCTATATAAATATTTTCATTGTGTGAATAGAATAAAGTGTACATGAAGTGTACATGAGGAAACCTTTCGCTTTACAAAAGAGCCCTCCTGACGGATCGAACGTAAGACGAAAACAATATGTATAGAAGTTCCTGTGACAAAATGGCACGAAATAGAAGGATCTCGCCTGTAACAATACGCTTTGTGTCACTCCAATCTCAAAAGGATATTCCAATGTATACAGAAAGTTTCATTCCCTTCGGCCCATTTAGAGGTGTCTTGCCGATACTACTCTCTAAGCAATTTGTTGAACGAAGTGTATAACAAAGTGGATATTAAATATGTTTGACAAGTACGAAGATTAAGAAAAGAAAGATTTTCACTTTTATGCTAATAAAAGACAAAAAATCTTTAGTTTTCTTCCTCTGTCTCTGTTTCCCTCTTTTTTTTATCATTACAAGTAAACGACCATAGTCTATACAAATATTGTAAAGAGGAAACATTTGTTTGTTTATTTGCATAGAACAGCCTCGGGAACAAATGGACCGAATTGTCAAATTCTATTACCAATAGAATCCTACATTATCAGTGATGAATATAGGCTTAAAAACGTTTTCTAAACGGTTTGATACTTTTGAAAACTTCGATAATGTTTGGTAAAATTGCAATGTGTAAAATAATAAATCCTCACTTAGGTGCAAAAATAATCGACAACTCGCTGTCCGTTATTGAGATGTTCTGTCATAAATTTAATTTGTAGTCATTGTAACTTGTCATTTTACAATTACTGCAAATGGTTGCTGAAATTATTTCCGGCATGCGGCTGATGTTCACGCGAAAGAACATGACTTTAGAGTGAAAGGTTGCAGAACCAAACTTATAAGCGTAACTAGAGCGTAACGTTGTTGCTACGCTTGACAAGCCACTATCCACACAATATAAGATCTTATATTGTTTCATACCACGCTCCTTGAGTCTTTTCTAGTGTGAAAATAGAAGAAGGTAAATGGAAAGTTCGAATAATATCTCTCATCTACAAATATCTCTTCATTGCACACCAAAGTTACTCATTAACTTAACACTGCAAAAAAAATGAAAATAAAATGTTTTCTCCGACCGTTTCTCTCGGCCTTATCGTTTTAAAGCGATTTCTTCCAGGCAACCATTTAAGAAAAATATATTCAAATAAGACATATTTGATTATATAGACTAGCTGTGCCCCGCGGATTCACCCGCGTATAATTTGGAAGAAATCGCTGATAGTATCTTGATGTAACGAAGTTTTATACAAACTAGAAACCCCAGAAACGGGAGTTTGTAACGGTTTTATTTCTAAAAATCCTTTCTTAGTGCTCACTTACATCATGAGAGGAATCTCTTGCCGATTATTTGAAATAGATTTACTGTTAAAACTACACAAATACGAAAGAACATTGTATTAACAGTGAGATATAGGTAGAGACTCATGCCAAAACCACGAAAGAAATTTGCCAGCACAGGGTTTGAATTAATTAAAATAACTTTTCTACAAACAAGCTAATGAACTCTGTGTCATGTAATGGCATGTGTACCGACACATTTCTCATTAAAGCAATATCCAAAAACTCTATACGACAAAATAATACGTACTGAAGTTAAAGTGGTTCGTTTGAAAATATGGATGTGACGAGAAAGTTCGCTCGTAACAAAACAGGAAATTGCGTTTCACGTTTAATGCGAATGGAAGTTTATAATGATCCTTTTTTATAGCTGATCTTTACTTTACGGATTGCTAACTTTTTGGCAGTTAAAAATTAGTAGCCTCGCAGTGGACCATGACGAGGGCTTAACACAATAGGAGTGATGTGCTAAATTATCATTACGATTGCTAAAGTTACGGTTCATGTATGACGTTCATTTGAGAAGGAAAACATTCGAAATGTATAGTCCGGCATATAGCCGAGGTAGATCCATTATGTTTTTATATATAACGATATATTTTAGTGATATTGTAATATCTTGGATCCACTGCTGTGATAATATGAAAATACTAGTTTTGTTTCTCATATCACAGCAGTTACTCGAAAAACGAATGGATTTCTTTGACCTAAAAACGTTGACATTTGGTAAAAATTTCGAGTTTAGTAAATTTTTTTGATTTTAATAAAGAGGAGCTCAAAAGGCACAAGTTGTAAGGATTGTGATTGGACACCGGAATAAAAAGCCTCAAAATATGTTTTAATTGCTATTCTCGCACCTAAAAATCCACACAAAACGTTTCATAAAAATCGCAGTCGGAATTTAGAGTAGGCTTAGTATTCGGACAGCCGTTCATGCTGTGACGCTAGATTTTTAAATATCTTTTTTTTTTTTGTTGGATTCGCGGGGAAATGCATTTATTTACGCACTGCCACCGGACGTGGGTGGGATCCGATGGGTGTGTGGGACTCTCGACTTTACCGAATGCCCACTAAAACCGCGTGCACCTACTAGGTACCCCGGTTCTGTCAGCTATAGGGCACAGATTTTTAATAATTCGATTTAACAAAACAGGTACGTTAGTATTTTTCCCTCTAACGTTAGTAGTTAAAACTTAACGTGTGTGTTGAGTTGAGTTTCCTGTCTACTACAAAACTCTATGAGAAAATAACGTTCGAATGAAGTGCTATTGTTGCTTGCCACTAAAATGTCAGCTCGTGGCGCCAAGTACAAGTCGACTCGGTTCAGCTGCTAAATTATACGCTTCAGTAAAAGGTAAATTGTTTCCCTGGCGAAAAGAAATCTTCAATTGTGCGTGTAAAACAATTTGCGCTGGAACGTCTGTCTGGATGCAAATTATTTAATATTCGCTATGCTTCTACTACATAAGTGATTACAGACGAAAAGTGCTAAAACATATCCGTTTTAACTGAAGCATTGATATTATATTCTCCTCAATTAGACTCGTAAGATTTCTATAAATTTGTGTTAAGCTAAAGTAAATCTTGTACATACCCATGTACAGAACGAGAATCTATATTTTATTAATATTTGAAGGAAAAATATCCGGTCCCACTAAAAAGAATTGCGCAAATGTCGGATTTCTAGCTTTAGTATAGTTGAAGATTACGATGAGAAGATAAGCAGAAAAGATATTTGAATACAGTATGCATTAAATTGTTTCGTTTCAGTTAAATAAGCGGCAGGAGATCAAAACCTAAACTCATGATATCTTCATGGGTACACAAAGTCAAACGATAAAAAAAATTGGTTCTTTTTATTTTAAAGTGGCTTTATTCAGATACACAGACTGCATTGGAAATGAAATGATTGTTTTTTTTAACATCGAATTTCGAATCTCGTTGGTCTTGCGGTTAGCGCTCCAGGCTTCCATTCAGATCTACGGCAGTTATTAGTCACGGGATAAAATTCGTAAAAATAGTTACTAGTAAATTTTCGGGTATCATGTGATTACCTCCCCGACCGCCAGCCCGTTTCAGCCGCAAACTTGTAAAGAATATCTACACTAATATTATAAAGAGGAAATATTTTATTGTTTGTTTGTTTGTTTGTTTTCTCCTTCCTTTATTAATATACGCCTACAATATCAGTGATGAACATGGTGTACGTAACATTTTCAAAAACGGTCTGTATACAAAATTCGATAATATAACTTAAACGTGAAAAAGTAAATTCTTATTTAAAAATGTTGAGTAGATGAGAAGTTATTGACAACTAGCTGTCCCGAGAGACGGTATTTTGTCCTAAATTTAATTTGTTGTCGTTTTAGCGTGTAATGTGAAAATCTTACGATGCGGATAATTTTTTTTTTTTTCATTTTTGTAAATTGCCATATTTACGCTAGTACAATATATGCTACTAAATTTGTTGTAGTGTAATAAGTGAACATTAGTTGTATTTAACATGCAGCCTGCCGTCGGCTGTACCTCGTGCAGCCGGCTCGTGCGTATTAATTAACACTCAGTCCTCGCTTCTTCCATCATGGGTAAGTAATTAGAAGCGGTGTATTCATGTTGCATTAAATTTCAATTATGTTTTAATGCTTTCTGCACGTTCGCCCGCATCGCAGTACATGTCTCGATGTTCGTTATGTTGTCTAAGGACCGTATTGATTTTGTCAAAGATACCTCTATTATGTTATTAACGTGCAGCGCCTCGCCGTTTCTTCTCGACGAGTAACGACGGGTACGGCCCTCGCACCCATCTTTGATCTTGATGGTAAAAAGCCTTTAGCTCACCGCGATATACAATATCTGATTATGGAGCTGGTCGTAGAAACTCTGTATGACCCATCGTGGGTAAGCTTCTGTTAACCTTGATAAAAGACTTTAGGTCCAGGATCAATGAACCACGGTCTACAAAAAACAGTATGAATCGTGAGGCTGTGGCGCCATCACTTTTAAGACGGTGTTCTGTGAGTGCGTTCTCAGCGGTGCCAGCCCGGTTCGACTGCAATGCCACAATAGTATCACCTATTCTATAATATAAAGCTAAAGAGTTGGTTTGATTGTTGTAACCTGCTAGTGTCAAGATTTACTTTCCGGAATTGAGACATTACTTTTGTTTACAATAGTCAATTAATCGAGGAACGCTATAATAGGCAACACATCATGACGCTACTTCTAACAGGACCAGATTTACGCAGGTGAAACCGCGGGATGATGGTATCAAATAAATGTATTATTTCCGTGGGACAGCTTTTTGTTTGTCTTCGATGCCGCGTACAAAAGCTCTTCTCACTTGACAGTGGAAGTATCGCCTCACAAACGATGTCGCTGGCGCGTGCGCGCTAGGACGGGCGGGCCGCGGTGTGGAATAGTAAATCACGTGGAATCCTGAACACCTGCATAATGTACGCGTCAATCATACAAGTGCGTGAAATTGAATCTCATGAGCGCAAATCACACAAGCCCCAATTTCCATATATGTGTTCATTGATTATGCAAATCTAAAGTCGACCTTATATACCCGAGTTAGAGTTTATTCTGGAGGGAGTGAAATTAGTTGTCAATGATAAACGGCCCATTTTCCTTTGTCATTTGTTGGGTTTTTTTTTCTTGGTTACAATAAAGTTTGGTAAATAGTCGTTAGCATTCGATTACTACATTATATGATTTTTGTCACAAATCCCTTTATTAAGTAGTATATGACGCCAATATACATCCGCATTATTGGCATGCAGATGCGTTGTCCTCCTTTCCTCCTTTCCTCCAATGGGCCACCGGTTACTCATAAAGCGCACAAAACGCGACAGCATATGCTGTACAGCGGCGACAGTGTCATATGAGCGAGAGCTACCTCCCCAGTCGTACCGTCCCAATTCCGCTGAAATGCGGCGTGACACTTCATCTTACTAAGTGAGTCAATAATGCATTCCTTCTTCTTTTTGATCGCAAGTTCTTGAGCCCTGGCGGAGTTTACTGTTTGATAGTTCGTACTTGTTAGCTGCTATACAAGCTTCTCATTTAATCTCTGCTCGTGAATGATTGAAATAAACGAAATGAACGAACTAAACGAAATAAATGAAATGAATGAATGAATGAAATATTCTTTATTGTGCACAATATAAAAGAAACACATACAATCGACGTATAAACTACAATACAAAATAAAATATAAATGCACACAAAGGCGGCCTCATTACTTTAAAGTAATTTCTTCCAGACAACCCAAGTCTTAAAGATTGCATAAAACAATTGTAAATTACATAAAACAATTCTAGGTAGTGCACAATCAATTACCCAAAAAACGATATATCAAGAAATAAATAAATAAAACAAATACATAAATTGCATACGTATACTACATACATATACTTATACATACACATACACACATACATACCCATATACATACAAATATATATATATACAATAAAATATACATACCGATGACACTTGATTAAGACAAAGGTAAATTAACACCATTAAACACAAATAAATTAAATCTACGAATGATCTATAATGCAATTAGAAGTCACTAAAACTTTAAGTAGGTACTTCTATGTTTGACAGTTCAAATAGTGATTTTTTACTAATGTTTTAAAGTCGTGTTCATGGAATGGTTAATTGTTCAATATTAACTAGCTTGTACATTGTACAGCAATTAACTTAAAGTATCACTTTGTTCCGGGAGTCCCATTTTTTAGCTCATTAATTTGGCTAAATGTCATTAGTGACTCCACCAACGCTTTTGTAAATGTGACTTTCCAGTGGCCTGTTGAAGTAGGGACAGAAAGAGGGCAACGTGCCTGAATATCCTGAAACATATATTTCTAATTTACATTATTAAAGTATAAAAAAATCCAAGATCCAAATCCTAAGAGACGAATTTGACAGCTGCTAACTCACGGCCTGTGTGTAAATGCATTTTTATTAATTCATTATCAGCCTCTATCGGTCCACTGCTGGACATAGCCAATCTATAAACGACAAGACGACCGATCTCCTGCTACTCGCATCCATCCCGGACCGGCTACTGCACGGAGATCGTAAATGCATACGCCTATTAAACATGAATTAAAACATATAGCTTTGAAAACATTTGATGTAGAATTTGAAAATTTACAAACCGACTGAAAGTCTTCCAACCTGAACCTTGTGCTGTCATCACTAGCACATGTAAACGAAACGGACGAACAACATCCAGTTCGTTAAAATAGTTTTGTTACTCGTTATAAAAGTGCCGACTTCCACATTCGCACGGCATGTGCCCGAAACGAATTTTATGTGGAATTAAAATTGGCATGAAACTTGTCGTAATTTTTTTCTTAACTTCGACAAACATAAAACACAAAAAAATAAATAAAAAAAGCGACGGCCAAGTAAATCACAAATAGCCAGCTCCCGTCCACCTAGGAAGGATCAAAATAAACAGCCTGAAACTATATTACAAATGATTCGGTGTGAATAGTGAAGGTGCAGCATTTCTTTTAATTTAATAAAAAAACGACCGTTCGGAGCCTGGCGTTTTCAGTTACTACACACAAAAATCAATTTCACGTTATATTCAAGATACAACATTCAGGGCACAATGATAATTATTTACTTCATAATAACTTCGTCATACATAAAAAATCTAGTATTTACATTTATGCTATTACATAGGAACAGTGATATGATTATAGGATGATAAGTAGGCAGAATATAACGCGTCCAGCATAGAGACAATATAGATAAAATGGGAGTGCCATAGACATGAAATATTACGGCGAGTGGCCATCTTGGTTAATAGAGAAGGAAGGTGAGAATACATTATTATATTTGTCTATCTATTCTTTCGTGTGCATTACGCAGAAAGAAATGAATGAAAGAGGGAGAGAATGTGAACCAGATTTACAGTTTCAATCGTCTTAGACGTTCGCGTTTTAGGCTGGGTTCCCTTCTCTGTCTACATTAACTCCAAGGAGTCCCCTAGACTCAGGGGACTCCTGGCTAAACAGGCACGTCACTATATTAGCGCAGCAAGTTCCTTTTATTCTTAGACTTTTGATTACAAAGTACAAATAGATTTAGCTTATTACATAAGGAGAGAGAGACCCAACTGATGGATTCGCCACGCGTTTGCTTCCACGTGTGTGTGTGCGGTGGGCGATGTAGTTACGCAACTGCATGGAAATTACTATCCATCTACTATGGAGATCCATGCTACAATTCACTAATCCGTTTCCCTGAACACACATATTCAAACAATCAGATCTCCACGTATTTCAATTGACGGCGACTATCATGTAAGATAGTTTAATATCCGTTAGGCCGTAACAGCTGGTATTGCCACGTTCAATAATGAATATTGTATCCAATTGGTCCGTCTCTCAGCTACGGCTATGTAAATGGACTATGCCCGGACCGATTACACGTGAACGCACTCGGTGCGCGATGTCGTTGCCGGTAAGCACCTACTTGATTGACCATTGATGCGAGCATCGGGGCGCCTTAATACGTGTTATATATTACTTATTTAGGCAATTTAGCGCGCTTCAGTTAATTGGATATTTAGATTGCCTTAATTGATTCTAAATTAAGAGGATATTATATTGTCATAGTAGGTCTAGAAACGAAACTCTTGATGCAAAAGTGTTCGTTTTAAGTTAAGTTTAGTTAGTTCGTTAAGTTAAGTTCTTCGTAGCTTTATCCCGTTTCACGTCAGATGATATCGGGATCGGTCGGTTCGGATTTCCCTGCGATGTTTTCCTTCACCTTAAGATCTGGGCACCTTAAGAAGGAATGTGCTTAATGTAGAAAAACTCATTGGCACCTGGCGGGGTCCGAACCAGCGCCACCCGAGTGTATTATTCCGAAGCGATAACCACTAGACCACTGAGGCTCTACTAAAATTTGATTCAAATTAATTAGACTATAAATTATATGAATGATGCAATTTCGTTGCTAGTCTTTAGCTAACGCGGATTACCGAGCAATGGTATGATCCGAGACATCTTACAAAGCGCACAAATCCCGACAAGGTAGCCTAGCCGGTACTATATAAGAGAAAGAGGTACTTCTCCAGCAGTGCCATGCTTCTTGCCTCCTACATAAATTGCGGCAATGCTGTTTCTACTTATAATTCCTGTACATGGCTGATGTTGATGAAACAGTACTGCTCACTGGCATTTTACGTCATTTGCAGATATGCCTTGAAGAGTGACTAAAGCAGATTGGTGTCATTAGCACAAAATACATTGTTGAAATTTCGGAAATAAAATTGATTGGAATAAAAATGTTTTATTAATAAAACTTATTTTATTCATGGTTTTAGCAACTGAACCCATTTGGACAGCCAGTATATATTATTAAAATACCTGCAATACTTCCAGTAATTTGATCCCGTATGGTCGGAGAGGTTCCTCTCGTATATATTATACCGCCAGAAAGCTACGCTGTCGCATTTCGTTTTGAGACCGCAAAATGTTACGACCTCCAGTCAGAATGGGCTCCCGGTCTGAACAATCATGGGTTAAGCGGCTTCTTGATGAAGAGAGTGCGATCATTTAGACACGCTAGGAGGTGACGCTACTGTGGAGGGAAAAAAGGGCCATACGACTGTATTTCAATTAAGCGGTTGTTTATGGGTGACGGCAGTTGTGAAAAGTTATTATTTATATTTGTACTACAGAGCATACACAGTAATATATAGACATTAGTCTATACGAAAGAAAATATGTTACAGTTGCAATAATCACAACGCGACAGCATTAAGTTGGTGTGCAAGCAAAAAAAAAAGGTAATTACCCGAAGTCGCAGATGAATAATAAAAAACAGTTGAAGGTGCTAAGTGTAGTGCGGTTTAATTATACGCTGGCATTTGCATGTTATTCATTAGCGGCGTGGAGGGCGGCGCCTCCACCGCCCGCCTAACTTCAACTCTGTTTGGATAACCGTCCCATATAAAATTCGGGCTTAAACAAACATCATTGCGTGGATTCAGTGTTTTTTCAACGTTTTCATAAAACAAATCTTACTCTGATTGACTGGATTTAATCAACTGTATTTTATTGTTCCATTTCACCTTTTTTGCGAAAACCTTTCATGCGTTGCTCACATTTTTAATTAAAAATAACTGGATTTAAAAAGTTACAAGGCTATATTTGTTGCGCAGCCATAATTTAGACGAAGTTTTTATATTCGTTGGCGTTCTTTTTTTATTTTGAATAAACCCTCAAATCATAGAATAATAACTTTTAAGAGGTAAAAAGCTAAAATGCTTAATTCTAAAATTAAATACCTA
>JAFELO010000113.1:82255-155021 GCA_017140195.1 Eumaeus atala
GTCACGCCTCACTTACGCCGCCCCCGCACGGTACGCGCTAAACTCCCAGGCCCAGCGGAAACGCCTGCAAGCCCAGCAAAATTCTACGGGTCACCACGGGTGCCGGTCGCTACGTCCGCAATGATGAGATCGCGCGTGACTTGCGGCTAGAGCCGCTGGATGAGTTTGTGGTTCGAATGTCGAGCGCTATATTTAATAGGGCAGACAATAGACCGCATGCTCATCTACGTGACCTAGCCCCGCTGCACGAGCGACCATCTGACGGGAGACCGTATCCGCGTGAACTCCCCCCCGTGATCCACCAAGCGGACTAGGGAGTGCGTGTCCTGCGATCCGGACGAGGATCACACATGCGCACGCATGACACACCCAATCGCTACTCACCACAGTCACAACACACCACATAACACACAGGCCCTAAATGGGCCTACATTTCCCTGAGCCAAAAGCCAGGATGGCAAACCGCAATTTTATTGCGGCCCCGTTACCGAGGGGATAGTCGTCCCCTTGGGACCCAACCCGGGTTATGAGGTTCGCCTCGATGCCCGTAACCCCCCACAGTTTCTGTGGAGATGACCAGCAGTGATCGAAGCAATAGTCACTTTCTAAATCGGGATCTATTTATAGACTTTTAATGCTAAATGTGTCGTTTCATAGCAACTTACTTTCTCTTCACTGTTCGCCATATACTTATATTTGGAATGTTATCTCACAAATAGCTTTCAATATACTTAAAAGTCAATAAACGCAAACGCATTGTAAATCAAAGATTTCTAAAGTCGCTCCAACGAGGGGGCTTTGATAACGGAACACTTAAAGACTTATTTATGAGGTCTAACTGTAATTAATGATTCAGGATTGTCGGCCAACGTATCTGCATCATAAAGGACGTGCTTTAATGAGACTCATCTAAGGCCTATTCGCATTCAAATTAAAAAAGGCCATCGTTTTTTGTCGGGTTTATTCTTGGATGCCTTCCGATTTATAAGGCATCTCACGGACGGCGCCATTTTTACGTCCCGTTCCTCGTTAGATTAATTACATGGAAACTCTTTGTAATTATACGTATCGTGCCTTAATGATGCCATATTACTGAGATCTTTATTGCTACTCGATAATATTTCTTTTTTTTCGACAGCCGTCTGAGAGCGAATATTTTCATCAGCATCATATTTGTCGCTGACATATGGGTCTTTATTTTTTAAGTAGGTTTATGCATAGGTAAGTTACGTGGTTCGTAGGAGGTAGTGCCATGATACATTGCTACCGAAATGATGACGCAGCACTACTATAAGGTCGGGGTCCGTGTGTTTTTGAGTTTCCGTTGGCCCTTCAGGGCCAGGAGGGGGGCACATCTATATAAAAAATATTGATACCTATTTATCATCGATAGTCTCCAAAAGGCTCCGTATTACGCGTTTGCTCCCCATAAATTATAAAAAAACTTGTTTTTTTTTTTAAATCACGGAAACTATATTTATATACGAGAAACACTCTTATAGTGAACGCTACGTCTAACAAATTTCAAAAGCACCACGGCGTTTTAGTTACATCTCCATAAAAAGGTATGTATAAAATCTGTATACAGAAAGAGATAATAAAAAGCGCATCGCACGCTGCGACCCGTCTTTGTTTCATAAAAGAGCATTGCAGACGAGCGTCTGGTTTTATTACTCGAATGAGAAACTTCCTAAGCAGATATTTTTACTATTTTAGCAGGAGTGAAACATTAGGGACTACTAAGGTCACCAGATGTTATTACAGCATGCCGCTGACTAGTTCTAGTACATTTGCCCCCCAAACGAACAATCGATCATTTTTGTCGTGCAGGTGTGATGTTCTCCTTTCCTCCTCTCCAATAGGCCACCGGTTACTCTCAAACCGCACGAAACAACAGCACAACTGTCACGGTGGTGTCATGCGAGCGAGCAAGTAGTACTTGCCGGTCGTGGCAGCCCAATTTGCGTGCTACTCGACTTGTACTGGCCTCGTAGTACTCGACTCCGTGCAGCTACAACAATAGTCTGCACCAGAGTAGTGGCCGCAACTCAAGTCCGATAGAAGACTATGGGAACTAATATTTGATTTGTTGTTAACTCAAATGTTTGTCACATTCAGTTGCGTCAACAGCGCTGCTGCCTAGCAGGACTTGAGTGGTTGTACGGACTCTATAAATCAATCGCTCGAGTTCGTAACATTATTTATAATAAACGGTAATAAACACGTTTGTTGTAAAGTCCTCTAAAAACAGCTATGGTCTAGAAATATTAGTAAAAAGAACAAAACTGACTTTAATGGGAGATTATTTAAATAAAAATAATGTGATTGTGAAAAAGAATTAGCCTCCCAGTAAGCAGTACTTCACACCAGCTCATCGGCTGCATAGCGCAGATCGGACCTCACATGGAGTATGCTCTCTTAGGACTGGAGCCTATCAGCTCATTCCATAGGAATCATCGAAAGCCAAGATCCTTCCAATCATATTGATGTATCGATGTCTTAAGTTTACGCGAATGTTTCTCATTACATTAAAGCTATTTTTACAGATTTTATAGCGGGTCATTTAATTATTTAACTAGCCCGACGTTCCAGAAGCTTTACAGCAACCATAGTCACGGGTGGACTGAGATGACAGATGTCCTGATGTCTCAAGTTATTAAAAGTACCCGAAGAATTGTAATTATATAGTTGTTCCGATTAACGCAATCAGAGCTTAACTATATCGTGTTGTCTTGAGGTGTTGTTTAGTTTTTGATTTGATTATATTTATCAACGGTGCCCGAGTAGAGGGCCAAACCCAGACATCTTATCTATGGAAATTTGGATGTTTTTAATTTCAATAGCATCACGGATCATCCTTGGAAGGCATCGGTGTTCCTTAGGGAGGATCTGCGCTTCATCAAACCTAATGTAATGGCAGGGAGCAAACTCTCAGACCGCAGGCTTGTAACACGTCGGTGTGTCATGTAAGGAAACTGTATAAAGAACATGTACCAAGCTCTTATATTCTTAAATTAAAAGCAAAAAGAAAAATTACGCCGACTTCCCGAACAGGATGATCTATAACAGCACAGAATTATCTAACGAAAAAGAGATTTGCACAGCTTTCAACCATTTCTTCTGTAAAAACTTCAACACTCCAACACCTAGCCCAATGTTTAACCCTGACTCAATAATTAACACTCAACCCCATGACACGCTGGATAATATCTCCGTGATAGAATACTCCATATTAAAGTTACTTAAAACCGTCGACATTACCAAAGCCCCAGGATATGACAAAATTCCATCTCTTTTTCATGCGAAATGCGCAGCATCTCCTATCTGTAGTATGTTCAATCGATGCTTTCGAAAAGGATTTTTCCATTCATCTGGAAAACAGCTCACTTCATTCTAATTCATAAGAAAGTCAAATTAGCTAACATAGAAAATTACCATCCTATATCGATTTTAGACGCCCTGAGTGGAAACTAATGGAAAAGGCAGCTCATCATTACCTCTATCCATTTATTTCACGTTAACATTAGAACCATGGTGTTATTGGTGAAGTTGGAAGGGCAGCCTCCTCAAAGTCCTCCATAAAGATATCTGCGACTACAGGGAATACTGGCGAACCCATCGCTACCCCATCCACTTGTAGAATCCGACAAAACCGTCCCATTTAAACGAGATTGAAAATAAAATAAAATTTATAATTGCCGCAATAAAGACAGTATTGACAACGTTCGATTTTAATAATTACATAGATAAATGGCCCCCTGTCAATAAATTAGTTTTGATAAAGCGCAAATCCTCACCAGGGAACTCCGGTTCCGTCCAAGGATGATCCGTGAGGCTATTGAAATTAAAAAACGTCCAAATATCATTAGGGAAGATGGCTGGGTCTTCCCTCTGCTTGGGACCCAGTGATAAACATAATCAAATCATAACACCTCAACATACGATAAGTACTGTTGGCGTTAATCCGAACAATTAAATAATTATATTTCCTCGGGTACTTTTAGTAATTTGTGACATCAGGACATCTGTCATCTCAGTCCACCAATGACCATGTTTGCTGTAAAGCTTCTAAAACGTCGGGCTAATTCAATTATTAAATCAACCGAGCTAAAATTCGTAAAGGTTATTGTAATGAGTAAGAATCGCCTTAGCTTACACCAAAAAAAAGTAAAAATTGTATTTTCGCTATTGATGTTATTGTTGTACGTTTCGCACACAGTTAATATCACTGTGTGTGTTTATCAAAAACCTGTTCTGCGCTCCAGCATGCGACTGGAGTTTATTCCTTAAGGTTCTGAAGTGAAAAGCACGCAAAAGACGTAAGCGCCTCAGCACGGTAAAGCGCTAGTAAGCTTGACGTTAAGTTACTGTTCCCACTATTTCGCTCCACATATTCATTTTATAGCGCAAACTTTCAGTCGTTTCATTCAAGGTGAAGTCCAATAACCCATTGTCTGTAAGTCGGTTCAAGGAGGATATGATTTTACACGATAAAGGTGCTTTATTTGGTATGCTGATACGCTTTGCCCATGGGAAAGAGACAACCTGTTACACTCGCATGAACATCAGTATGTCTCGGAACGATACTATGACGTCATACTTCTGCGTATGTACCCAGCGTTAACGATTTACAAGAAATTATGCCGTCATAATTGTCTAATGTCTTATAGTAGCACGTCTGTTTACTGTTCAAGCTTCTATAGTGGCGCTTCATTAAAAGAGCATTTCGCTCGTGTATCACAGGCTCACACACACACACACACACACTCATATGCTAACACGCTCACACGCTCCGACCGACGTGCCACTTTTAATACACGCCAAAAGACGCCTCTAACATTTCTTCAGTTAAGGAACGCTTTGTGCTCCTGAGTGTTTGCTGGCAACGACCGAAGAAAAATATTAAAACCTCTTAAAATGAAATGAGTCCGATGCTTTGAGAAAAGGAGGTCTTACTTTATTTTAAGCATTTTTATAGCATATGAGGACAAACCACTTCGTGACTACCGACGCTCATTAACATCCGCACAGGTATCGTGTCACCTAGAGATAGCTCCCAGATCGTGCCAGCAATGCAGCAACTTCAGAATCTCTTGCTTAATAAATAGTGATGATACTATTAATGACTTAGCGAGTCATGAATCTCAAAACAAGTTGACACTTCAAATTTTACATTCACTTTTTGTTTTATTAACGCTGAACCCACAGAGCCTTTGTTCTGTCGCTGGGCCCATCACATTCTACGAGCATCGGTAAAAATCATTCCAAATTAATTGTATTTTTGTTATAACACTCTTACACTTCTTTTCTATTCAAATTTTAAACATTGTCTATTGTGGACGGGGGGAAACGTAATTAGTCCTCGTCACTTGATGGGGACCACTTGTGTGTGTCGTCACTTGATGGGGACCACTTGTGTGTGTCGTCACTTGATGGGGACCACTTGTGTGTGTCGTCACTTGATGGGGACCACTTGTGTGTGGGGCCTGCGGCATATTCTAGTGATGAACACCCACTAGAACCTATTGCCGTCAGGGCCACCTTTGGTGAGGTACTCCGTAAACTTAAATCATCAGGGCGTCCCGGCGGTTAGTCAATCTACTAAGCGGTCCCTTAGGGGCTGCACCTCTATGGAGGGATCGTCTCGCTCGTTAGACACCCCACCTATTTTGGTACAAAATATATGGGATAAAATGGGGTTCTGTTCCCCCAGCCTCACCCTGTTCTTTAAACCCTTCTTGATATAAGAGGGGTACAACGAGCACCCCCCTCGGTTCAGTTGTCTTCGCCCGAGGTGCCTGGGTACATCCCAGGCTACTGGACCTCACCACCACGACAAGGCTTGAACCATGTTGGGGAAATTTTAAACATATTATAATTAACTTTAACTAAAGCCTCTTAAATAGTTTTTGTATTATTATCTAAGTCCCTTATTGGTTAGTATGGGAATACTAAGAGTCAACATACTGAGTACCGTTCAGTTCTACAATCCCTTGGAAGCGAAGGCTAAATTTCCCTCCAGGTGTTGGGTACATCCTTCGTGTGACGTGATCTAATTGAAATATTTTATATATGTATAATATATTCACCTTTTTATGAGATTAGTGTTGCGATTGTGGTTAGTGACTACTGGCGCCTATTGACATCCCCATCCGACAGGTCGTATCGGATCGGAAATACCAACTAAGACAGCTGGTTCCACCGTACTGTTGCACGTTGTAGTTTGGATTTACGGATATCGATGTGATAGGCGTCGAATTTAAGGTTTCTGCCACTATGTCGTATTTTCGATAATCTATGTATTAAATTTGATAAAAAATATGCTTTATTCTCTAAGCAGATCCAACTTATATCACGGAAAACTATTGGGTAAGTAGAAACTACAAACTTATAGATACTTAGGTATCTATTTGTAGATCGTTTAATACAAAATGATACACAAAATATAGCTATAACAACTTTTATAAGGGTTTGAATGCGGGAGTAGATTATCTTAAATTCGTATGCTGCACTACTACGTAAGACTAATACTTAAAGAAATTATACATTAATTTTAAGAAATAATACTCCAAAGAATATAAATAAACAAATTCAGGACTATTCTTTAACACATGATTTGAATTGCTACTTGAAAATAAAATCATAACATTTCACTCGTCCCTTTAAATATCTCAATTCAAACATAATATTTATAATGCCTCATGTGTGCAATGACTTACAAAAGGAATGTCATCTTAGCCAAATTTCGGGAACGGTAGTGTTGTTGATGGATCTAAACAATAACGAATTTGAACTTAAACAGTACCCGTCAAAGAAATTGCGTTTTTAGTTGACGAATGGCGATTAGAATCCGAATGATGAATGAGACTGGTCTTCGCCGGTCGCGAGTGAGGCGTGTCCTTTCTCTCTTTTCCTTACTATCTACACATAAGCACTGTTCCCCTCACACGTATATGGTTTAACGACACTAACACATTCTTCACTCACTCGATCCGCGTACACGCATAGGTTCTCGAACATGGCACCCACCTTGGAGCAACAGCCTCCAAAAGAAGAAGGTAAGGAGAAGACCAATAAATATGTTTGCGCTCCTCTTCAAACAGCGGGCGCAGCTTAGGGTAAGACATCTGGATGACACCTGAGGCAGTTTTGATTTCAGCCACACGTGCATATCCGTCCTTGCCGGTAAAGGTACGTATCACTCTGTATAGGCGCCATTTCAACAGTGGCATATTATCCTCCTTTATTAGTACCAGCGTATCTTGTGTAATAGCGTCATGGTTAATCCGCCATTTCATTTTGTTCTGCAGCTCCGATATAATTTACTTCGACCAACGCTTTCAAAAAATTTGGCGAATATTCTCAATGCGCTCATAGCGAGATATGCGCGATATGGGCTGATCGGTAACGTCCTCACAGACAGGAGCGTCTAGCGGCCGACCAATCAAAAAATAAGAGGGTGTAAGAGGGAGCAGGTCATTAGGATCAGGTGACATGGGATTAAGAAGACGGGAATTCAGTACCGCTTCAATTTGTGTTACTCGTAACAAAGTGGTAAATTCCTCGTAAGTCAAGTTCGCAGCCCCCAATACACGACGGAGATGGTGTTTACAGGATTTAAGTCCCGCCTCCCACAAAAAAGATGAGAATACGGTGGAATAAAACGGAATTGAATATTTTCATCCGAACAAAAATTTTGGATGTTAGATTCATTAGTAAATAAATAAAATTGAAAATTGTTTTGGCTGCTCCTACAAAAGTCTTTGTTTCCATTATCGAAAAATATTTGCAAAGGTTTTCCTCGACAGAATATGAACCTCTTTAAAGCCGATAAATATGCTTCCAAACTTAAACTTGTAACTAATGCATGATGTACCGCTCGAGTTACAAAACAGACGTATAAAGCAACACAACATTTATCTATTTTCGCGCCGCTCCCCTTGCGACTAAGCATTAACATTGGGCCATATCAATGATTTTATCATTATGATTATTATTATTAGTAATCTCGTGTATTTTATTTTCACGTAACGACACTTGCGGTCGGTGGTTGCTATTTTTTTTAACCCAGGCATGCAGTACCACATTGTCTCGGACGAAAAAGGTTTAATTGCGCTACTTTTAATAAAAATGCGTCGTCGTTAAAGACGAAACCATAGTTATTGCATACATCCAATTTTAACGAATGTACACAAATGCAACGAACATTTCGATAATCTTCTAAACCATCCAAAGATGTTTTTCAAATATTTTCGTTTAAGTACAGATACGTTTTGGAAACTACGCGCTCTATTATATGTTGGATTAAAGTACCACAACACCAACATACGGAAAAGCATCGCACCTGCGGAAACACTAGCTATCACATTACGGTAAGTGGAACAAATATCCATACATCCATTCACACAAACTTTCGCATTTATAATATTAGTAGGATTTCTGTCTAATAGTTCACAATTGCATTGTTTATTCTATTAGAGAATAGCTAGTTAACAAGTAAAACATGTGCATATTTGTATTTATTTATTGTGGGTTTTTTATAATTTGATATCACTCGTCATCATCACATGTCATGGAACATGTCTTCGATAACAGAACTCACTTCTCAAGGCATGCACACATGACGCCGGCCTGTGTTGTCGTGATACATCGTTTCTTGAAATAACGTCTCACATGTGTAATCGTCCTTTTTTTTTGTTGACGCGGGGAAACGCATTTACGCACCTTCAACGGCCCTGGGTGGGGTCCAGTGGTATGTGGGACCCGCGGCACATGATAGTGCCGAATACCCATAAAAACCACTGCGAGTGCCATCAGTGCCGCTCTTGGTGAGGTACCCCGGGACAAAAATCATCAGGGCACCTCGACGGCCAGTCAGCCCCCTAAGGGGCCAATTCCACCTCCACAGATTGGGTTGCCCAGCACTACAGGACAACCCCACCGACTTTGGGACAGTGTAATGGGGTGAGGTTTCCATCCTCGTCCCTTGTCCCGTGCGCAAAAGCGCCACGTCCAGTTGCTCTCAGGTCTTATAAGAAGGGTGCAAAGATTCCCCTCGGTTCAACTGGCTTTGCCTGGGTTCACCCCAGACTACTAAGCCCCACCGCCACGACAAGGCTTGAACCATGGTGGGGATGTGTAATCGTCCTTAGACAGTACAACTTGAGGCGGAATTTCTTCTGGCTCCCAGAATTTTCTTAGTTGCATATCTAATGCTTGTGGATAATTACGCTGCACTTGATTAACACTCGACCTTTGTTGGTGGTTACAGCGCCAGGTATTACCCACCCTAATTTCGTGTTTTGTAAATAATGACCACAACTTAAGCGAATTAAACCGTCATTTAACAGACTCCAAAACTTTTCAGCACCAATTAATAATTATATTTTAGATGACAAATAAAGTGCAGGAACCGCCAATTATTTGTATATTGTTAGGAATATTAATGAGAGACTTTAAATTTAAAGATGGGAGTTTTGAAACAATTTGAGGTAAAACTGAGCAGTGTATATGTGTACTGGAGGTTTCAGTCTTCGATTTCAAACTTACGTGACATGAACCATTTGAATGTGTCACTGAGTTACCTACTCCTATGACTTCAACTGTGGGCTGTAACATTGGTATATTATTCCTTTACGTAATTGTTCTGCGATAAAGGGCTGTTGACTACCGTTGTCTAGTAAAGCGCGAACAGTATGATACCTATTTTGACTGTCGGCTATTTCCACTAAAGTGGTAGATAATAATACTGTCTCAACGTGGCATGTCTGAGACGTGGCATGCACCGACGTGATGTTGTTCGAGTTACCACGAACGACGTGGTGGCTCGACTCGCCCGAGCTGCGCGCGACCACTGTTGCCGCTGACGCGATGTCACCGTGCTGTTCGCCGTATATGAAGCTATTTATTATGCTTCTCTTAAATAAATGCCCAGCGCGTAGGCAATTACGACAGAGCCTATTTTCGTCTATGAATTGTATTTTATCTTTAAGTAACAAATTTATAAAGGCAGTACAAATATAAAGCGGATGATTTGCGTTGCACATTCTACAAGTGCGTAGCCGCTTCCTATTAGGAAACTTATTTAACGTTGATAAAAAGGAGTTTACTTTATCAGATTTAATAAATTTATAATTATTATTATTATTCTGGCCAGGAAATTTATTTTGGGATAAATTAATGGTCTCAAGTACATGGGCCCTATTTTAGGGAGGGATAAATAAATCATTTAGCGATATAGAATTCCGAATAATGGTATACTTAAAAACTTTCCGTTCATGTTCCGTAGTGGAATCTAATTTGCTTGTAATTAAATAAATAATTATTGTATCCAATGAATCCGTCGGTTCTCCTAGGATATTAAGAGCACGAATATTCTTTAAAATGTTGTCAATTAATTTTATAATTAAAATAGGCGATTCTTTATTTATTGTGGTAATTGTGAACAAAGCTTTACATGGTTTTGTACCAGTAAGCTATTATTATTGTAACAATTTTCTATAAGATCCCATGCGCTAGTATTGTTTTAAGATGAAAACTCCAATGTTTTAATTACTGTTAATGCATTGCCTGTACGCGATGCCCTAAAATAATGAAGCTTTTCAAAGTTATCTAATTCGGTAGAATTGTGTATTAAAGACACGTAGGTATCTCGTAATTCTAGCCATCGATCGTACGCACCGTCAAACGATGGTAATGATATGGTTGGTAATTTAACCTTACAAGTCATGTGGCTACTAATAACATGATCATGCGCTTTCGAATTTATTTTATTTAACATAGACTTCACTTTAGTTACGTAAGCATAGAATTGGTTCTCAAAGGATTCCCTATCATGCTGTTCCTTTCAACTGTACATCGGATACACTTATATCAATTTCGTCCTGAATATCAGTAAAGGATTGCAATAAAATATCAGCCCTTTGTAGGTGCGTCTGCAATTCGATTGCAACACTATTTCATCGGGTAACAGTGTTTTCTTCACCGAATCTACATATTTAGCAAATAATGTGAGTGCACTTCTAACCACACCTTGTTTTTTTATTAATTCCATAATATCGACTTCGTCGCCGTCTCTACCCATTTTAGGGTTTTATAAAGACGTAGAAATAAAAAGGTGCTGATGAAAAAAATGGCGTGTCCTTGTGCCCTCGACGTGTGTCGATGTCGACCTACAATGCACTCAAACAACTGCGACTTCGATGAAATTTACATTTTGCACAAATTAAAGTAATAGGTAATAGGAAAGGAAATTTAAGAAAAGAAAGTATTGACTGGCCTGGCTGATCGTTGCTCTGCTGGCGATGCTGGCTGACGGCGTCACCTGGTGCTCACGTCTCGACCATGCGATTTATGCAGTTCACGACGATCCACTCGCTATATCCGGCTCGAAGGACCAAAACTTGTTGTTGATGGATTTAAATGACAACGAATTTGAACTTTAACGTATAATTTTACGATATAGGTGCAAACATCTCAGTTCCCGACAAATGAATTGCCTTTTTTAATTACCGAATAGCGAATAGAAGCCGAATGATGAATGAGACCGTTCTTTATCGCGCGCGAGTGAGGCGAGTCCTCTCTCTCACTTTTACTTACTATCTACACATAAGCACACTTATATAGTTGAACTACACTAACACATTCTTCACTCACTCGATCCGCGTACACGCATAGGTTCTCGAATATGTAGATATCTATATAGAGATCAGGCCACCGCGCAAATCATTCATGTATGCAAGGGTATGTGTACACTCTAGTGCCCTCTCTAATCCCTCGTATATTCAATCATCTAGTTTTCAGTCTTGATTAGCGTACTGTTATCAAGAGGTAGTGCGATGCTGCATTGCATGCGCATTGGGCCGAGACGACTGAGGTGGTACCTCTCGCTCACGTGATACCGCCGTTAAGCGTCTGCTATGCAGTCGCGTTTCGTGTGGTTTGTGTATAGCCCGTAACCCATAGGGAGTAATGCACCTGAATTATAATTATGCGGATGTCTGTTAAAGGTGTCAGTTAATCATCAAGAGGCTCCGATTATTCCTTTAATAGGGGGGTAATACAAAAGAAACTCACGAGGTCGGCCCTCGAACTAATGATGCTCTGTATCAAAGCACCTGGGTTAATAGCATTTTAGATACGAGGGTGGATTGAAAAGTATTCGGCCTAACCAAGAAAATAACACATACTAAATCAGTTATATTTCTATTTTTCTACATAATCACCATCAGGTTCGATGCACGTTTGCCATCTCCCATTTAAAGCATTTAGATCATTGAACAAAATCGATTTTTCCATAGAGTCATAATATGCCCATACTGCTGTTTTGACCTCGTCGTTTGTCGAAAATCTTTGACCACCCAAGTGTTTTTAGGCTAGGGTACAGAAAGAAGTCTGACAATGCCAGATCAGACAAAAAGGCGGATGCAGTAATAGCTTAAAGCCAACGAAGAAAACTTAAGGCCAACCAAACCAAACCAACGAATAAAACTTAAAGCCATTGAAACAAGACTTTTCTTCTGAGCATTCCTTAAGGCTTTCCTTATATTTCCTCTCATAAACGTAAGTCGTTTATGAGAGGAAAGTTTATAGACGTTTATGAGAGGAAAGTTTATTTACGAAGTAGTAATCAGCGTCTATAGTATGACCTCTTTCAAGATAATCAATCAACATCACACCCTTCGAGTCCCCGAAATACTGAAACCATTGCCTTATTTGCCGACAAAATCGCCTTGGCCTCTTTAGTGGGTGGTGAACCAAGTCTTCTCCGCTGTTTCGATTGTTGCTTCATTTCAGGTGTACTGTAATGAACCCATGCTTGGTTCGTTGTAACAAACCGATTCAAGAAATCATCTGCATCGGCTTCAATAAACTCCAAACAGTCACTTGAAATAGTCAACCGGGACTTTTTTGTTCAACTCAAAGCAGTCGCAGAACCCGCCTCGAAGACATCTTGTGGAAACCCAATTCGTTGACTAAACTATGGTCTCCCATAATGAAATGAAGTAGTTCTTAACATTTTTGTCAGTAGTGGACGTTGGAAGCCTTCCAGAGCGGGGTACATCTTTCACCCTCTCTCTACCAAGCTTGAATTCTGCTATCCATTTTTGGCGGATAGATAAGACAGAGCAGAATCGCCTAAAGTACTGACCATATCGTCATGGATGGCTTTCGGTGATCGCCTCTTCTTATGAAGGTATTTTTATTTTTTGCTAATATACTAGACACCATTCTAGAAACTATGCTGTGTTAAAAAAATTATAAAATCACAACTAATTATCGCACACGTTTCGAACTTCACACAATCAACTAGTCTGGACTGTACAGAATAACGCGGGTAGATTTGATTTTTAGAATAGAATGAATCTGTGTTAGGCCGAGTACCTTCCAATCCACCTCGGTAATATCGGAATCTAATGCTTACATTTGATTTTAGCAAACAGATGTACTAGTTGAATGCAAATTATTCACTTAACGTAACGTAAAATATATACCGTGGTTTCCTTTTTGGAGATATAAATTAAAGTTATATTATTCCATAATGTGCTGTGCCAAATTTAATACTCCGTTCAATATTTTTTGCGGGAGGAAATAACAAAAAGTACACACAAACTTTCGCATTAACAATATTAGTAGGACAAGGTGGAATATTGACTTGCGTCCGTAAAGTTACCTGTTTCCTATTGAAGGATTAAAGTTTTGCTCATACAGCCGACGTATATATCAAATGAAAGATAAATAATATCGTTCTTCCCCTAAAATTGTCTCGGAGACGACATTTATTGGTTTGTTTGTGTGTAAAGTCGGCGCCACGTTACCTGCTCCCCATATTTTATTTGAGTTGAGCATTCATTGCATTATTAAATTGGGGACTTCAAAACATATTTTGCTTACACTATCAGCTATAAATTTTCTGGTTTATCTATAAAATCATGTATTTATACTAATAATATAAAAGTCCAAGAGTTTGTTTGAACGCGCTAAGTGCAGGAATATAAAAATATTTTGATGTTGAATAGTCCATTTATCGATGTAAGGTCCATTTATTCTATATGTTTCGTGAAGTTTGTAAGTAGCCGGTGTCCCATGCCCCCCCCACCCTCATGGGACACCGGCTACTCACAAACCGCATGAAACGCGACACTGAAGATGTCACTTTACGGCGGTATTATGTGAGCGAGAGTTACCTCTCGTGCCGGCCCAATTCCGATGCAATGCGGAATGGCACTACCACTTACGAAAAAAGTCTTACTATCCAGTCTGTCACATAAATGTGTCAATGAATAATAATACATGCTGGAACCGTTCTCAATGTCTTCCAGAGATATTTTAATGTGATGCGACATTCCCGTCAATATAATGGATGTAACATTCAGTTATAGGCTCTA
Source organism: Eumaeus atala (assembly GCA_017140195.1). Classification (NCBI taxonomy): domain Eukaryota; kingdom Metazoa; phylum Arthropoda; class Insecta; order Lepidoptera; family Lycaenidae; genus Eumaeus; species Eumaeus atala. Next base: position 96,643 of record JAFELO010000113.1, read on the forward strand.
TAAATCGGATGAGAAACAAAGTAGAGAAATTAACATTAGGTTGATATTTACGAGTATACCGTTATCGTAAACTATTCTACTGAATAAAAGAAATATTTTTAAGAGATACCCCGAGTTGCGCGGCATATTTATTGGACTCTCTTATTGTTGGCAAACCAACGTTAGTAACATCGCGAACGCAATAGATTCTTGGAAAGAAAGCGTAAAGTTCGGCAGGTCGCGATAAATTTAAATTTATGTGTCCGACGAACTACCTCTCGTGTTATACTGCCAAGAAGTGGCGCGGCTCGCGTAACTCTGGCGGCAAAACAACATACATAATTATATGTCTTCAGTTGTATGTGTATATAGTTTGAACCTGACAATAATAAGTAAACTTTATATACGTTTTGCACAATCAATTCATTTTTCAATTTACATTTACATTTTTACTTTTTTTTAATGTTTTTTATCATCATCAGGTAAATCTTTGTTACCTGATGGTGATAAGTCGAAACCGGTCGTAAATGTAAATTGAAAAATAAATTAATTGTGGAAATAGTATATAAAGTTTATTCATGTATTCAAGTGTTAACACGAACTTCCATAAAGAACCAATACATTCAATCAACTATAATAATAAATCAATTCACGATTGCAACAACTTGTGCTTGATTGAAAGAGCATTTTCCGAATGTACGTTACTTACTTGTATATAACTAGATGTATATAACTAGATGTATGTACGATGTAGTATTATGTATACACTAAATATTGTTTTACTCATTTTAATTTTTATTTACATCCGAATGCTATAACTTCATACACGTTTACATGTATGGTGCTGGAGAAATAAACCAATGTAGAACAAACTGTTCCTTTATTTTAACGTACCACAATTTAGTGTGATTTTTTTACATATATAAATAGTTAAATTAATGAGTAGCACAACCATTTCCACAGCAATAAATCTAAACAATATTTTCACAAAATCTCTGCTTTTGTTATTAGTTTGACAGCCGGTCATTAGATACACATATTTTTTGCCCAATTGTTTTTAAGATTCACTAGAAAACTGGGTAAGTTGATTATAGCTTTCTGTTAAAAAAAAACAGTTTATAAAAATCCACTTTTCATCACGGTTTATTGAAATATTTTTATTTCTTTCTATCAATCATAGGAAGTTATTGACAGAAACTCAGCAACCATGGTGAACTTTATTATAAATATTCAAATAGAGTTTAAAATCATTACAAAAATATGTTGAAACAAGCGTATTTTTATTTTTGTGTCAATTCAAAAGAACTATATAACTTCAAAATATGGAATTATTCCCATTTTGATCTGCCTTTTTTTCTTTCAGTATCAACGTCATGAAAGTAAAGTGAAACAAGTTATAATAATAGGCGAGTAATAATAGAATATAGATGAGGCCAATGTAAATGCACATCCGTATCTCATACAAGTGACACCTACGGCGTCACACGGAAGGATGTTGTTGTTTTATGTATGAAGCCCTTTCAATTCATTTGCGATGTTCTTGAACCTTTGTCCCTTCCGGGTCGGTTATTTATTGCTTTTGTTTATTACAAAATATTGTGCGTGTGAGCCTTTTCGAAGGTATCATTACAATTCAACAGTGCAAGTATTTTTGGAAAATGTTTTTTGCGAACAGGAACCATTTGAGCGTACAATGTTTTTAACAGTTGCGTGAAGCTTTTTATATTTAAGCTAAAATGCACTTGACAAATATTCAATCAATTAGGCCAGCTCTGAAATAAAAACATTTGTAGAAGTGACATTATCGCCCCGCTTTTGATAACATGCAGAAGCCCTCTTTCCGTGCTTCCGGGAACTGACCAGACCGCTGACAGCGGTCAAATGGTTCCCGGAGGCTGTCGCCGTGGTGAGCGAGAGAGAGCGCTAGCACTCTCCCGTGCACCCCGTCCGGACGCGGCGCCCTCTTCTTACTTCGGAGGCGGAACAGAAGCTGTACTTCAGAGTCCGTGACGGATTGCGGAACACCCTTCTCCTCGCCCGACATCAGCCGAGCCATCCTGGGGGTTAAAAACCCACGGGTGTGTCGGGAAATAGTTCCCAGACGATCCTCCCCAGGCGTTCTGGCTGGATCCTATCGCATATGGGGGCCGACTGGGCACGGAGTTTATTCCGCGCCCATTTACACGGTCGGCCCCAGGAAAATCTTTCGAGCTCTCTGGGCAGCGCCAGCGGAGCCACCTCCTTGGCTCAGCATATGGGCTGTATCTTCACCTTCTCCACGTAGACCCTACGGAGGCTGTCGTCCATGTCGACGTCCCGGGATCGTCTCCGCCTGCTCCAGGCATACAGCCTCCTGGCAGGACATTGATGAAGGGATGCGGGAGACACCTCGAACCTTATGTAGCGGTAGTCCAAGAGCGTCTCCACGTCCGTCATCACCCTCCATCCCTCCACTATGAGTGCTATGGTCGGCGTGGTGGACGGAACCTCCCGGCCAGCGCACGCACGTCTGGACTGCCCCCACATTAAGCAGGGACTGTCTGGCAGCCACTGTTCATTCCTCTACGTCCGTTACATTCGGGTCCTTGACCAGGTTTCCCCATGCCGTGAAAATTTAATTAGGTGCATTTCGCACATACTACTTTATTCACCCATACAAGACAAATATGAAGTCTCTGTTACGAGTGAATGTGAAATATGTGGTCACTCTTACTATAACATTACATATGAAAGAAGATATAAATGAAAACAATTTAAACTAGTCACATTCACAAAGTGCATTTTTTATTCATTATAGAAACGGGCTGATGATAATAAGACGAATTCAATTGATAGTTTTAATGGCTGTAAAAGCGAGCATAATCTTTACTTATATCGTGTAGAGTTGTATCGAACGTATACGTAAGGTAAGGAGGATTCCGTTCCCGCCAATATGTTTCAATTTATACTAAGCCGCTTGTCGATACGAGCTTGCTTTGAAATATCTTCAGGTTCGGACTGGCTTCTCTCAAATAAAACAAAAGAATTGTCTCAGAATACCGAAAGAGTGTTAAAAGAAATGATAATTGTGTTTTGGTATTGGCATTTATGGGATATTCAATGACCTTTGCCATGGCTAATAAACGGACTGGCTTCTGTGTGTTATTTATTATCTTACATGAAACCTTATAGAGAAAATTTCTTGAGCCTATCTCCATTTGTATATATAAAAATATATTTTTCATCCAAATATATTTGGTCCATGGTGAAACAACTTGTATGTACATACTTAGTCTGGCCATGTTTACAATAAAAAATAAAAAATATTACATTCGAATTTGGAAACTGACATTTTTGTACGACTGTTCAAGGTGTTTTCTCATTTTGGCGCCAATACGATACAAATACAATATTTTCCGATATTAAAATGGAGGGAGTTGATAAAGAGAACAGAATCGCTGAGGTTGCATTACACAATTTTTAAAACTATCCATACACTTGGTATTAGACAAATGTTTGTGTACCGGGCTAATATTAATACGTACAATGAAACTTCCTTTGTTTGTGACAGAGGAAGATCTGGCCGTCTACGTAGTGTTAGTACGAAAAAGGTGGTCAAAGCAGTAAGGAAAACCATTCGAAGAAATCCTGTCTGAAATCGAAATATTTTATCTCGGGAAATGAAGATGTCACCTGGAAACATATCACCTGTTTTACGAGAAGGCTTAGGGCTTGCAGTCTATAGGAAACGCGCTGGTAATTTCTTAACTGTTAAATTAAAGACAAATAGGGTGATATAATCTAAACAACTATTTAAGCGGTATGCAAAATTTGATCACTTAATATTTTTCTTACGGTTGATTTTTTTTTTATAATTGCGTAACATTTTAGGAAACACGCATTTAAGCTCAAAACTCTAACGGAGTTGCTAATTAGTCGACAGAATGAAACGTGGGCATTATCGGACTTCAGTGATGGTTTGGTGGGGTATTAGCTATGAAGCAGTGACCCATTCCCCCATAGAAAGAGTGTGTGCTCCTATTGATAACAGGCCTCAACGCATTATTGCAGCCAATGGAGATCACTTCAAATAAGCTTTTTATATTTTTTATTGTTTTATATTTGTGTATTAAGATATTAAAGATTTTATTCTTTGTCACAATATTTATAGAAAGACTAGGTAAATAGCGGATTGCGGCCATTTCTCTCAACACGGAAACAAAACATGATCAACAAGCCTTTTATCTGGGGAAACTTACAGATTTTTGTAGAAGGGAAAGCTCTTCTAAGACGTTATACCATTTAGAGACATCTAAAAATTAAAAATCAAAGGTTCTACGCATTTAAAGAAGCGGCCACTTTTTGACAGCCATTAATTTATTAATAAGCGTTAATAAGTGTACCTATCAATTATGATATTGGCACTCAGTGCCTACCCCACTAAGAAACGGCCGTGAAAGTGTTAGTACATTATTGAACTATATACAAACTTAGGTATATTACTTGTCTTATTTGATGGTTATTTACAAAAAAGAATTATAAGTAACATTCATATGCATTGTTCTATTTTGTAATAAAAATATAGGTAGAAGTGTAATTCTGCTAGATGGACCTTAATATTATAATTAACGCAAAGTAAACGATATACAAGACCGTGTGCGGGCGGAATGCATAAAAAAGGCCTTTGCTGCGCCTAGTTTAGATTTGAAAAAGATAGCAACCCTTCAACTGTCTTTCAATAACGGAGAATTTTGAACCTTACTTTACAGACAAAGATGAAGAAAATAGTAATTGCCGTTCTATTAACATTGAATAAGCACATTCGTTTCTCAGAACACGTGTAAATATTGTAACTTGTAGATTGTGTCAATATAACGAATTTACAAAATATCCAATTTAGGAATTTTGCCGAAGCCATCAGCCCCTTCCAGGAAAATAAAAAATGTACGACAAACAAGCAATCAGTAGCATTTACGTACTCCGACTGAGCAAACATACTCCAGAGGCCGGAGCTCTGAAGTGCTTGTCAAATGCTCTCGATTTTTATATAAATTTGAAGATGACTCGATTGGCTGACATTTATCGTTCTGTTGTCGACATTCCGATGAGTCGAAATTCCGATACCTACTTATTTCAGTTTATTTTTAGTAGCAGTAATTAAGTGTTGTGTTCAAGTGTATGTCCTAATTAGTACTGTAATGAAGGTAATTCATTATTTATCTCTGCCACTAAAATTGTAGTTTCTAGCCTGTCCGAGCTTCACATATGTGTCAGTAATCAATATACAAAAAATCTATTACTATGAGGATTTCCAACCGTACAAGGACTCTTTCAGATATACAAATCAGAGGCAGTACGATTTAGCTTAAGTGAGTTTTGGAATGCATGAAGTGTAACCACGTTGAAACAATTTAGAAAGCATTCAATGATTTCAGGAAAAGCTTATGACAGGAAAAACGTTGCAAGGATTTGTTTCACGGATGGTGTGCACTTTTCATTCCCGTCCAGAACATTCTGCAAACGCGTCAAATGGCAATAACATATTTTTTCATGATGAATCATCTGTGCCGCTGTGCATTTCGCGTCGCGCTCCCGCTGACCTACATAGGAAATGTTTGCGCAAATCTCATAAAATAGATTTCCACTATTTAAGTGTAATTGAGTCGACGTCTTAAATCCTTTAATTAAAAACCTCGTTTTATGACTTCTACGTTTTTTTTACATTTAATTTCATTTGAGATTTAATTAACTTGCGCTATACTCTCTTTTCTCTAGTTTTCTTCCGTGAAATCAGTTCTGATGTAAAAAATTTTAACCCTATAGGCATTGGGTGTGACGAAATCATATTTATGTGTTATTACCACAGCATATTTAAAATATAACCGTATATCTTTTTATATGTAGTTTTTTTTTCTTTGGCACAATATTTATGGAAAGACTACCTAGTATTTCCATAAATATTGTAACAAAGAAAAATAATAGCTGATTGCGGCCATATCTCTCAACACGGAAACAAAAAATGATAATATTAATTTAACCATATAAGTTTATCAACGAATCACTCGAACCACACTTTCTTAAGTCTTGGAGGACAAGCGAGTAGTCGGGAGTGGTTTTAAACTACTGACTCCCATAAACATACGCACAATTATTATGCAAATGAGATGTCCTCCTTTCCTCACCCCGTCCAATAGTTCACCGGCTGTTCAAAAACCGCACCAAATGCGCCAGTGAAACTGTCACTTTACGACTGTATCATGTGAGCGAGATGTACCTCATCGGTCATGTCGGCTCATTTCCACTGAAATACAGCAAGGCACTACCTCTTATCAAACTTAATTCACGAGGAGGTTATTTAAATTGCCTGCATGTAAAACATGTCAAGATAGATGTCGTATTTCCTAAAAGGTATTTAAATATGGCTTATTCCATACTTTTCTATTAGAAAATTGTACGTAGCACATTACAAGAAGTAAAATGGAAATGTTGCAGTCTTAATCACAGCTTTAGCATGCGTGTGCAGGGGAACTTCGGACAAAGCGAAAGTCATGTTCAACGAGCACGTTGAATCCAATTTACTTGATTTTAGCATTAGTTCGTTGGACTATTAGATCACAGTAACTTGATCTTAGAGAAGATTAATGTCGTTGACGAAGCGTACTAATACTACAACGTGTGTAGACGCTTAGAGGAATAGTTATAGTTCCTTATCACTGACGTAAATCAGCACCATTGTGATAGAATGAGTTTATAAGGATAATGGACCTTCGCTAGCTTCGAACATATATTAAGAAGCCAAGGCTTATTGATTTAACGATGGAATAATTCGATAAACGGTATGTAATAAGAATATATTGTAATACAAGGTATCATAATAATACAAAAAATGTGTAAATAACTTTAAAGAGATGTGTAAATAACGTAATTCCGCGCATATTGTAAATATGCAATATATACGCGCATATTGTAAATATGCAATGCGCAGTCTCCACATAACAATTATTATTCAGATGCGATGTCGTGCTCGCCTCTTTAATGGTCCATCATTAACGTGACTGCAGAGGGGATACCTTGTAACTAAGAAGACCTGTCCGGCCGTAACGGACGCATTTGGTGCCAATGGAGCTTTACTTTATTAATTCGTTTTATTCGAGTATATTGAATAATTTATTTTACAAAATTACAAATGGTTTATCGAATGTATTATCACTTCTTCATGAAATTCATGTTAACAACTGAATACATGAATAAACCCTGTACATTATTTACTCAATTATTTAATTTTATATTTAATTGAAATTAAATAATTGCGGAAATAGAATATATCATAACTTAAATAAAATAAAGAATATATCATCATCATTATCAGCCCTTGTCGGTCTACTGCTGGACATAAGCATCTTTCAATGAACGCCAAGACGATCGATCTCCTGCTACTCGCATCCATACCGGACCGGCTGCTGCACGGAGATCGACTTCTTACCTGGTGAAGGGTTGACCAACATTTCATTTTCCTAAACGCGGCCTCCACTACAGAACCTTAGTGGCTCATCTGCCATCTGATCTTCTGAGTGTGTGCCCTATTGCCACTTCAGCTAGCTTATTCCTCGCGTGATATCGGAAAAATATATGGTTTATTCATTTATTGAAGTGTTAAAATTATGAATATTATTATTTTTTAAGCCTAGTCACGGGCTGAATAGCCGGCTCACAGGCGGAGAGTCACCAAGTGCTAAAGGTGAAGTGAATTGAATTATGGAGGCCGCTCTTTGTACCCTCTTTTCAGAAGAAAGACTAATGTATAACGATTAGGACGGGGCGACACTAGTGTAAAGGTCGTGGGGTTAAGATAGGATTTCGCCATTCCCATCGGAATAGAAGATAACGAGTAGGACGGGGCGACACCAGTGTAAAGGTAGTGGGGTTAAGACGGGATTTCGCCATTCCCATCGGAATAGAAGATAACGAGTAGGACGGGGCGACACTAGTGTAAAGGTAGTGGGGTTAAGACGGGATTTCGCCATTCCCATCGGAATAGAAGATAACGAGTAGGACGGGGCGACACTAGTGTAAGGGTCGTGGGGTTAAGACGGGATTTCGCCATTCCCATCGGAATAGCAGAATGAGGGAACAGGGAGTGCACATGTACCTGCGCACACACTTGTGCACTATAATATGTCCTGCGCATATGGCTAGTGGCTGTATAGACGGCCGCTGTAGTCGAAATACTACGGGTTATGACGACATTACTGTTACTGTACGCAAATAAACTTGTAACAATTGAAATGATTATAAATCTCGTCGAGACAAAGGTAGAAAGTGGAAGATACAATTATGTTGGTTTGAATGACAAAACTTGCACCGGAGGGAAACTTGTTTCATTAAAATTAAATTTGGCGTCTGCTTATTAATTCACAGAAACGTCCGTCTTCTTGAATTAATTCGGAAAAACTTTCGTAGACGTACTTCTCTCCTTAATTTTGAATGTACCTTCTAATTGAGGAGGATTTTAATCATGAACCTTGGAGATATATTAGTTATTTATAAGAGTCAGCGATAATTTTGTACATACGTCTTGTATCCCACTGCTGAGCAAATACAAACTGACAAACTTGTAGAATTGTTAGTGAGAGGGCGTGTAAGTATCAAGCATATTAATGGACAATTTTTTGTATCCTTTGCTTGACAGTTATGGTTATCGACAACAGTAATCATTCGCATAGGATACATGCTGACGCGTTCCTCTCCTTCCACCTTGCTGTGAGTATATGCGTGGCCCGAATAATACCGCCGTACCGGTTAGCTATTCTGAGAATACAGCGCGAGTTCCTTCACTCGTCTGCGGGTCTAAGGGTTGCCCAGTCATAATCTTCACAATAAGCCACTCATTCACGCCAGCGCAGAGACCATCAGGCTGCCGTACGAGTGATGCCCTCGATGTTATAGTCGGGGGATTAGGGACGCCGCGGTCTATTACTATTAGCTATTCTTCGTCTTATTGCAAGTCAGAGATGCGTGGATGCATCTCAGCCATCTGCGAGAATATGAGGGGTCGTCTCCAAACGAACGAGCATTCATACCAATCAATCAATGAACTTGTCATGGGCTTCTTTTCGCTTGTACAGAATGAGATCACGTTTGAAAACATAACATTAACATTCGGTCGGTCCCATGCAACTTACGTCATTATTATTTTTGCTTTACAGCATGAGAAGTGCTTAAGTGGAAATGCAATACATATGCAACAGTCCATAATTCAGTAAGTCTGGTAACAGGAATGTGAGGAACGTTAACACGAATCTTATTGAATTGCAAATTGTTGAAAAAAGAAGGTCTAGAGACTTATTCATTATCAACAATACTAAGACAAAAAAATGTATCGTAAAATCCAGGTTCGGGTTAAATTTGATCCAGGATTACAATCTAACATTGGCTCCTTTTTTACTCCCAAAAAATTTACTCATTTCACCTTAGGATAGGTTTTATGCGGACGAAAACGCGGGGCGCAGCAACTTCAAGTATGTACTTTATGTAAAAACGTAACATCTACACAAAACATTTTAGTTAGACGCAGACGGGATTGTTTTAAATCACACTAATGCATGCAATATATTGCATAGATAATAGTGACTAAGTGATGGATAACATTACTTCCCGATGATAAATATTAGCATGAGGCAGCATTAAAGCGTGTGAGGTCGCGGTCATCGGTCAACGGATCAAGGCGGGTGGGCAATTTCCGGGGCGCTCCGGAGGAAGCCACCCTCTACGATTAGCTCCGCCGATACTCCGGGAAATGTACGTGTTTGCTCTGCAACCGGCCGCAGATAAATTGTTGTGTACCGAGCGTTCGACGACTGCGCTTTGCCTACTCAAGCGACCGTCCACTTCCAATTTACTGATTGGTTGTGTTTAGTATAAGTTTAATTTAACGCTACAATTTAGTGATGAAGTATTTCATATTGTGAGACAAATACATTTTAAATACACATTGCGTACATGTTGCAGTTTGCTGTACTTCATTTGTATTTCATTACAGCTAGCCATTTTAAAAAACACTAACGTTTTACTTCGTGGCGGGCCAACGATTAACCACATTGAATACGGCTGAGTGAAATTGCGCTACAAAAAGTTCGGCGTTATACGATATTCAATAAAGGTAGCCTTATTGAAATAAAGTGAATAGTTATCCGCGCTATTCACACATTTTAGTTACTTTAACACTCACGGCGTTGCCTCTTATAAGATTTGTTGTTCCTCGCCCCTTCACCAAAGGCGGTACTGATGGCACTTGTTTAAAAAAGGGAAGATTTTGTTGCATAATATCTAAAATTATATTTTCGTAAATGAATTGAACTCATGAATGTTGGGTATAATACTCTGTTTACACCAGACATAGACATAGGATTACATTTTTATACCAACTACGATAAAGTAGTGTAATGTTTGTTATGCGACAAGAGCGTAGCCACAGACGAAGTGTAAATTAATATATTGAAAACTTCTATAAAAATATTCGGCATAAATAAATATTTATAGCAAACTTTTTTGTGAACGAAACTTTGAGCATTATTTTGCCTAAATTCTTTATAAATACATTTCTCAAGTAAATTACTTAGCCAAAGGTATTTTTTGTGTCAAACTCTAAAATGTGTCGTGCTTCTCTTAAGTGAAAAGTTTATTCGCGTAAAAAACGTAAACATCTTTATTTCGTTGAAGTAAGCTCTTCAGTCCCGAAGTTATTAGCAATTAATGAGGCGTTAACGGTAGTTCTTTGTCACGCAGGAGCATCTACTTACGGTCGTAGTGAACTTTTGTTTTAAAGTGGTGCTTCCCGCCAGCATGATACCGCCCGCAAAACGATAGCAACGCTAAAATGAATATGATAATAACTTTATTTATGCGTTCCCTGTAGCAGGGCCAACTTTTATATGTAGGAATGTGTTTGAAAAATGGTACGTGATATCATTTAAAAAGGGGTTGAAAAATCTCAATTAACATTCTAATATTCTGATTGAAATTACCTGCGCACATTACACGTCACTATGACATGCAATTCTACAATTACGACGGGACAACGTCTGTCGGGACAGCTGGTACAATGTAACATTCAATTAAATAATGTCAATAAAAAGTGTTTCTTTATTTATTATATGGGGGACAAACGAGCAGTTAGTCCGTTTTGTTAACTACAGCCCATAGACAGCTGCGTAAATGTTATGCAAATGCAAATAATCCACCTTTATTCCATCCCTCCATGAGCCACCGGCTACACACAAACCGCGCGAGGCGCGACAGCTGTCGCTCCACGGTGGTATCGTGTGAGCGAGAAATACCTACCTGGTCGTGGCGGGTTTCCGCTTGCTTCCGCTTCCGCTTCCTTCCGCTGCTTGTTTTAGCACGAGGAGTGATCATGATGATGCAAAATTATGCAACACAATCAAAAGCACACACCCCGACAGCTTGTAATTGACCCCCATGGCCCATTTGGTAGGGGGAGGAGCGCAACGCATCGATATAGTAATTATATGGATGTCCATGGGTGTCGGGAGACGTAAAAATTCTACGATTCTCGTTTGCCCCCTATTCTATAAAAGAATATACTACGTATGTAGTCAGAAGTGAACTTGTGATGTTTTAAAATATTCAAAAATGTTCACCTCCCTAAATCTAGTTTCTACTTTATAGCCTGAAGATGAAAAACACGTACGATATTCGTCCTGTTGAAGTTGATAGCATTTAAATTGAAGCAATATTCACAGCGAATTGGTTTGGCACGTGTAAAACCTTTACAGCTTGATCGGGCCGGCAGCCGATCAGCGCTCCTGGTGTAGATCCAGTTCCAATGTTTATTTCGCTTTTGACTTCCAATTTAAGATTTCATACATTTCCGATACAGTTTGACGAAAATAAAATGTTGCACATCTACCTGTAGAAAACGGAATTATGTACTCTAAAAACTGAAATACGACATGCACACAATAAAGTCATAAACATCCACATGACTGTTGTGGAGACATATTTCTCTAACTCCCTCCGCCCATCTAATGGGCCACCATAAATTCGCAGACTGAACGAAACGCGACTGCAAAGCACACACTTTGCAACGGTAGCATGTGAGCGTCAAGTTTTAAATACAATAGGGGGAAAAAGAGAAATCGGGGCCCTTTTACGGCCACCGACGCCCATGAACATCCACATAATTACTATGCCGAAGCGCTGCTCTTCTTCATCCTTTTCCAATGGGCCATTGGGGGCCACGAACCACACGAAATGCGACACTGAAGATGTCACTTTATTATGTAAGCGAGAGGTACCTCCCCGGTCGTGCCGACCCAATTCCGTTGCATAGGAGGATGTTGTATCGTGTACTATGTATGGCACTACCTCCTCCTTCCTGCCTAGAACTTCCCGGACTACTCGGTGCAATGAACCTGCAATACAGCAAGCGCCTCGAAACTGTGTCGCCCGTGCTAAAATACTTATATTTTTACATATAAATATCATAGTATTAGAAAACAAGTCGGTAACAATATCGCGTACCCAACACAGTATCAACTCGTGTGCCAAACATCTTTGGAGTCCGTCCAGTCTTAGGTCTGTCCTTTACTACTCCTTGGCGTGTCTCTACATCGAGCCGTTGCGCCTTCGCTTTGCAAGCCAACATCGTATCATTATTTGATTATATGATACTAATGTTATAAATATGAAAGTTTGTTTTTTTGTATAGGAGCGAGCAAAGGACAAGTCGGAAGCTTCTAGCGACCACGCCCACGCACACCCGCATTATTGTCATGCAGACTCATCGCTCCTCCCCATTGGACGACACGGGTTAATCACAAACCGCACGAAACACGACAGCATAGCAGTCACTTTACAGCGGTGTCATGTGAGCGAGAGGCACCTCGCCGGTCGTGCCGGCCCAATAAGGCTGTAATGCAGCATAGCACTGCCTCTTGCTAATTGTTAGAATACAAAGTACAATGAGAAAAAATGATTTATGTCCCGAAAGAAATGGGTGAATCCTTTGAGATAGATCGGCCCAGGGTCATCAGAACGGTCAAATTAGGTACTACCGAGCAACTAATTCATTGGTATGAGAAGTGCTGTGTGGCCACCGCTGTTGGTCAAGGTAAGGTTTGTGGTAAATGTAAATAATTAATCCGTGCTACTGTGATTATTAAAACTGTTTTCTTTGTATTAAAATAGTGTGTTATGAAGATTTCGTATGTGTGACAGACATTCTCTTTTGCATAATATACAAAGGGAAAAAATTGGACTTAAACCCTCTTTCGCTCGTTTTTACCTAATGAACACTGTCACAAACCTCGCTAGTTAGGTTTTGAGACAAGCTCCTACAAACCTGGCTAAACATGTATTTTTTTACAGTTTCAGGTAAACTCTTTTTGGTATGAAAAAAGATTCCCCTGTTTCGATTCAAAGTGTCAAAAGTAATCTGTGAGAAAGAGCATATGTAGTTAATTAATAAAAAAAATATTGAAATCAAAAATTACTACAAGAGATCTTAACACCTACAAGTTGGTTTCCTTAGGTTATATCTTTAAGCTAATTACAATTATTAAATGGACATGAATTTTATGAACATATATGAATTGAGTTAACTAACATTGCCACAATATTAACTGAGATATTTACACTTCATCTGTAGCATAACTAATCTTTCACATCGGCGACATTTGATAGCTATTGTGTTACAACTTCAATTAATTGGCATATAGTACAATTCGTCTTGCGGTTGGTTGTACAAAGCCAAAAACGTCGGGTTATAGATAACGCAACACAATGGTTCTATTCTCACGCCACCAAATATGAACTCTCATTGTGCGCTTAATTACGCCGGGTGTCTTTGAGATATGGCCGGTACATATACCGCACAAAGCCCGTCACATACAAATAACATTTTATCGTGGGAGCAATGTTTTCGCTTGGGAGGAGGGGTAGCAATTGCGTCAGAGAGGTAAATAACACGGCATCAATCAGGTGGATTCGTATGAAAGACGCCATTAGTTCGCTATAGGATAATAATTGGTATGGGCTAGTTCGTGGTTGTGTCTGGGCGTTCGACTATGATTTATCTTACTCCTTCACTCAGTAGCGTATCTACACCCAACGTAGTAGATGCATGGTAAATTCATCTTACCCTCTCCTAATATAAAGAAGCCCTGCAAATGACATAGTATTTTAAAATCAAAAATTATAAGTTAAATTAAAGCAGGGAGGCCCTGGAACTTTGTCGATTTTTGCGATTGCTGGATAATGCTGCATTGCAGCCAAATAGGGTCGGAACGACCGCGGAGTCTCTCACTCACATGAGCCGACTGTAAAGTGAGCAGCCGGTGACCCATTGGACGGGACGAAGAAATCAGGGCAACGCATTCGCATGACAAAAATAATACGGATGCCCCCATATTCTATAAAAAATAATATTCATCTCAAATAATTCATTATTAGATAGCTATATTTATTTTATGTTGTCGCGCGAAGAAAGTAGGGAGCACAAGCTAGTACCTATATAATAATTGAATTCGAGTACCTATCCTATAATTATTATTAGATGCAATAGTGAGTCCTATTGCGTCCAACTAATAATTCTAGGATCACCAGTTTTATAACCAACTTTTATAGAGTCACTACTAATGTTATAGGGATAATAGACTGTGGCGGTCCTGATAGAGGAAATGACAACGTTTTTGGACTTTTGATTGATGTGAGGCACTTATATATAGAGTAGCACATTTTTACAGTAATAGGCAACTATATAATTTCCTATTAATATTGCTTCCATGTTTGGTACGTAATCACGCCAAAACTACTGAACGGAGTCTGATGGAACTTGGAAATGTTGTAGCTCATATGCCGGAGTAACACATACACTTTAGACATACTAACTGTTACATCTGTTTTTGTCTGCAGTTCTCGCAGACAGAAACTCTCTGGCAACAGGCGGTTACATTTATAGTTATAACAGGCCACTGAGAAAGTATTCCGAGGAAAAGATTGTACGTGACACTGGCAGAATATAATTTTACTGAAAATACAATTCTTTATGAATAAAAATGATCGTCCTAAATCTAAAATTTTCCCCCAATTTTTTAAGCCCTATTTAAAATTGTCTTTTTATCATTTCAAATATCATCTAAAACCGGATGATTTATACAATAGACTTCATTTATTGATGAAGGTCCTTTTAAGGCAATCGTTGTTTATCGTTGGTATAACGAATTCTAGCGTGGTCGACTAACTTTACGGGATGAGAAAAGAAGTGGTCGCACCTTTAACGGCTGCTAAGGAAGATGTGCTAACAGTGAAAAAAGTAATTCAAGGCAATATGTGAATATGTATCAGGAGATTCAGCACATAATGCAGATTGGACTGGGAAGCGTTCACGAGATTCTACAAGAACATAGTCGCGTGAGGAGAATACTACCTCACCGACGCGCCCAAAAAGGCCTGAGTAGAATGGTGCCGCGACATGATAGATTAATGAAAGGCTGACTGACTTGTTGCGAGACTGTTTGGGTGTTTCAAAAGGAAGCGGCGCCTACCAAAGTGAAGCTATATATAAGCGCAGGGAAGATTTTGATCGCAACTTCAATATGACTGGCTTCTTGGTGTTAATTCCTTTACGGGATCAAAGGAGCATTAACCCAATGAATGGTATATTACCAAATGATTGCCAGATTATTTTTCAATTAAGATCAAAAAGCGACCAAACACATGAATCTAGTAGTTACTGCTCCACGATAAAGCGACTCAAAAACAGTGGCTACCTGGACTGCACTCTATCAAACTCTCTTTTACTAAAATCACGAGAAATCTGCAACTAAGGGTTTTTATTAAAATAAATCATAATTATATATGCAACTTAATTTTGCTTAATGTAGCGGAGAGCCGCTGCATGCAAGTGGCTCGTGACCGTGACCTGTGGCGCCCTGTGGGGGAGGCCTACGTCCAGCAGTGGACGTCGCCCGGCTGACGGCGATGATGATGCTGGCATTAGCAATTTAATAAGTTGTAATGTTTCTTTTAGAGATCTCTGATTGAAGTTTTGTTTACACAGTACTTGATTATAACAATAACATTGGATGAGCTAAAATTAAAATCATTGCACAATGAGGGCATTGCACAATAAACCTAAATTGTGTATATAGTACATAACAACATCTACGCTTCGTTGAACAATAGGAAGCTAATCAAATTGAACATTAACAATTATTAAATAAATATACTGCATACAATAAATCCGATTAAACATCACCTGGTGTGGCATTGAATTGCAGCTGATAAAAGTTTCGCAGACCGGCTAAGCCTTAGGAAATAAAAACTTTCTCCCAAACCGTAGACACAAAGAGCAAGATTATCCGTACTTTAGGGCCGCATCTATTCAACAGGGCGGAACGCAAACAATCGTCTTTTGTTGCTCGACGCCACTGAGGAACTGGCAATTAATTATGCTCAGAGACCGTCATTTCGTAGATTCACTTCAGCTATAGTGCGTTACATTGACCGATTACCTTCACAGATCCTTTAATTTCCCTCCAATTTCGTAATTATTCCTTGTCTTCGTGTTATTGAACTCTTTTATACTGGAGCTGGTTTCGAATAGGTAATTTGGTAGAATATATGACTGCTTTGAAATATGTGTATACAAATTCGCTAATGAATAACTCGCACTGTCGTCTTTCTCTCACTTTGGAATAACTAGTATAAGTAGAGAATGCGATGGTGGACCTGACTAACGACCTCGATCATTCTGTCAAGAGTAAAACGACTTAGAAGAAGACGATTAGCAACTCGCTTGTGGAGGTACAATAACCAATGACGTCAGCAACTGTCAAACATACATAACAATAACACTAATATGTGTCACATGTCCCCACGAACCATTGTGATTACAATTCACGTCGGTAATTTTATCTCCCAGGGAGCAAGTTTTTCCATTTCGTTTCTAATTGAAAGCCACAAAAATAAATGACCCTTTAAATAAACTGTGTTCCCCTAATTGCTTGATATCTATCTCTTGTCAGTACCAAATAGATTTGAGATGGCGATAGGCGGCTTACGTATGCCCCCTCGCATTAAAATACATTGGGCAAAACCGCTGCAATCGTTGCTAGATATTTAAAGAGACAAAGAATTTGAGTAGTTTATTTTATCCTATTCATGCTATTATATTTTTTAAAGCAGTAGCTATTCTAGAATTTCTTTAATAAAAATACTAATTTACTCCTGTCAAAATAAACTGCTTGACTGATATACATTTTAAGCGGATGAATCCGTAGGGCACGGCTACAATATATTGTATGTATTTATAGAACAAAAATGTGTTATGGAAATCGACTAACGACTATGAAAGGCTTTGTATATGAATAGCTGTCTCTTTTATTCACTAAAGCAAATTAAGATTTCAACAAACTTGGTCATGGCAAAGCATATTTCAGGTCATTAATAGTCCAAGTCTCATTGCCCCCAGATATACGTGATTTCACTTTTAGCAAAGCTGACACATTGAAAGTTATTAAGTCTCCTGTCAAACATGAGTAAGAACGGTATGTGTACTTACTATGTTGGGGGTTCTGGTATTTTACTCTACAAGTTTTTTTTCATGACCGATTATGATTAATATAATATGATTAAACACAAAAGATTCATACGTTTTTTATAAAGAATTAAGAGACAAGTTATTTGCGCAATTACGCAAGTCCGTCCGTGCCCACTCCAAAACTTTTGCGGGCAACAGATGCTTCCTTTAAAAGTCCCATTAAAATTGTACTTGCCTATTAATTGAAGATAATTATAATTTTATGATATCGCAGCCAATGCGTCTCTTATTAAATTGGGCATTATATACTAGCAATGACCTGTGAGGATACAACGTTAGTCACCAAGTTTAAATTTATCCAAATGAAACGTCTCTAATAAATATAAATGGTAATTTTCAGAAGAAGATAATTCAACGCCCGAAGTTAGCTGTATAAAATCTATCCCTACGCTTACATTCAGCAGCAAAGGGTGCAACAGACTGTAAACACCACACTTCTCATGACGCAGCCATTGATTTACTATAGGAAGTAATTGATGGCAGCGCAAGGGGCAGCAGCAGCCGCAGAGGTAGGGCCTGAATGCAAACGCAGCGTATGATAGAGGTGAGACAGGGGCTCCGAAATGTCATCTGAAGCAGCGAACTGTTTTACCGACCATTCATGATATTGGTATATAATTATTTTCTTCGCTTAACCATATACTATGTAATAATATGGTAGAATAAACACATATCATGTTAAAATCAACATTTACGTAATAAATTACGTAGATTTCTACAAAAATTATAACTTAATGAATAAAAAACATCTGATAGCAATTTTGAACTTTCATCGCCTTTTATCTGCGTACAAAGAAAACATAAAAGAAAAATGTCTGTAAATAGGTTCTTGGGTGAAGTAAAGATGGAGTAGGAACATCCGAGATAAGTGATGTTATAAAAGGAAAATGTTAAAAACAAATTGAAAGGGATAAGCGAGTAAATTATAAAAAGCGTAGGACTTTGTTTGCGTCCCGCAACTGCTGTCAGTAATTGTCGTCCGTTTTAAGACAATGTTACCGCAGTAAGTGGTGTAAGTTATGGAATATAGGAATATAGGCTACATTTGTATAGGGAAACACTTTCTTAATTAATGTGTTTTATTATTGGAGTTTACTCCATAAGAAACGATTAAAGTCCTTGCGGTACGAGAAAAATATGAGGGTTAAAATCGTGAAACAGAAAGACTGAAAATAACGCTTAACCGCACTTGCGTCCTATGCGAATATTTTTTTCTGAATTATGTTTGATGAGTAAATTTCATTTTTTGGACCATTGACATTTTGCTGTAGAAGCGAGGAGGAGCCCTACACAGCTCCATCGGATATTAAAATCCAGTGACGTGTTGAAACTGATAGCATATAGTTTTTTTACATTAAACCACAGCAGACTATGTAATTATATGTGACATTTACTAAAAACTCATACCAGATTAACAGAAAAAAAATAAATCTTGTGCATTGTGCGTTTTGACCTCTTCTAGTTCCTTTTAAATCGTTCTTCACCAGACCGAATTATCGCAGCCCTCTGTTCTTTAGTCGTCTTAGTGACGTCGTAGCTTCTTGGTCGCTATATAGCAACTTAAATCGCAGTGTTCTGACTGTACTCGTATGTTCTGACTGTACTCGTATGTTCTGACTGTACTCGTATGTTCTGACTGTACTCGTATGTTCTGACTGTACTCGTATGTTCTGACTGTACTCGTATGTTCTGACTGTACTCGTATGTTTTGACTGTACTCGTATGTTTTGACTGTACTCGTATGTTTTGACTGTACTCGTATGTTTTGACTGTACTCGTATGTTTTCTGGTTTCTTGCTAATTGCGCACAGTTCATTTGTTATACCTACTGTGAGTTAATTATGCAAAATGTCGTTGCTCTTTAACGAATATTAAGAAATTCTTTTTGAATTACATCAATCCTATGTACCTACGAATTAAGTGTAATTATGTGTTATTGTAAAGTAATAGTTATGTATATAGTAGGTCCCTACTATGGGTCAAGCCCTGTCGTGGCGGCGGGGCTCATAGCACGATTGAACCGACGGGATGCTCTTTGCACCCTTCTTATAAGAAGAGGGGACAAACGGGCAAAAGGAGGAGGCGCTCTTGCGCACGCGGCAAAGTGTGAGGGGTGGGAACCTCACCCCATTGCACTGTCTCAAAGTTCATGGGGTTGTCCTCTAGTGCGGGACAACCCCATCTGTGGAGGTGGATTCGGTCCCTTAGAGGGCTGACTAGTCGTCGAGGTGCTCTGATGATTTGTTGTTCCGTGCTCTGATGATTGTTTGTTGGTGCGGTACACCAAAGGTGGCACTCACGGTGGTGGTATTCGGCTCAATAACGTGCCGCGAGCCCCACACACCACTGAACCCCACCCAGGGCCAGTGAAGCCGTGTAAATGCGTTTTCCAAGTCAACAAAAAAAGAAGGTATATAGTAGGCATTCACATTAAACCGTATACCAAGTCTTTTTTTTTTTGTGATGTTTTATAGTTTAATAATAATAGGTATAGTGACTATTTGAGTCTTGTTAAAATAGAGATTTAGTGAATATTTTTTTGTTTTCTGCTACATAACCCTTCATAGGCAAGTCGGACTCGCTCCTGGCCAGTTTTTCATGACAAAAAATAACATTTGTTGTAAGCACTGCTTGAACTTAGGGGTCGATTATAATTCACTATAAAACTGATTTTACATTTATTTGTGTGTGATGCTTCTTTAACATCTAAACGTCATTCTCTGAATGGAAGAAATAATAAACGACAGTCGCTGGTCTCTGATTGGCGAACGGCTCTTCGTAGTATAATATAGGGTGGAAACTGTAAGCGGAAGTAGTGTCATTATTTGAATATCGTTCCTTCCGTTTATCATAGTTAAAAGTAGAAATTGGTGTGTGAGCTGCGATATGAACATATCTGCAAAATGCGATTCTCATGAAATATGTTCATCGTATACGCTAGATACTAACCTCGACAGTGATTTGATTCTAAGAATTTTCGCTGTAGAAAAAAAATTCTAACAGCTCCCAAGAACCTTTGGCAACACTTGACGATTGATATTTTGGCAAAGCAGATGCTTGGCGGTACTGATTGTGTATTTATCTGATAAAGCATCTCATTCTGACTCCACGCTTGATACAAACCCGAATAAACTGTGCGTAGAAACGTCTATAAATCATTGATTCGTTTGTAATGATAGTATCGTCTTAGACGAATTTCGGTCACGGCAATCATCTCTATTGAGACAAGCCTACTGTGTATTACATATTATATAGTGCAGACGTTAAGTCAAAAAGACGCAGTTATCTTCGAGGCGGAATCAAGAAAGAAACACAAGTGTACTCTCTTTTCCCTCATTCGCCTGTTCTTCGTAAATAAGAACTCTGTAACCCGAGTTAGTGCCACCAAACGTTAGTGTAACAAGGGTCTCATAACGAACTCTCATTGTAAAGTTTCCGTGATTGTACACAGACATACTTTTTTGCAAAGTCAACTTTGTACCCATGTTTTAAAATCGTTTTACAAAGAAGTGCATAGTTTAAACATATTTCTTTTGGTAATAAAGTACATAATTTGACAATTGCATATCTTTTATACGGTCGAATGCAATAACTTTCTAAAGTGTACAACTTTCGCAAGTTAAAAATACACGCTTTTAAAGAGAATTTATGTAACCAAAACACTCTATGATCAAATTTCCAAAAATGAAAAGGACGACAGGCAAGCGCTGTAAAATCTAACAAGAGAACAGAATGAAAGACGAAGGCGAAGCAAAATGGCGCCTTGTTAACGTCACTCAACGCCGCGCCAGTTCACCGAGAACCGCACGCCGCACAGGTAACTGAGACACCGCGCTATCACGAACCTTATTTTAGAACTCATAGATCATTACAGGGCACTAACTGTTACATGCCACTTCATGTTTGTTTATTGTAACACTACAGCGCAATTGGGTGGTGTTCGTTTGATTGATACGTGTTATAATATATGCAGAGAATAGACACGGCCTACGACCGGAGGTATTCCCTATTAGAAATGATGATATATTTTTATTTTTTATAGTATAGGGGACTAACAAAAATCGGAACGTTTTTACGACTATCGACGCCCATGAACATCTGCATAATTACTTTCTTCTTCATAACTTTTTATCTTTATTTAATTACCTAAATGGGCCATGGGATGAGTGGTAAATGATTATAAGAGGCTGCGCTATGCAGTATTGCAGTCAAATAGGATCCACACAACCGAGGACGCACCTCCCACTCATATTACGAGCATAACGCCGAAAAGTAACAGCTACTCTATCGCGTTTTGTGATGTATGTAAGTTTCAGAAGGCCCATTATTTTCATTTCTAGGTTCTACTTCTTCACAGACAGACGGACAACAAAACATAATTCTTTGAGTATTCCATTATGGATTACTACGCTGCCCTAACAAGGATGATATAAAAATGGATTATATCAAATGTTCCCCTTGATTTCTAAGCCATAGGTAGATCAAGCAGCATCGTGACCTAGACTGTCACATAAACACCGTTATAAATTCCGTCAACAAAATACGTAATCGTTTACTAAAATAAAATACTCCGCTTTGGCCTAGAACAAATAATCATAGTAGAACATGATTAACAACCAACAAGTGTTTCCTAAATCTGGCGATGACAACCGATTGTTACGACTGTTTGTGTTTCGAAAACCAACACTTGTCTCAAAATATCTGACAGTTTTTTGGTGTATTTAAATACATCAAGGCATTTAAATCAGTCCATGACTAGGAGGTAAAAAGAGCTGACTTTCACAAGTCACAGAATTGTGAGAATTAATAGGTGTCATGAAATATTTTAAGGAATTTTCTTCGAGGCGGAATCAAGAAAGAAATTATCATTCGAAACCATTAGATGACTACTGACATCTGCATAATTATTATACAGGCGTGTCTTATACCTCTCCCGCAAATGGCTACCGGAAACATAGAAACCCCACAAAACGCGACAACCTAGCTCTCACTTTTCAGAGGTATCATGTGAGCGAGTGGAAACTCTCCGATGTAATATTTAACTTATATAAAATACGGAGAGTATCAAAAATAAAAATAATTATTGTGAACGTAATTTAAAATATTTGTAATAAAGTTGAGACATAGGTAAAAGTCACTACTATTATCTTTGCCCAGAGGTAATAGTAGAAAAAAAAATCTTACTAACTAGACTGAATGTATGATACATTCAATCCCTCGCTCCGTAAGTTTCCTCATAATTATAACAACACTATTAGCTATGGACAAAGGACTCAACCGTCGATATTCAAATATTTTTGAAGCAACGAAGTGGAACAGCAACAACAAGTTAACAATAGAGGAACTTTCTTGCACTTTATTGTTATGTCGGCTCATTTCGTGTCACGACGTATCAGCTGAGTTGCGGAACTATGTTTTTACATTCGAAGTTAGGTCTAGAATAAGTAGAAAGAACATCGAACATTAAATAATTGCCATAATTTTATAAGTACTTTCAATCTAGAAAATAAAATAAAAATCTCGTTGTTTTGTTACATACTATATTTTTTCTATCGTCTGTAACCTTTTAAAGTTAGTAATTACTGACTATATTTTAGCGGTTGCAATTTATAATTAAGTCCATAATTGATAAAAATCCATATAAACTTCACGCCCCTATCAACCCCTTTGAGTTTGAATTTCTTAAAACCATTTCTTAGTGCTCCCTTACATTATTAAAAAAAACATCTATATATACCATAATATGCAGAACTTCTGTATAGAAAAAACATCTATATATACCATAATATGCAGAACTTCTATATACAAAAAACATCTATATTTACCATAATATGCAGAACTTCTATATACAAGTTTTGGCCTATTAAGTAAAATTAAAAAAAAATATTCTGTAAGCAGACTGTAAGTAATAATCCAATGTAGACAGCTTTTAAAGTATTTTCAAATAAACATTTAAAAAGTTTTTTAATATGGACAGTCCGCCGCGGCTACATGTGGCTTGCCTTTTGAAGCGTCTGTTTTTAATGCTCGTAGTGAGTGAATTTTCTGTACAACGATATTGTATTCAACGAGGCTCGCGTGTTGATGAGAATATTGTCCGTACGTGGGTCGACACAAGATGGCACAAGATGATTTGTCATGTCACGTCAACTGCTATAATCAGAAGTGGCATGATACTAACTTTCACGAAAATTATATTGTATTTTGTAAGTGTGGCTTTAACTGGCGACACTACATCACAATGCGGCGTGGGATTCCTCGTGCATAAGTCCCTCGTAGACAACAACGTCGAAATCCCTAGTGTGTCGATTAGGGTGACGGTAGAAACAAATCTCATACTCATATAAGTGGTACGGCCTTAAAGTGATACAAGTATACGCACCAACCCCGACACATTCAGATGACGACGTGGATGTAAATTATGAGGATGCCCCAAAGGCTTTACATAACACCTGCAAGGCCCACTTTATTGTTGTTATGGGGGACTTTAAAGCCAAAGTGGGAGTACGAAATGGTGTCGAATCGAATCTGGGACCACATGGAGTCGGAAGTCGAAATCGCAGGGGGCCATTACTGATAAGCTTCCTCAAGAAAGAATGCCTCTTCTCAATGTACTCTTATTTTAAGAAGAAGCCCCATATAAAGTGGACATTGGAGAGCCCCGAAACTGTGACATGAAACGAGATTGACTTTATTATGAGGGACCGAAAGCATATATTTGGGGATGTCGCCGTCTTTAGGTTCTAAACCGAGTCACTAAGGTTCTGGAGTGGGGGCCGCGTTTAGGAAAACGAAGTGTTGGTCGACCATTCACCAGGTGGGAAGACGATCTGCGTGCAGTAGCTGGTCCGGGATAGTAGCGGCAAATCGACCGTCTTAGCGTTCATTGAAAGATGCCAGCAGTGGACCGATCAGGGCTGATAATGATGATGATTTTGTAAGACTTTTTGTATTTGTCATCAAACTCGCATGGTAAAGAAACTATCAATTTAACACATGTCATGAACATCGTAACACATGTGATGAACATCGTAACACATGTGATGAACATCGTAACACATGCGATGAACATCGTAACACATGCGATGAACATCGTAACACATTTGATGAACATCGTAACACATGTGATGAACATCGTAACACATGTGATGAACATCGTAACACATGTGATGAACAGCGTAACACATGCGATGAACATCGTAACACATGCGATGAACATCGTAACACATGCGATGAACATCGTAACACATGTGATGAACATCTTAACACAAGCGATGAACATCTTAACACAAGCGATGAACATCGTAACACATGCGATGAACATCGTAACACGTGTGATGAACATCTTAACACAAGCGATGAACATCGTAACCCCGTATACACTTGTCTAATGTAATAAGAATGATGGTGTAGATTTTTGAAGAAATACTTAATTCAAGAGAGGCTTTTCTATTACTTAAATTGTACGTGACAACATACATAAGGCCGGCTGAGGCAAGGTTCTAGCTCGCGTTAGCTCAACTCTCCAGATCCGACTATAACGCGGTATGCTTCTGATACCTATACCAAATAATTTCTAAAACACATTTAAATATATAGAGACTGTCTCAACCTAATTATAGTCGTTGTGATAAAGCTACATTAACGGATTTTATCGCCGCGTATTCAAGTATTTTACAACACCGACGCTTCAGTAAACTACACTTTACAGCAACAGTGATCACTAAATAATGTCGCTTAATTGAAAGTGTAAATTGTAAATTATTGTCTTAATTGATGAGTGTAGCTGTCATACATCAAAATGTTTTTTCCAATCCGACTCGTAGCTCCAGGGATTAGTGCGGTCAAACAAGCAAACATACAAAAAAATAGGTTTATTATATTAAGTATATATATGATAATAAATATAATTGCATCTGTGGTGTAACGGTGCGGGTGTCGCCTGTTAAGACCGTTAGCCGCGTAGGGTCCTGGGTTAGATTTCACGACGGGCAACTATTGTTAAATGTTTTTCAGATTATTCCAAGCATGCATTACATTATCCGGGATTGCAATGTACTCACAGCGACCATAGGCTTGCCACCTATGACATCATGGGCCTCAGTACCCTGGCTAATCATGGGTGTGCTAGTATTCGTACTGGACTTACGAGTTGTGGATGTACGAGCACACCTCTGCCTCTACCTGTTCGGGTGTACAGGCGCGAAGGTCCCACAATAGATATACATATAATAATGTAGGTACTATTAACCTACGTATCGGCGAAGTTTGTATCAAACTGTGTAATGCACTACAGTACTAGTTTAAAAATGCCACAGCTGGCTGCGTCGGTAACAGCCACACAGATCATTAAGAATGCAGATGCCAGCGAGCGCGCCTCGAATGTTCTCACACTATTTTATTACGTACCGAAGGTTTTTCGACACATACTTCATGCAGCCACCGCGGACTCTTTTAGAGACCGCCTGTCACACTCATGTTTTTAAATTATCTGTTACTTTATATTTCCGTCATTTACGGTTTCTGTGCCATATACAGCACTAGTACCTGTATTTTTAAGATTGCCAAAATAAAATAGCATTCATAAAGTTGGTTGAATTTATTGTTACTTCTTGATGCAAATTCATGTTAACACTTGAATAAATAATAAACTCTATGTACTTTTTCCACAATACATTGAAAAATAAATTAACGGTGGAAAAAGTGTATAAAGTTTATTTGTTTTGGGTAAAATTGTATACAAAATCCTACCACCACATTTCAGAAATCGCCTGGGTTCGATACTGTGCATAATGCAACTAAGCACACTTATAATAGGTACGGTACTAATGTCATAGATGTGAAATTATGTATGTGTATTTGTTCTTTCACGCAAAAACTATTAAACAAATTTAGATGCTTAATACGGATATGGATTACAATCTGATAATATAAAAAACCTTTATATACCGAATTTAATTAAGAAAAATTAATGCTTTCCTTGATGTACGCGAGTGAAACCGCGGGCGAAGCTGGTGTAATTCAATTCGCATTACGAAGCACAATATTCTCCGAGAACATTTCCATTATTTATGTAACCGTTAATTGCCTACTTGTAAAAATAAACACATCTACGTATACAATGAACCAAAAGAAGTAACAATAAGTTCATGGCGTCCCTGATTCCGCAGCAGTGGAAGTTCGGCACTTTATTAACAACAGTTTCTGTTCTCGACAATATTTATAACGAAAACTTAAACAGAATATATAGAAGGGAGGAACGCGGACGCGAGTTTAACAATAGTGGCAATTTGCTTTGGAATCTTTCAGTTGCATATTTGGCAGTACATAAATAAACGCAACGCATTGTTGTAAATCAAAGAGCACAGCAATAATCTGTGGCATTAATGCCTTTACCAACACTGTGAAAATGTTAATCATTGTTACAGAATAAAAAGGAATTGAATATCAACAACGGCTATGATATGATGAGACAAAATGTTAAAAGAAGAAAAAGATATGATAAACTTCTTTATGATACACAAACATGCGTAAAGCACCAACTACAATTTAATTAAATGCATATTATCACTATTTAGATATATGGAGGGCGGAGGGGGGATAACGTATCGGCATGGCAATTATGTGGATGTCCGTGTGCATGTGGTCGTGAAGTCTTGGATT
The DNA here is from genome assembly GCA_017140195.1 of Eumaeus atala. Classification (NCBI taxonomy): domain Eukaryota; kingdom Metazoa; phylum Arthropoda; class Insecta; order Lepidoptera; family Lycaenidae; genus Eumaeus; species Eumaeus atala. The sequence goes on from JAFELO010000113.1 coordinate 123,887, forward strand.
TCTCGTTTGCACCCCGTTAGCACAAAAAGAAGTTATGAAATAAAATGAAAATGTTTTAATTCAAAATGGAATTATAAAATTAATCTTATGAACGTCAGCAAAAAGTCATTTTCAAACGCTTCAATTAAGCCCATCGTAAGAGGAATTGGGTCGGCACGACCGGGGACGTACCTCTCGCTCTCATAAGACGGTATGCCTCAAAAAGTTGAAAGTGATAACTTTGCTGTCGCGTTTCATGCGGCTTTTGAACAGCCGGTGTCATGAAGGAGGGCAACGCATCGGCTTATGCGTATCTTGATAGCAAATCACCAAACGGCCCCGACTGCTCGTTTGTCCTCCTATACTATAGAAAAGTTAACTTAATTTCTGAAAAATGGAAACACTGGAAAGACTTCTTACTCCTCCTATTTTCTTCTGATAAATTTGTTACGGGCCCCAATTCTGTTTTTAGCATTCCCTCGGGCTCCCAGCGATCATATCAGAAGGTCACAAGTGGGGGCCGTTGGCGATCCTGGAGACACAGGAGTAGTGTGTGGTGTGAAAAGTGTGGTGGACCCTGCCCGTTAAAAAAAGCTTATATTCTAGATTGTTCTGTTATATCCACTTGGAGGTATGAAAATATATCCACTATTTAAATGAACAAGGAATGATCTGGAAACAATAAATATGGCCAGCGCTGGAATCTAAGGTCGAATTTCCGTTTAACGTTGCTATTCGAAAACCACTGAAAAATATACTTCCTGACAGCACAAAAGAAATAAACACTGTTACTGAATTAAACTTGTTTGAAGTTTTGAACTTTATTAAAGGCGCAACGAAGTAGTTCCCACGATTGATGGCTATATAAAAGACTTGAAGGAATTCCTTATAAAAATATTTTTATAACATTTTATTTAATTATTATTAAATCTAAGAGTAGAGATTCGTGTATCGATTAAATAGTGTAGAAGTAAGTTATCATCTGTCTTCTCATTCTTCATAATGTTGTAGGTTATACGCGTCAGAGATGTTTTCATTGATTATATTGGCTTTGAAATGTAAAGAGACCAGTCAAGTGCGACTCCGGCTATACCGAGGGTTCCGAACTACGCGGCGATTGAGCTTAGTGTCCTTATAAAGGTCCGTCCGTCCACCTCTCCGTCTGTATGTCTGTAACGTCTGTAAGCTCTTAGAAACGCGTCGAAGGATCAAGCTAAAAATTGCGTCAAATGCTAATTAATGTCCTGAAAAATATCATACTTCTAAGTAAATGCCGTCTAAAGCTATCTCGCACATTCTCTGTGGAATCGCGTGAAAACTAAAACCTATAGAGTACTTGCGGTTGAACTGTAACAATAAAATTATTCTAGTTCATAATTAGAAAATTTGTAATTTTTTAAAGAAAATATTCACATAAACGGATGTATCTCTTGATTGCATTGTCTTAGAAATACGATTGATTATATATAGTATATACATTGCAGACTTAGTATTCGACGTAAATTTTAACATGATCCATCGAAAAACGTCTTGACAGACGGACAGATAGACAGACAGACAACAAAGCGATGCAGACAGACAAAAACCCTAGACACAGAAAGGTAAAAATATTACTAAGGTTTAAACAAGTTCTATACATCAACTCAAGACGTTATACGGCGACATGTATAAATTAATTAATTGAGTATTTATACATAGGTATTCTAAAAGATAGATACATATTTTACAATAAGAATAGTAGATACAAACATTTTCTAATACATTTATTTTATATTAAGCATTTTTTTAATCTTCGCGTCACAAATCTGGGGGTAGGTGAACCGAGCTAACCGAGCTATTCGATCGTCCGTTGTCCGTACGCATATTCTGCACTCGTAGTGACGAGCCGGTTTCGAGTTATAGCTCGGGTATGTACATGGTGGTCGATTAATATATCTAATCATTTATTAAAAAAGTTTTATTTTAGTAGTGCAAAATGTACCTGCATGTGTATTGGAATAATCTGACAGTGTCTGAAGGGGCCATTTTCACTATCGACAAATAGATTTTTTTATTAATGAGGTGACTGTTGTTTTTAAAATTTTAAGTTTTATTTTGTAAATTCCGTGTAGATACGTTTTGTATGTTCGACCATAAGTACTTAAACCATACAGATTATAGAAATCTGCAAGTGCATAGCAAAGGATAATCAATCAATACTTTATAAGGCAATACATCTATTCATATATGTATACTTTATATGTGTATGTAAAGTGATATTAGTATAGTTTACAAATCAGGTGCCTAAATATAAAACAAACGAAAAATAATAAACGTATCTTTATGTAAGCACAGGACTTCAGAATGACTATACGAAATGTGATAAATATTTTGTTTTTGCTTTAGGTATGGCATGGCCAAAGTTTGTTAATGGGATTATTGTACGAAATGAATTATTAAAAAAAAATCTTGGAAAATTTCAACAATGCAGGTTAAGCCCGCGGGTTGTCATTCCGGCCACACAACACACACACGTTACAAGCACAGCCAGTTCTTCGGGCGTGACGTGTGTCGGGACAACTAGCAGGTACGGATACAATCATCAATAATTACGTGGAGTATCCAAAGATATTTTTAAGCAAACGGCACTTCGTTGTGGACCTTGATTTAAATGATTTAATGTAAAACGATTCGAACGAACGAACGACCGAACGACCGGCTGGCTCAGTTGGTAACGTTTCGGTTAGTGGCGTGTTATGTCAGAGGGCGCGGGTTCGAATCCCACCTAGGATGACCTAGGTGGGCAATGTATGTACACATCCATGAGGATGTTTATATACATTACTTGATTAGGTCATGTATTCCATGTATTTCTATGGTAAAAAATCTTAAATATAAATGATTTAAATATGTTTCCCTTATCTAGTGTCTAGCGTGATCACATCACGCTACATATATATATATAAGAGGTAGAACCGTGCTCACAATGACAGCATCGTAAAGTACTAGCTATTCTGTCACGTTTCGTGCGGTCGTTAGCCTTGGAGTACCATGAAGAGGGAAGTAGGGCAACACTTCTGCATAATAAATGTTCATGTTTTTACGGGCGTTGATAATATAAAGGGCGACATAAAAAGACGCCAACTCCTCGTTGGCCCCCTTATTATATAATAATAAATAGTATTAGCCAATTATTAATCAAGTGTTCAGTAGCAACATCATTACGATAAAAATTTAAAAGTTAAAACCATCAAGGTGCGGGGCCGGCCCCGAATACGAACGTTCCGTACCAATTATTTGAATTTGAATTTATAGCGGCAACAGATACTCTGTGTAAACATCAACTGTCTAACGATCACGGTCCCTGAGATACAGACAGACGGACAAACGGAATGGCGGACATTGGGGTCTTAGTAATAGGAAAAGGAGTTTTAATTCTAACGCCGACAGGATTAGGTCATATTCTTATAGAAATTAGAAACTGATTTCTTATTCTTTCTACATGTTCTACTTAAGCTTTTAGACCGTCCTGTTCGAAATTTAAAAAACCCAGTCCACAAATACACCGTTAAGAAATCGAAGTCGGAAGAGCATTTCTCATGCATCACAAATCGGCTTAGAGAAGCCGCGCAGTGCATTCACGCGGTGGGCTCGGCCGGATGAGGCAGGTGCAAGGCGGTGATAACACGTGCTCTGTTTGGCTGGTATAAATCACACGGTTCTAGATGGATCGACTACACTTACCGCAACGATTGTGTTTACCCCAATATCAAGTTGGTGCCAATGCAATGTAATGTGGATTTGTATTGTATGTGTTATTGAAAGCTAACATCGTGCCGGTTTCCATTTTGTCTATCTGCTCAAATGGATACAGAGACTTAAGGTATTCGGAAGCGTTATAAGTTTTATGTTTCGTTTAGATTCGATTGTGTTATCATACTTCCAGCTTATATTTCGGAAAGTTTTTTTTATATTACATAAACATTGGGAAATTTGGTTTGAACATTGGGATCGAATTGAAATGGAGTATAGTCTACTATGAGGGTGGATTGAAATATGTTCGGCGTAACCAAGAAAAGAAGCACACACTAAATCAATTATATTTTTATTTTTCTACATAATCACCATCAAGTTCGTTGCACTTTTGCCATCTCCCATTTAAATTTAAAAAAATGTATTCTTCCTTAGTCGTTTGTCGAAAATCTTTAGTGCTTTCTTGATTTAGGTTACAGAAAGAAGTCTGACGGTGCCAGATCTGGCGAATAAGGTGGATGCGGTAATAGTATAAAGCCACAAATGTGAATTTCAGCCATTGATTGCACAGAGGTGTGCACGCGGGCGTTATCTTGATGAAACGGGACTTTTCTCCGAACATTCTTGGAAGTTTTCCTTTTATTTCCTGTCATAAACAACGTAGTAAGACACAGTAGTAATCAGAGTCTATAGTAAGACCCCTTTTAAGATATATTCATAGTCACACTCGAGTCCACGAAATACTGAAACCATTGCCTTATTTGCCGACAAAATCGCCTCGGCCTTTTTAGGGGGTGGTGAACCAAGTCTTCTCCACTGTGTCGGTTGTTGCTTCGTTTCTGGCGTACTGTAATGAACCCGTGCTTGGTTCATTGTAACAAATCGATTCAAGAACTCATCTGCATCGGCTTCAAATAACTCCAAACAGTCACGTGAAATAGTCAACCGTGACTTTTTTGTTTAACTCAAAGCAGTCGCAGAACCCGCCTCGAAGTCATCTTGTGGAAACCCAATTCGTTGACTGCGTGTGTGAATGGTTTTAGTTCGTTCAAAAGAAATGCTTATGATCTCGACTATCTCTCTAATTTTTGATCTGCAATCTTCCATAATTAAATCAAATACTTTTTAAACATTTTCGTCAGTAGTGAACATCGTAGGCCTTTCAGAGCGGTGTTCATTTTTCACACTCTCTCTGCCATGCTTGAATTCTGCTATCTATTTTTGACGGACGAATAAAACAGAGCAGATCCTCCTAAAGTACTGACCACATCACCCTGGATGGCTTTCGGTGATAGCCCCTTCCTATACAGGCACTTAATGGCGGCACGCTGCTTGATTTGCACCATTTGCAGAAACTGGACATAGTCAACGCTGTGTTGAAAAAAATATAAAATCAGAACTAACTATCGCACACGTTTCGAATTCCACACTAATGGTGTAACAAGTCTGAACTAAACTAAATAATGGGGGTAGATTTGATTTTTGGAATTGAACGAATCTCTGTTAGGCCGAGTACTTTTGAATCCACCTAGTAGTTTAGCACAACTTTTATACATCTGTCTCAACAAAAGGAATGAAACAATTTTAATGCCTAGGGGGTAGGGCCTCCCATTATGAAATCTCGAATATATTGTAATCTATATTCTAATGAAAAATAAAATCTATACTCATTTTTAAAAACGTGAAACAACTTTGTACCTTATGTAACAGAAAAGCACATGAAGACGCGTACAAACTAGCTGTTAGCTAGTTTTTAATATTTATCTACTAACATAGAATCGACAAAAATAAAAATGAGCAAAAATGTGTAGCCCTAGAAGAAGTTTGCGAAGTGTGTTTTAAAGGCAGCCATCTGTTTCTATTAAAATAGTAAACTATTGGGCCTCAGGTACGGCTTCAATAGCACTTTGTACAAGGACCCTTGTGCCTTGCACAATAAATATCTATATTATAGTAGCGAGTAATCGAATACTGAACCTTGCCTTGTATTCTAGGCTCCTGTAACTATCTCTAACTCGTAAGTCATACATATGCTACTAATATTCTGAATTAGAAATTTTGCGTTTATTATTCTTACGCATAGCATTATGAATATGGATAAAATTTGGCACATATATAGAATACGATCTGGTGTAATACATACGACTTTAGCCGCCGGGCACAGCTAGTTATATTATAATTTTAAAAATTTCAACGGAAAATAGAGCAAATCTAATTAAGTATGTTTTACAGACAAGTTCCAACTCAAGGGTTACAGAGAAAATTAATGTTACTAATATAAATTAGTGTCGTATTCGTAAAAGATTATAAAATTTCAAACGGCCTAAGTTTAAAATGAAACAGAATCATAATTTAAGCGGACGAACGAAATTATTAAGTAGATCTTAATTGAATTTTACAGAGCAAATAATAGAGGATACGCGACCGACCTACCGCCTCACCGCTTTAAGGAGCTTGTCCTTCGTAGTGTGTCGGATACTTTTATTGTGATGACTTTTTGTGAATAATTCTGTATCGAATAGGAAGTCCAATAAAGCTTCAACTGAAACTCGGAAACTAAAACCACGATCCATTAGTCTTAGTTTATGTCTTAGGTTTTTGAATGTGTTATTGTGTGTTGCTGTTGTATGGTGTTTAGACTAGTCGCTCGGTGGAAAGAGCCCCCTTCCCTAAATAAACACCCAGATAGTGATTTGAGAATATCTAATTTAAACTATTATAATACATTTGATAGCGATTTTACCTCCAAGCGACAACAAACTAACCTATTCTCGTGGCCCATGGTTTTATTATGTATTATATCACTATTATTGTTAATGTTTAGTGTCATATGGGTATGTGAGTACCTAATTGGATTGCACTCGTGTTCTTGTCTAAAATTTCTATGTGTTGTTGTCTAAAATTTTCAGACACTACAAAAATACTCATTTAAAATTAATTATACTAAATGATATAATCTCAGTTGGTAACGTGGCGGCTACTCCGAGTGTTACGCCAGACGTCGCTGGTTCGAATCCCGCCTAGGTCATACATGTATTATATGTATTAGTCTATATATGTATTATCTGTATTAGTATTTCATATATTCCTGTTGTCTAGTACCTGTAACACAAGTCCCTTCCGGTACTTAGTACGGGGCTAGGCTAACGTAGTGTGATCATGCCACAGATATTATTATATTATTTTCGGACGAAGGGCGTAACAAGTGCTAATGGTAAAAATTAAAAGAAATTAAAACGAAACACAATTGAGTATTTAAGCAATATAAAGCCATAATAGATTTCGTGCAGTAGGTGTTGAAGTCAGAAATCACGATAATTAGCCGGCAGCTGTATGAAGCCGAAGTCAGCACATTAAGCAACTCGTGAAACAGAATGGTATTGAGGGCAACGAAGAAACTCGAACGGATTACGTCCACAGAATGAAAACGTCTGCTAATGAGCATGGCGAGTTAATTGCCGTCGGGTGCGCCACTATTCAGTTAAGTGTACCTTCCACGTCGATAAGAACACAATCAGGACCTGGCAACATCAGAATGTTCAAATGGAAAACAATGAGTTTGAGAAAATGTTCATTCACCGTTACAAAATAAATTTTAATTGTTTTGCTAACTTTAGTATTTTACGCTAAATATATTATTTAAAGAATATATGTCTAGTATGTATTTGTTTTAATGCTAATCTTTTACTAACCTATATACAGGCAGTCTTATATCTGAGTAGATAAGTAATCTATGTACATACGTAAATAGTAGTAATAATTTAACATGCTTTTTTTAGCTTGGCATTTATGCTAGAAAACTGTGTAACAAAATCTTAATCGCGAATTTTCTTGAACTTCTTGATTGTTATTAAACGTTGCACAGTTTTTAAGAGGCTGGTCATGGTTTTTCCATGTTATATTTGTATACATTATAGCAATAACTTAATACATGTCAATTATGAAGATATTTAACATTTTGTATACCCGATATACGATTAACTTAATTCTGTACGATAAAAGTAAATCGTTAAGACAGGTCTTCGCAAGTCGTAAATATTTTTTAAAAATTATTGGAATCAAAAAAATGCAGGAAAATAATCTATAAATATGAAATAAAACAAACTTTACCTATTCCATGCAAATATTTTCTTATTTTTTGTAATTTTCATTCATTAGTTTTGAAAAATACATTTTGCCGCTTACGGATTTTGACTTTCGTAAAAAAAGATTTGCCATCCTTTGCAAATTCCATGTACCCGACAGTGACGGCCGGATCGTCATCTGTGTCGGATATATGTCCCTTATCCCGCCATTTTTCCAACCAGAACCCGTAATTTATTGAAATGAAAAAATAATATTCAAAGTAATGTTGAGATAATTCTCGACATTATATTGAATAAGCATTATTTTTTCATTACACATGTATTATATTCTAATATAAAAACTAGGTCAATTTTTGTGATTATTTATTAATAACTGTACCATTCTTTTTTAACAAACTTTGCGTATAAATTATGAATCGTTATAAGATTTAGTTATTATTTTTGTGATTATTTCTTGTGTGATTACGTACATTTTGTTTTGTTTATGTAAGAGAAAAAAAGGAAAATGAATCTGTCCGGTAGTATCTGTACGTTAATTTTTTTTTATTCTATTGTGGCGCAACTAGATAATCTCGTGATCGATCCCAGATCTCACGGTTCAATCCTTGCATCAATTTTTTTTTCTTGAAAATCTTTGTTTTAATGTATAGTATAACTAGGCCAATGAGCGGACTGCCTCTTTTCATAACTACATTGTATGAGTAAGTTCACTTTCATAACTTTCATATTTACTTTCCCTAAAATGTTACTGTATTATATCTATATACGAGTATATTACTATTGTATGATGTATCAATAATTTTGAACGTTGTAATGTACTAGTAACGATGAATGTTACCTACAGACTGATGAAAAAAAGGTAGTGTATACTAACTATCGGTCGCGCGCGAGCCCGTGCGCTGCTCGCTGGGTTTTATGTTACATATAGTGTTCTGCATCTGTACCTACTTGGTAACTATCGTCATCAACGACAGTTCACACAAAAATTGTAAGCGCAATATCCTTATATGTATGTAATCTGTACCTAATGTGGAATATACGTAAATTTATTTATCATTTTCTGAGGACCAAAGGGTTTTCTTAGCTTATTTCATGCAAATATGAAATAAGATAAGACAAGTAAAGACATGTGCTATTGTATAATAACAATTGTACCTATTGATAAAATTAGAACATTTAAAATATAAATGTTTACCCAAAAAATCTTAAATTTATTGCAATGAATAATTTGAAGTAGGTATAAAATATTATATGAATAAAAAGATAACCAAAATTTACCATAATTTAAAATAGTAAATTGTAAATTTATACATATTATGCGCAAGCGCGATAGTTCTTTCGCTTGAAGCGCTGTGGACTGTGTAGGTACCTAGTTTGGCGCAATGAGAATTACGCGATTCGAGTGTACTGTCAACTGTTTCTTTTTTCGGACCTGAACTTTTGCTGTAGAAGCGAAGAGAAGCCCAATACAGCTTCTTCGGATTGCTATGAGTGCTCGTCTGGCGACGAGACTAGGTTTAGGGTCGGAAGAGGGACTGACCCTCTCTCTCTCCCGCAGATCGCAGATGCATCCCGATATGGGAGTGTATGTAACAGCTACCTTGGTTATTACTATCATGGGCTTTTTGTTAGTATTGAATGTTTATTATTTTAATAACCATGCACGCAGATGGTGCAATAAATTGCGCGGGGAATGTCTTCGCGTTATGCCAGCGTCTGGCGCGGCCCTCTGTACGGCAGCGGGATATCGAAACAAATCGCTGCAACAAGATTTTACGAACACTCAAGGTCATTCGCTCATACTAGCCCCTTAATGCAATAAATAAAATTATGTAGATGGCGCCCTTCACTTATGTTAGTCCGTCATGCCTGCCATAATAACATCTATTCGTAATCTTCTGTCCGTCCTGTGGTATTAAAAAGTTTGTAGCAGAGATGCTTTTTAAGTGTGCTTTAGCCTTATTGAATATCTTCCCAGTGATAGTGATCGATACAAGTGTGAAACCTCGCCTAAATCTTCGAACCTAACCGAGCATTGTTTTTTTCTCTGTATTCGACGCCATTGCTGTTGTCAGTGTCAAGCAACACAGCGAGTATCAGAATTGGGTACTAAAACCTGTCAATGCGGCGAATAATAATTTTAATAATTTATTTCAGTACGGCTAGCTTTATTGGGTAACGTATAACGCCGAAAATTTATGTCTCTCTTTTTTAGGGTTACGTACCCAAAGGGTAGAAAACAGTAGCCTATTACTAAGACTCCACTGTCCGTCCGTCTGTCCATCCGTATGTTACTATCTTCTCTTAGAAACCGTGATTGCTAGATAGTTGAAATTTTCACAGAAGATGTATTTCTGTTGCCATGATAACAAAAAAAAACAAAAAATTGGTACATTATAGTTACATCACTGAGAGAATCCTGCAAAATTATTTGCGTAGTTTGTTTTATACAAAGTGTATGCAGCCGGGTGGCAAATATCAGTTTGTCAGCTTATATGAGTTGTATTGCTGGTATCTCCTGCTGGTACGGAACCCATTGCTCTATGCTGAATGCGCATACGAGATTAGATAGACAGAGACAGTATTGCTTTCACATACTCCCTCTCTATTGTACAGGACGACCAGCTGTCATCAACTACCTATAGCATCCCTTCTCTATGGTTGCGTATCGAGAAAACAATAAATGATTGTATCGCGGAAATTAAGACGATCCATACAATTTGAACGATCTCCTTTAATTAATCCTCATGCTGCACTTCTACTGCATCGTGTCTGAAATTGTATGAAAGACACACCTCCTCAGATTTTATATTTTTATATCATCCACAAAAGGTGTCCCATGTCCGTATTAAATGAACACTTAACGAGCAACTCAATGATACAGGAAATAAAAAATTTGGCGATAGGTCCATTTGCGTTGTTAAATTTGGTCTAGTTTAGTCCTAGCCTGACAAAAACAACGCAATCGGCAAAGGTCAACGAACAGAACATATTCATTTTATTATTAGATTTCGAACATTACCCTCTATCTCTAATAATACTTGTAAATTATGTTCTCCTCTACCAAGAGAATTTGATTATTGTTACATCGGCGAAGACAAAAGAATGACGTCGGTGTTGTGATGTTTCGTAAGGCTACAAAGATGTTGTGATAACTGTGTTATAGTATTTTATTCCTTCTCAGGGTTCCGTACACAAGGGGCAAAAACGGGATATTGAAAAAAGCTCCCCGGTCTGTCCGTCCGTCGCCAAACTGTATATCATAAACAATTCTACATAGTTGAACTTTTTACAGGTGGTGTACTTCCTTTCACTACCGTACCAACTTGACCTACTAATTAAGAGGAAAGATGTGTGAGGTCATAGAAACAGTTAATTCCTAAACCTGATAAAGAGTCTAAATAAACATTGTCCTACAGACCGAGTGTCAGAAAATGAGATTATCACTGACCAGCATTTTGGGACTTGGGAGATCTTCTTCCCACCTGGTGAACGGCCGGCCAACACCACGTCTGCCGATGTCAAGCTTGTTTCAAAGCGAATCCGCAAACTTATACGCCAAGACCTTTACAGCTCAAATACGCAACGCGTTAACGAAGCGATTGAGCAGAAGAAAAGCAGGCAAAGCTTAGGACTGACTCTGGGGTTACCGTTCATTCTAAGCCTGGGATGTTATCTGAGGTCGAAGCTCTCCATAGCAAGTTGTATATGTCGCACGCTCCTCATCCCGATAACCTAAACAACGATCCGCGTGCAAGCCTAACACGACATTTGTCAGGCGATCTGCGGGACGTCAGCTTGAGTGGGATTAGTCTGGCTCTTGCGCAGCTTAAAGGGGGAAAACTCCGGGGAAGGACGGAATTACAGTCGAACTTCTTAGAGCAGGAGGCGAGCCTGTGTTAAGAGAGCTAAAAAAGATTTTTAATTTCATCCTTCAGCGGGGCGTACCTCCCAATGCATGGCTTGGAAGTGACGTTGTTTTATTTTTTAAGAACGGTGACAAAACCTTCTTCAAAATTACAGACCAAATACCCTTCTCGGCCACATTTACAAGTTGTTCTCAAGTGTCTTTACGAATTGTCTCACCACAAGGCTAGACGAATTCCAGCCACTGGAGCAGGCTGAGTTTCGCAGAGGATTTAGCAACATAGACCACATTTTCACCATAAGGCAAGTTGTACAAAAGACACATGAGTACAATCAGCCGCTGTGCCTTGCCTTTGTGGACTATGAGAAAGCTTTTGACTCAGTCGAAACCTGGTCTGTCCTGGAAGCTTTACAGCGATATCAGGTCTATTGGCGATACGTCGAATATTACAATATTACATGGAGGAGTGCGACAGGGGGATGTTATTTCCCCGAAACTGTTCACTAATGCTTTGGAGGACGTCCTTAAGAATATATTTATATTCTCAGTAACCTTAGGACAAGTGGATAAAACTTTCCAGTACAGTCACGAAACGGCGTAACCAATTTGGACTGCACCGATCAATGTGACCTTCCACGGATGGATGTATCGTTCGTGTACTCAGTCTGTTAATATGATAATAATACTACATATAAAAAATGCCATCTGTCTTCAACAAATAGAATTAATATTAAATTCATACAAGACTCAAACATCACGTTACTATATCAGTTACCCAGGTAATAATTACGACGCCATCTAGTATATATTCATGACAACACCCAACAGAGTTTACACCCGTCAGCGGAAATCAGAACGAGAGAATTTAATGAAAACAAGTCGTGCTATTGAAGACGCAATATAAGATAGAGGCTAAATAATTTTTAAATCGTTGTAAACATAACATGGAAAGTATTTTTGCTGTAAATAATGATGTTTCGGCTATATTTTTTGATTTAGATAATACTTTAATTCAAACCAGAAAAGGGGACAGCAAAGCCTGCAATAAGGTAAGATTTTTTAATAATTTGACATTGCCACGGTCATGGTAATTTTATTGAGTGCGCGCGCTGTCATATCTTGGGTTAGTTCCTACGTCGTTCAAAACGAAAAATCGCTAAGTTGCATCCGCGTGTTATACATTCACTTTCCAGTGTGATATTAATAGCTTCTTACTGTGGAGAACGTGAGCTCAACGTCCAGATTTAGATATTTTGGAAGAGAACCCGCTCTAATTATAAACATGATGTAGACAGCGTTCTCTCGATTCACTGTTATTTTCTCTCAGTGGAGTGCGATCTACTGCGTTTTGTGTGCGCATCGTTTGTTTCTTCACAATGGGTGATATATCGGAACCAATCCAAAAATGCATACTCATACTTAAAGCGGCAAAAAGTGACACGGAAAAATTTGCAGCTTTGTTTATGGTTACGAAACTAGTTAAAAGCAAGGACTGCAAGTCAGCAGCAAAGAAAGCATTATTCGAAGCTATTGGTTTCAAGTTTTTAAAGAAGCTCCTAACTGGCACCAATGTTCAAGATGATTGCCCACCATCTGTCTATAAGTCAGTGGCACTTTCAATTTTAACATGTTTCTGCAATGAACCAGAACTAGCAGTGCATCCAGAGATGTTGGAGAACATACCTGTGTTCCTGGACATTGTACAAACTTCTGATAATGATGATTATGATGATAACCTAATTATAATCAGCGAAGCATACACATGTCTGCAATGTATTGCTGAACAAGAAGCCGGACAAAAAGCATTGATTGAAGTGGGAGCTATCACCAAAATGTCAGAAATATACTCTCATCAGAGCTTTCAAACTGATGAAGCGCTTAACATTCTTGTTAAGTTGGTTAGCAGGTATGGTCCAGCTGCTTGGGGTAACGATCCAACTCCTTTCCATGCTCTTGTTAATAAGATTGCACTGGACTTTGCAACTGATCAATCAGAAAGAAAATTTGAATTAGCAACAATCTTAAATGCTTTATTGTATAGCTGCAATAAAGTAACCGTTGTACCCAGCTCCACTGAAGAGACATGGCCTCTGAGTATTTACAAAGCACTCCACGACATACTCACTAGTAAGATTGGTAAAAACCAAAGAGACCCTGCACTGAAACTGGCTGCTAACATAATAGAGTTACTAGGAATTGATTGGACATTTAATGATGAGGAAAATCCTAAGAAGTTCTTCCTTTTACTTTTACAATTATGTGCAATTGAAATCAGAATGCAGCTTGAAGACAGAAGCTTCAAACAGGCCTTTGCTAATGCTGAATTAGTAACTGCATGCTTTATTGTCCTCGAGACTTCTATAAACTACATGAGTACAGATCAATTGGACTTGGAACAAAAGGAGAAACAATCTGTTTATACAAGCCTTAAGGGTGCATTCAATGCCGTTGTATCTATTTTGAATAAAGTATCAAATGACAAAAACAGAGATAAACTTCCTGATGCAGAGAAGGTATTCATCTGTGCCATGGTGAGAGTATTGGTTGCTTGGCTAGCACAAGAAACAACAGCAATGAGGGAACAAGTTTATGCTTTATTGCCATTTATGTTTTCACTTGCAAATGACTCCTTCCATGCTCATCGATCAAGAAAATTAGCTCAAAAGAATAAAACTGAAGGGGAACCTATGGAAATAGATGTAGTCTTAATGGGCCAAGTTGATTTGTTACGCTTGATGTTCCCGGCTTTATGTCATCTTGTTGTGGAAGATAAAGCGAGATCTATTCTGTTGAATTTGAAACAAGAAGATATTTTATATGAAGCTATGAATTTCCACTGGTCAATAGTACATTATAAGAAACCGCCAATACCCAAATCAGAACGAGGCAAACCAAAGATCCATCCTGAGCCAGAATTAGACCCTCAACTACTGGAAGACATAAAAGATTCGAGAGCCGCAATGGTCAGCCTTTGCAACATCTTTATGAATCTTACGGTGTTAGAACCAAAAGTTGTTGAAAATAGCCTTCTATTCAACACTCTTCTTAAGTTTGTATTTAATAACTTGCCAGAACTTAAAGGAACCCCTGAAAATTTGGTACTGCATGGTCATCTCGCTGTCTTGGGATTATTGTTGCTTAAACAGCAAGGTAATAAAGTTAAAAAGAATGATTTCTCAATATGTAGATACATTCAATCTACAATTAGATTTCTGTGGGATGCCTATAATGTTGATGAATCTAATGATCCCAGTGCACTTGTTGTGTCCATGACTTACAAAGAGCACTGGAACGAAATAGCCGATCTGTGGTTCCTTGGCATGCAAACTTTAAGCGGTGTGTTGACGATTGTGCCTTGGATATCAGAGTTTGCTATTGAAAGTGGATGGGCTGAAGGTATTGCTGAAATGTTAGCAAAAGTGAAAGTTGGCACCTTAGCTCCTAATGTGAAGTCTGCTTTTGAGGACTTCCTCTGTAGATTAGTGGATTCTAATGAAAGTGCCAAAGCTGTGCTTAAAAAGGGTGGAGCCTTAAAAATGTGCAGAAACCACCGGTTAATGGATCTTGGCAAAAAATTGTTTGGTGATTAAATTACCTTCATTTAATGCCAAATTTATTAACAACCAAATGCTACAAAGCTAATATTTTTTTACTTGTCAATGTACTTAATGTGTTAAAAATGCTGTAACAGTGTACATATGTAAGTAACTTTAGATATTGTAACAACAAGTTATAAAATATTTTGTAATACTTTTATTAAGTTGAATAAATTAGCAAATGATATGCTGTTCTTGCATTTTGTATTATTATTGAAATCCCCTGTAGGTTTATTTACCAAAACCACAAGTAAAATGACTATTACCATTAATCACTAAGCTTTCTACTAGTAAACAGCAAATCTTATATTCTCTGTTATCGAGTATCATTAACTGCAACATTACTAACAACATCAGTCCAACTCAAAACATATTTGCTATGAAATTATAATGTTACTTTTATAAATTGAATTCTGAAAATCAGTAATAAAATCTACCACCAGTTGAACCTTATCCCTGACTGTAGTAGCATAACTGGCTAAATAAACAACAGGTCTTGTTCATCAATTAAATAATTCACAAACAGCCAGGGAAGAGTGCATTATTCTAGAGTGGTGGTAATCTGTAATAAACATAAAAATATCATTTGATTGCATTCAATACTATTTATATTTATAATCTCAATTATATTGTATTTCAATACTTTTGGTAAATTTATTGCTGCTAGTAATATTAAACTATGTGAAAGTTGTGATTTTCTTTTTAATTCTAGGTTCGAATAATTAAGGACTTAAATTCTGGAAAATATTATGTTTTCTACTTTAATTTTCTATTAATTTTCATTTCGCTTTGATTATTACTAGTAGCCCAAAAACAGAAGTGAAATATTTAATATTCCAAAAGAATTTCTATTGCTATTTGTAATATTAATTGCTCTCAATGACTTATATGTGACAGATATACCTATCTACTAGTCTGACAGGTGATCTAGCATTACAATAGTAAAACCGTGCCAAGGAACAGGTCAGCGTACTGGTGCTCAGTATATCATTCTGTGGGTGCGTTGAACTCAACTATTCCTGGACACCTAACCAACTTCCTCATTGCATAGCTGGTATAAGATACATTTTAAACTGACACGTGTTCCCACTCAATTATTGATCTTTTTTCTGTTGCTGTATTGTATGTTTGCTTGTAATAGGTTGTATAAATACCTATTATAAAATAAAGTTCCCAAAAGCTGTCTGGATGTGATCGATTTTCTCAAAATCTACAAGACTGATTATTTCACCAATGGATACAGCAATTCCCAAGGATAGTTTGATTTAAAATTTGTTGGCCTAATTATTTACGAGCGAAGCCCTGGTGGATCGCTTATACTACCTTATTACACTATCGCTAGCACTACTTTTGTTACACTATCGCTAGCACTACTATTGTTACACTATCGCTAGCACTACTATTATTACACTATCGTTAGCACTACTATTATTACATTATCGCTAGTACTACTATTATTACACTATCGCTGGTACTACTATTATTACACTATCGCTAGTACTACTATTATTACACTATCGCTAGTACTACTATTATTACGCCATCGCTAGTACTACTATTATTACATTATGGCTAGTAATACTATTATTACACTATCGCTAGTACTGCTATTATTACACTATCGCTAGTACTACTATTATTACACTATCGCTAGTACTACTATTATTACACTACCGCAATCACTTCTATTACATTGTTATAAACAGCCGTAGGTTGATAAATATATGAGAAGCAATCGGAAACTTTTTTGAAAGATAATGTCGACATTGCATGGTACGTAAGTAGGTACTTGGCAGTAACACTAAAAGCTGTTTCACCTTCCTACTGCCTCGCTATAAGGCGCAATTTTCTTCTTTCCTTTAATTTACATCAGTGATTCATTTTTTTTTTGTATGGGTATGTATGTATTATGACGAATACGTCTACCTCGCGCAACTATTGCAATTGGATAGATATTACTTCGAGAAGTTGTACCGACTGTAATTGCACACTAGGACACATTTAAAAACACGGGGTAGTTAATAATGCTTACACAAATGTTATTACACAAACCTAGGAATTTTATGTACTTAATTTTACATACCAATTAAGTATGAACTTGTTTTAGAGTTAAACTTAGTTCAACATGGAGTATAGTTATAGTACAAGGCAAGCACTTTTCTTTACGAATTTCTGCTAGCAGTGTTGTCCTGTCATAATTATAGTGTTTTTTGCTAGCAGTGTAGTCCTGTCATAATTATAGTGTTTCTTGCTAGCAGTGTTTTCCTGTCATAATTATAGTGTTTTTTGCTAGCAGTGCTGTCCTGTCATAATTATAGTGTTTTTTGCTAGCAGTATTGTCCTGTCATAATTATAATGTTTTTGCCAGCAGTGTTTTCCTGTCATAATTATAGTGTTTTTTGCTAGCAGTGCTGTCCTGTCATAATTATAGTGTTTTTTGCTAGCAGTGTTGTCCTGTCATAATTATAGTGTTTTTTGCTAGCAGTGTTGTCCTGTCATAATTATAGTGTTTTTTACTAGCAGTGTTGTCCTGTCATAATTATAGTGTTTTTTGCTAGCAGTATTGTCCTGTCATAATTATAGTGTTTTTGCCAGCAGTGTTTTCCTGTCATAATTAGAGTGTTTTTTGCTAGCAGTGCTGTCCTGTCATAATTATAGTGTTTTTTTCCATAGTAATGTTATGTTGCGAAACTGACAAACTGTTACCCTACTCTGTTTTCTAATGTCTCCGTACTACCAAATACATACGAACGTTGACCCTGTCAGGACGAATGCAAAAATAAAATTATCGAATTCGGTACGGTCGTCCTAAAGTTATGGGCATCTCTCTGGGCTGGAATCTGGAGAGTCACTACGCAATAATAATGCAAAATTTGCTTCATTAATTTTATCTCTTAATATTTTCAATTCCATGGAAATATATAATTTTGTTGCAAAAATTACCTTCTACATGTTTGTCTATTGTCTTCAGCTCGTGGAGATTATGAAAAACGAGTGTGGCATCCCCCACGAGGCAGCCGTCAGCAGCGCGAGGAGCTTCCTGCGAGCCTTTAGAGCCCGACCTGATGACGAGTCTTACGCAATTGACGAGTGGCCCGCACATTTGTGGCGCAACTGCTTACCTAAGAATTATAGACATATTGCCAGTGAGTATACCTACTTCGTTTGGTATATGCTTATATGTGATGACGTGTAGACGGTGAGGAGTATTACGTATACAATGGCAATTGTACACACCCCGGGGGTCCCCATCTTATAAACTTTGGGGCCGTACTGGATATTGTATCTGTCAACACTGCTAACACCCAGGCATCAGCTGTCACAACTGTCGTCACAATATGGACTGTAAATATCTTGACAATTAAGCGACATATTTTATAATTTTAATTAAGCGACATATTTTATAATTTTAATGAAGCGACATATTTTATAATTTTAATTAAGCCATTTAAGACTACGAAGACTTCGATCCTCCTCGGAGAAGTGACGGATTAATAATTTTGTTCAAAGCCAAATTTCAGCTACGACGGCCATCTCTATTGAGAAGAGCCACCTGCACAAGACATATTACAGTGCGCAAATATTTACGCAGATACAAGTGCACTCTGTGCCTTTATTCTCTTATTACGATGGGACGGCAATCCGACGCGACCGGAGAGATCAGTCGCAGGAGCGATGTTATAACGTGCTCTTAGAGGCACGGGGGGGCGGGGGCACTCGAAGTCCCTGATTACGGAGTCGGGACTGTTATTAGAAATTGAGAAATCCAAATACACAATACTTTTTGTTTGGTCTAACCCGGCATTTCAACCCGGGAATCACGTCTGTGGCTAAACATGCTTCTCATTAGAACTGGAAGCTAGCAAAAGTGATAATTGCTTCATGCGTTTATAGGGGTCCCGCTAGAAAGAAAAGCCTACACAATCTATGTAACCTTAATACTCAATATAAGCCCCTGAATAAAATTTCCTACATATCTTAATCCGGCACTGCCTCGGATTTATGTTTCTTGGATGATTGAACATTTTTTGGGAAAATTGAACATTTTCCTTGGGTCAAAACGTCATGAAAATTCGCTCAGTCGATTTCTTCGTTATATGTTGTGTAAATTGTCCAGTCATAATAAAATATCAGTTTTCGTTATGACGCAAGCATTTGTTATGTCTAAAAGTACATCTAAGCCCGACGATCCCCCTTGTGTGTTATTTTTATGCAGTGTCAGGGAGGCCAAGCTCATATTGCATATATCGCTTATTTATTTTAAAAACGTTATGTCATTAATACATTCCTTTTTTATTTTTTTTTCAATGGTCACGAATGTGCGTCACTACACAGATAGGGCACATATATTCACCTCATTCCCTCGTACGCCACTCTTTATTACCAATTTATACGCAGTCGGGTAATGATACCGTTGGCAACTCAGCACGTTCGTTTCCTCATTTGGTCAAACTTGTGCATTGGCACAATATGTGTGTGCTATTGAACTTGCCAAATGAAATGTGACGCAGAATACAATTAAAATGAAAGAAAATATAACAGCTGTATTGTAAAGTATTGAGTACTTAAAAATATAACTTGTAAAATATTATTCACAAGAGTCACCCCGCGGTTTGACCCGTGTACCTCCAGACCTATTAGTCGTAGCGTTATGGTATATATCCTATAGCCTTCCTCAATATTTTTTCAATTCGGGCCTGTGGTTCCTGAGGTTTGCGTTACAAATCAACTTACAATTCAGCTTTACATTATTATTACAGATACATTTGGATAATATATTTTTGTAAATCAATGGAATAATGGCACATGTTTCTTTAATGGGTGACCATTAAAGAAACTTGTGCCATTATATGTGAAAATTCCTCCTAATATTTCAAAAGTTACAATCAAAGTGGTACTCATTATATTTAGTGGCCAAAATGTCGCAGCTTGTCGGTTGAATATGTTATAAATTCCTGTAAACTATGTATGTCAAGGTTTCACCATAATAATTGTTGTGAATCAACACCTATGGTGGATACCTATCGGTGCGCAAGACAGTTGGCAACAAAACTACATTTTTATCTCACCTCGAACGACCCATATATCAATTTGTAAATGCAAAACGTGTATGAAAAAAATAACTGACTAGCGCTGTCTTAATATTGTTGTACTGCATATAATAATTACATTAAAATATTGAGGAGATACACAATCATCGGAGGACATGTCTCCATGATGCTCTGCAATGACAATGAGTCCTATTAGGCGATGGCTTCCTTCTGTGAGACAGGCATGCCCCAGAAGGAGGCCCCTATAGTAATGCCTCTGTGCTCGGTGCTGGGATGGGATCCCTTTTAGACCAGTGACCGGAACCATTTCATTTGGGCAAGACTTCAACAGGGTGTCCCTAAAAATAGGCTTAAATCAAAAAAGAGGTTTTCCGGTCCCTGGTTTAGACACGACGTCGTAGGGACTATTCAAAGGCAACCGGACATTCCCTAAAAAGCAGAAGTTTGGCATTCACGACGAGGCTAGCCTGTCGTTGCAAGGATCATGTTGCCTCCAAATCCGTGGCACTGCAATTACAGCGGCTGAAGTCACACGCAAGGGTTTAGGCGCGTCGGTATTGCTCCCTCGAGTGCGGAGTCCGACATACGAAAGATATAATCCGTAGATGGATTCCCACATAAATAATAACTAATGTCTTTACGCTACCTACGTGCGCCTACTACTTATTTCATTTTACGGTGTACGTTCTGTCGTTCCGAACCTGGGCTAGGAGTTGTTACCGTTTAACTTTCGGATTATGCGTAATTTCGATTTCGGTATTTCAAGGAATTTATAAAGAAAAATATAAATAACTAAACGCAAATAAAAACGGAGCCAATTCAAGTCGGCACGCTCACAGAGGTTTCCATACCAACGGGACGGTACGTTTAGCATTAAAACTTACATAAGTTGACTAAGTTATACTTAGTCTTGCCATAAACATTTATGCCACAAAAAAATAAATTTTAAAAAATATTTTTAATTGCAAATAATGTTTATTAATTTTATAGCGTGTAAGTTTAATACACAAATATAAAACAATTAAAAATATGAAGCTTATTGGAAGTGGTCTCCAATGCAATTCAGTCCTTTAAACTTTGAGACCAGTAGAAGCACGCACTCTTTCTATGGGAAAATATTTTACTACCAATCGTATGGTTTGTTTTATATACTCCAGATTAGCACAGCGTTAAGAGCTCTAGAACTGACCATAAATCATAATTCAGCGGATTAAGGTCGGGACTAGATGAAGGATGGTCTTCAGCCCTAATCAAGTGCGGCACGTTCGTTTTAAGCAAGATTAGGGGGTCTGAGCTTTCCGTTCTGGTCCCGAGTCTTGCTGGGAGGACAATGCTTGTTTATTGAACATGTTTTGCTATTAAAGGGCTTAACTACCATCTCAAGAATGGTATCTTAATACACTTATGCGATGTTTTGATAACTTTTTCGCAAAAATATGGCGCAGTCACTCCTTCATTACTAACATCATTGAAGTAGGATAATGTCTATGTTGTACTCAGTAGACTAATTAGAAAGCTTCCTTGGAGCTATGAGCATAAATACGGTCATTTTGTTCGTTAAAATGTTGCGCAATTGTACAAATTGTACAAGTTTTCTCATACGTAAACAATTCTTTTCTGTGACCTCCCTTTGCGTACCGCTTTAGTAGTTGTTTCCATTTTACCATCTTATTCATCTTTAATTTAACAGTTAAGAAACGACCAGTCTGTCTCTTATCGACTGCAAGTCATAAGTCATCCCCTAAAATACGATACACGGTTCTAGCCGCTCATTTCACGAGAAAAAAAACCTTTCCTTTCGGACAGGATTTCTTCGAATTCTTTCCCTTACTGCTTTGACCAACTTTTCACACGAACACTAAGTGGACCGCCAGATCTTTCGCGTCACAAAAAGGGGAGGTCTCTACACTGTCTCGGTATACAAATACTTGTCTAATACCAATAGAGAGTTTTAAAAATTACACTTTTGCTCTATACCTACTTTGTGTAATACAATCACAGCGATTCTGTTGGTTTTATCACCCCACTCCTATTTGATATCGCAAAAAAATGTACAATGTATTGGCGTCACATTATGACATGAGAAAACTTAATGTACAAACATATAAAAATGACAGATTCCAAATTCAGATGTAATATTTTCTTATTTTTAACTGTAACAGTATTTATGGCCAGACTAAGTATATGCCGGCGCCGGCATACATTTTGTATGAATCGAACTACACATTAAGTTGATATGGGTTTTCACAAATCACAGTGCGTCAAAGTCGACATGCATCCGCAAGACGTTACGAATAAAATTGTTAACGATTGGCGATTTCAATATAACAAAAGCAACGATTTAAATGGCTCGCTATACAATTAATTTGCAGTTTGGCAACGTGCCCATTATAACAGTTTAATAATAATAATAAGCTGCGCAATATATGTACGTAATTTAATGTGTATCACTTTCTACTGAATCATTACTGTGAATACTTCAACCACTACGATCGAGCTCTTGAAACAGCGCCACACATGGAAGAAAAGAGAATTAGTTGAAATGGTATAGAGCCAATGCCAATGTATTACTGAAACCAGTGTCGCGCAATTACTGAAGTAAATAAATGTGTTATGGTATATTGCATTACCAGAAAAAATGCAATGATTGGTTTGAAATTATTTATCACAATCTTACCTAAGATACATAAATATAATGCATATATACATACACTTTTGAAGTCACGATGCCTCAGATCAAGAAAACGTGTTACAGAAACCTTGTTGGCAGTCTGTACACGTGGCGGTATAAAGCTGCAATCAATATCGTAAAAAGACTGACTGCCTCAAATTTAAGTCAACTTTGTAAGTTGACATTTTACCTCCCGCTGGTAGTAACGCTGGTAGCGCAAGTCCGACTCACACTTGACCGATTTTTTGTTATAAATCTTGTATTGATGAAAACTTAGGTACATTTTCAACGATCAGACAATTTTCTTTAGAGTTGAACAGATTAGCCCACAGCGTAGTGGGTGTACCTATAATTATAAATTACGAGTATCCACGTATGTGTACGTACGTACACGTGTGCCTAATCTTGCCATAAATATTGCAACAAACAAAAAAAAATATGTCTTCTGGCCCCCTATACTATAGAAAAATACAATAAAAAATTTAAAAATCTTATTTCAAGGGGTCTGAATTGGCTGCAATCCTATAAACGTTGAGGCCATTTGTCAATAGAATAGATTGTATGGATTCTTTTAGGACTCGAAATTATCATGGCGTTTAGAGAAAGCTGCTCTCTCTAAAACTAATGAATCAGAATCCGGCTGATTTATGTCGGGACTAGAAGAAGGGTATTCTTCTAGTCCCTTCAGCACTGATCAAGACCGGCACGTCCGTTTTAACCAAGATTAGGTGGATCGAGCTTTATGACCTGGCCCCGAGTATTGCTGGAGGGATCATCCTTGGTTATTGAGCTTGGTTTGATTGAGGGGATGAACTACATTCTCTCAAGAATGGTATCTTAATACACTTGTGCCGATGTTTTCATACCTTTTGCACAAAAATATGACTGTCACTCCTACATAGCTAACACCCCAACAAATCATCGCTAAAGTCGGATAATGCCCGCGTTGCACTCTGTCGACTAATTGGAAATCTCTAAAGCTCTGATAACTAATACGGTCATTTTGTTCGTTAAAATGTTGCTCAATTGTAAAACAAATCTTATCCGTAAACAAAATTTTTCTGTGACTTACATTTGCGTACAGCATTAGTAGTTGTTTCAATTTTACCACCCCTACCATCTTTAATTTATCAGTTAAGAAATGACCAGTGCATCTCTTATTGCTTGCAAGTCCTAAGTCATCTCTTAAAATACACGACATGGTTCTAGGTACTATCTCCATTTCCCGAGATAAAGTCATTTGCTTTCGGACAGGATTTCTTCCAATCCCTTACTGCTTTGATCACTTTTTTCGTACGAACACTACATGGATGACCAGATCTTTCTCCGTCATAAACAGAGGAAGAACAGAGGACTCATTGTACCTACATTAGTACTGGTATTAGGGTATTATGCCCGGTACACAAACATCTGTCTAGTACCAAGTGTATGAAGAGTTTTAAAAATTGTGTGCTCCATAACTACTGTGTGTCGTGCAATCACGACGATTCTGTTCACTTTATCACCCCACTCCATTTCAGTATCGCAAAATATTATACAATGTATTGGCGCCAGAATAAGGAAACACATTTAACACTCGTGTAAAACTGACAGATTCCAAATTCAAATGTACTATTTTTTTATTTTTCATTGTATTTATGGCCAGACTAACTATATTACTTATATTAGATGCGCACACTCGGGTTTAATCGAGTAAGTTTCCAATATAATAAAAGGTTGAAATATACTGTGCGATCGAATCTCAAATCTATCGAATGTTACGTAACTGAATTCATAAAGATGGACCAATTCGTCCGGCGGAATTTTGTTACAAACACTGACGACACGAGTATATATTTGATTAATTATATAACTAACTAGCTGACCAGGCAAACGTTGTTTTGCCATATAAATTATTTCTATAAATTTATCGCTTAGGGCTGAGAAAGGTAGATAGTAGCCGATTCTATTCAATATGCATATAAAATTTTGTAGAAATCGGTAAAACCGTTTCGGAGAACTAACACTGTGATACAAAAATTGTATATATAAGATGTATCTATTATTATATTATGAAGCTAAATAATGTTAGAAAAAGTTTCAACAGTTTTTAGATTATTTGTCTTTTTATCTGTTTATTTGAAGCTAAAGATGTTAGAAAAAGGGAATAGGTACTTAGAATGAATAAGTAAACATTTTACAAGAGTTTTCAGATTGTTTGTCTGTTTATCTGTTTATTTGAAGCTAAAGATGTTAGAAAAAGGGAATAAGGTACTTAGAATGAATAAGTAAATACTTTACAAGAGTTTTTAGATTGTTTGTCTGTTTATCTATTTATTTGACCGCATATGAGAGTGGCTAAGCGAATATGATGTAAACTGTACTCATTACATGTAGGCCGTACTATAAAGAAGATATAGATCCCTTGTGATAGATTTATGCGGGTAAAAACGTGGAGCACAGCTAGTAAGTAATTAAAATTATGTTTTGTGTATAATTAGATTCACATAATGACCGTCTAGTTACGTACCTGTGTGATATCAAGGGTCAGCCTTATCAATATGCTTGTCATTTTTTTATGTGTAAAGCACCTATGTAGCACTTGAAACAATAATAAACAGCAAGATCTAAATCTCTAACGCGGAAACGGTGTCATACTTTTTCTTGTTTATACATATTATAAGGCGACAAATGAGCAGATGGAGACTTATGGCGACCGACGTCCATAAACATCAGCATAATATTTATGCAAATATGTTGTCCGCCTTGCCTCCTCCCCTACAAGTGGACTACCACGTACTTTAGTCAGTAGTGACATTTTTAGGCAGCTGTCCCATTGCACGTTATTATCGGTGACGTTCGTCAGAAACGAGCCGGACGATTCCCCTGTGGCTTTAGGTTAGTCTGGGTCCTATAAATGTGGATCCAACCCGGCCCCGAGGTGACCCAGTTGCTAATAGATCCGGGGCCATTTTTTCCCATGCGGCTGAGGGCTTCCGTGTGGTTTTAGTGAGATAGGGTTCTCCAATATTCAGATTCCCCAGACTGGGTCGGCGATGCGGCGCAATTGGTATCCTCACTTAAAAAAGGAAAGCATTCACATTTTACTTAAAACTGCACGTTCTGCTCAAATAACGAATAAACTTTCGGGCAAAATTTGACGAGGCGTGTACTTCCTGAAAGGTTGTTAATTGTCATAACTACCGACGCATATAGATTTCACCGTAATTATTACACAAACGTGTTGCCCTCATCTACTCCTGCCCTCCAAAGGCCACCGAAAACTCGAAAACATATCGCCGCAAAGTGGCAGGCGTGGGGTGTGTGTTAGAGGCACCTCCTAGTCGTGGCTTCCCAGTTCGTCTGCAGTGCAGCATGAACCTGTTATTACGAAAGGCACTGCCTCTTACAATACGTTAATTTTTAGATTACAATAAAACTACTTTTAGACATTTTATCGCGGTTTGTTTAATAATTTAACTAGCCCGACGTTTCAGAAGCTCGAAGAAGACAGATGTCCAGATGTCATAAGTTATCAAAAGCACCTGAAGAATTATAATTATTTAATTGTTCCGATAAACTCCTGTCTCTTGAGGTGTTATTTTTAGCTTTTCATTTGATTATGTTTGTTACTGGGTCCCAAGCAGAGGTAAGACCCAGCCATCTCTCAACTGAAGTTTAAATGTTCTTTTAATTTCAATAACCTCACGGATCATCCTTGGAAGGAATCTAGTGAGGATCTGTGCTTTATCAAAACTATTGTAGTAGAGGGGGCTAACTTCAGCATGCTAACAGACCGCAGATTTTGTTACTAATGAAATAAACCCCGATAAAATCCATAGAAGTATTTAATGTAATAAGTATTCATCATCATCATTATCAGCCCTTATCGGTCCACTGCTGGACATTGGCCTCTCTCAATGGACGCAAAGACGACAAGATTGTTTTTCAATGAGAATTCGCATAAACTTCTATACTTTTGTCCATACTTTCTAGATGTTATCAATAATAATTGACCCAAGGAAGGGGAGGAGGAAAGCAAGACCACGTATTTGTATAACAATTATGTGGATGTTTATGGGCACCGTTACTTTGATAATACTCTGACGGCACGTTTGTCATTTCCCGCTATATTATAAAAAATGTACAAACATACTTGATTTCAACAGTAAAATACCTGTGGTGGTTGAATATTACGCAAAGTCCTCCATCTCGACTCCAGATCGTGACTTCAGTATAATTTGTGCTCTATTTTTAGCTTTTACGCCGATGCGAACGAATTTCGTTGGCAGTGTACAACTCGAGTACATGTAACTAAATAATTCGGTGCTATTAAAAAATATGATAATAAAGATGATTATTTTTAAATACTAAAGTGGTGTTTTCAAAATTTCGTGTCATTTTGGCATTTAGTGTAAATACCCCAAACAAGCTACTAGCCATAGGCTAAGCTCTCGGGGGTTTTTAGAGGATGTAACCCCCCTTAAAGCCCCCTTCCGTAATGTAGTATATAAATTTAACAAGTTAAGAGAAAGGTAGGTAAGGTTTAAAATATTTTATTCATCCGAATTGGATGAGCCCTTATACACAACAGTCGAATTAGCCCCTTGCACATTGCATTCACCGAAAACTGACAAATCAAAAGTGAAATAAGCGTTCTATTCCGCCATTTGCATTTTTGTGCACCACTGCGTTTTTTAGGTCTTTTTTTTTTGGGATTTTCAACCAATAACCACAAAATAAAGCGCACAATACATCGGGCTGATAAATCGTTATAACAAACAATTTAGTAAAGCAATATTTCAATCGGCTTGTAAACTACTGGTTAGGCTATAATTAGATCGACTTGACAAACTATTTAGTACAGCTACATTTAAATCGACTCGTATCCGTTCTAAGGCGTAACCTTTTACCATGATTCGGCATCTCTGTAATTTACTTGGTGTTGAGGTAAACCGTGAGTAACATGCTATAATTTAGCTGACGTAGGTAGTAGGACGTAGGTTCGTAACAGTGTTGCAACAACAACAGTCTGCCTCTACACGTATATGGTCCTTTAGAGTCGCCGCCATTTTCTGATATTATATTGGTTGAGAGAGTAATTAACAGTGGCTCAATAGTATGTCTTATCTAAAGCATAAAAATATATTCTCAACATGAAGGTGAGGGAAAATTTAAACATTCTTAGCAAAGCTAGTTGCTAAGAAATTACTAATACAACTGGTCATAAGATTAACTCCCACAAGTCTATACAACTCTAAGGTCTATAGACCCATGTGGGCACGATCTATAAATTAATATAAAATGAAATTGAAAGACAAAAGATACAAAAAAAAATATTTATATCGTATCGTTGTACCTCTGAAAAAAAAGACTTTAAAAGCCGAAAGTTCTCCAAATAAATACAGTTAAGGCAGAAAATAAGTTGGCTACCTAGCTCAAAGTATGGGTTTATTAACATAGCATTAATATTAAATATTTTCTATACATTGTTTCAGAAAATATTTCAGCTGAGTGGGTAAAGCTAAGGTTTCAATGCTTAACTCTGACGCCGGATGTAATACATCTTTTAGAAACTCTCAGGTACGTATGATTTGAAATGAATTGAACGAAATATTTTATATTATGCAGAAACATTCAATTATTTATTGCATATTTTAAAATATTTCTCACGACGTTAATCATTTTTCACCTAGGCAAACTCTTTGTGTATTTTTAAGTGTTGCCATTTATATTAAAAATCTACCTACAAAGATGTTGCCTTCAAATATTTCTGTGCACAAAGTTGATTTATAATTTAGACGACAATTAAAAAAATAAAAACCATTGACTTAAACGAATTATAAAATTTCTTTGTGTTGTAGTGTTGGCATGGTGTTATGTGGTATAGTTGCTCCAATGTTCACGAAATTCATTTTCTCGGAATCTTGAGGCCCATACTGGTCATTTCTCATGAAATCATCTAAACCGCATGCCACATAATACTGTGTAATGTGCCATAGATGCTGATTTAAATCTGTCAGTGAAGAAGTCAGCTTGATTTTTTTGTGAAAGTACTCCATTATATAGGTCTTTTTTAAGTTAAACATATTGTACTACGATGTACAATAAGTACTTCCACAAATGTATTTGGCTGGCTTTATGCGCATGTTGCTAATAAATGACTTGTTTTTCAACAGTGAACTTGTTGCTCAACGAGTGACAAAACTCTGGGCGCCGCGTGCCCAACACTTAGGTTTGAATTGTATATGTAAAATATGTGAGGGAGTGCAACGAGAAGGTAATACCCATTGCCTCAAAAAATTACATACTAACTATGGAGATACTTTTGACTCTTGCCATTCTAACAATTCTTACAAATAGAAGTACGTATATTGAAGACAATTTCTAAGGTAGCTCTGTGCGGGAAGTGTTTCGTGACGTCACAAGCGTAGTCACGACATACATCTTCCCCCACCGAGTACCGCTCCAGCCATGACTTTGTTTTGTGAAAATACAAATTAAATTATCTCCATTGTTATGATGATTTGATAGTGCCATGTTGGATTTTTGTTTCAGAAACATAACATTATAAGAATAACAAATTTATCATAATGAATGAAAACTCACGGACCAACATTCCACTAATTAAATATAAGTTTTGCTATCATATAATTTATAATAAACATTTTAAGTTATATGTACATTTTCACTAAATGCCTTTGAATGTTTTGTTATTGTCACTTTGAAAATAAATGAATATTTAAAACAATATGACAAAGACCATATATTTTTGCATCGAACATAGCAAGGGCGTTTCTTGTGTTAATATCATATGCTGATTAACATTTGATTCATCAGCATAATCGATTACTTGCAATAACGAAAAGATTCTTGATGAATGTGGCACAGGGAGGATTATCTTCTTGGTCTGATCACCAACGGACCTTCGCGGGCCCAGTGGCAGAAGATTGAGCGTTTAGGACTTCGTAAGTACTTCGACTGCGTGCTGGTCTCGGGCGACTTGCCGTGGGAGAAGCCAGACCAGAACATCTTCTTTGAGGCGTGTAAACTCCTTGACGTGGAACCGCGCACTTGCATTATGGTCGGTGACAAACTGGAAACTGATATCAAGGTAAATGTGTTTTAGGATATATTTTATTAAAGCCCATCAAACAAAACACATCGCTATATTACTAAAAAGTATTGATACAAAATTTTTGAAATGGTAACATTCTTTACAATCTCATTATTATCTGTCAAAGACAGAGATAATCTAGGGATGTCATAGGCGGTTATATCACGGCGAGTGGCCTTCTCGGTTAACAGAGGACGATGACAACGCATTAATATATTTGTCTATCTAATATGGCATTGCGCACAGGTAAAGCCAATGAAACCACATTTGCTTTCTCTTTCTAAGTTGCATACTATTCTGAGTAAGATGAATGACATATCATATAGTAATGCGAATGTTTATATTACGGAAAATTTGCGCATGGTCCTTCCTCTTGACGTAGTCATCTTCAAAACTTTTTCTGTTTTCGTACGTAAATGCCTTTCACTTATCCTTACAGGGTGGAAAAGAAGCGGAACTGGGTGGAACGGTGTGGATCCCACTTCACAACGACGACATGGAATCGGATCTTCCAGACTTTACAATTCACAATGTCACAGAATTACCAGAAGTCCTACCAAACTCACCAAAACTAAAGCGCTCCACACAGTCGCCCAAAAATTGTTGAGGGTATGAATAGTTTGGGACAGTAGGAATTTTTTTTTTTCCTAAAAATATATCAATTTACTGATGAGAAACTATTAATCACAATGGCATTTGTTTAAGATTGATGATTAATAGCAGAATGTATAAGGGTATAAATATAAGTAGCAGGTATTTTATCTTCAATAGAATTATAATGAAATCACTTAAAAGTTTTATACTTACATTGTTATATTTACAGATCTATTATCTATTTATGAAAATAAAAATATCGGGGGATAATCTTCAGTCAACAATCAATTTGCTGATTTCAATTATATTCCTCTATTTATTTTAAATACTTATTTATTTACTTGTAATTGCATAAATATTACTTAGGTGATAAATATTTTTAAAACATTGTAAATACATTTATATAAGCTTTTCTGTAAACAAGGTATAGCTACTTATCAAAGATACCTTACATTCCTATACT
>JAFELO010000113.1:155165-182420 GCA_017140195.1 Eumaeus atala
AGGTAGAGCCTAGTCTTTAATTATTACCTTTTCCAATGCCGATTCATGTGTTAACAATATTAGTAAAAGGGTCAAAAAATAAAACTACTTTATTAACAATTTCTTTTATTTCATAACATTCTACTTATAGGCACCTTTGGAGTTGCATATACATACACTGTCTAAAGCTGTCCTTAAATACCACTCCTTATTCTATGTAATATATCTAGAAGTCATACTATAGTTTCTATGCAGTCCTTAACATTTTAGCTTCTCGTTTCTCTTGTAACATTTTTTTTTGTTCTTCTACAATTACTTTTCTTTCCTCAAGGAATCGACCATACTCCTACAAAAGGATTGGTAATATGAATAAGTACACTATTTAGTTTTGTGGTACTTGTAGTATCCAAATTATGGTGGGATGACTAGGGAGGTATCCTCTTGCTCATGTGGGTATCACTAAGTAGTTGGGTACTACCAACATGAAGTGATGACTATGCTACAGTTTGTGTATATTTGTTTTTTTTTTTGTAATTAACTGTTATTAATTACATATAAGATTCGTCATCATTATTAGCCCTTATTGGTTCACTGCTGGATGGAGGCAAGAGAAGATCATTATAAAACCATTGTAACTGTATGTTGGAACAAAATAAGTACATTACAATTGAAAGTACAAATATTTACAGATCGTAAAATCTAAATAAAACACAAACTGATAATTTGTAGAGATATATCAATTGACCTCTTCATTTTGTTTGCATTCACTTTTAATAAATTCACCACAGACACATACTAGCAACAAAAGGCCGATTAAGTAACAATTAAAATCAACCCTATAGGATACACTCCTTCATTTTACTTAATTGTACCAAAAAAATGCAACTAAAATTGCGCTTGTATACAACTTTAGTCGCGTTTCAGGTTAAATACGAACTTTTTCTACTTCTCCTGTCCACACTTTGTGGCTGTATGCTATCCTGTTATTAATTAGAATTAAATATTTACCTCTGCATTCAGGTCTTTTACCACTTCAACACCACAAGTCCTTGCTGTTGCTAACAACATGGTGCAGATTTCCTTTAAGGATTTATGCTGTAGTGGTGGATCTTGAGATTTAATAACAGCTATTTCATAAATATGTTTTAATGTTATCTTTCCACAAAATTCCCGCACTAAAATTAAATGAGTTTTGTTAGAGAAAACAATATTAAATGTTTTAAGAAAAACAAAGCAAGAAAATACCATGATTTTGTCCTATGTATATTGTACTGCCATAATAATATTAGTAAGGGAAGCTAGTAGAACAAGGTACACATACCTGGCTCCATAGCACCTCGTGGTACTCCTGCAGCTTGTTTTAAAAAGTATGAAGCAGGTGGCTGATGAATTACAAGTTGATAAGACCTATCTGGATTTAGTTTTACTCTTGTTGGTAAGGGTATTCCTGGTTTTATATTAGCTGTGCGCTCATTAAAATCTTTACAGAAAGCTGATATGTTTATGTTGCGCTGAAAAAAAACAATATATCAAAAATAAATTATCAATAGTTTTGATTGTAGGTGTATTGGGATCACCTAGTGGCAAATAGCCTACAACATCCAGTTGTAACAAGTAAAACCAGAATCAATTAATAATTTAATTGCACTCTAAATGAAGCAAAATTGCTTCATGTCATAATCATATCAATCATTATCCCCCTATAAACATTTTTTATGGCAAATTGGATGGTTTTTTTTTAACATTTCTGTGGGCGACGGGATAGTAAAAAGGGACCCCCTAATACACTCTTCCAACTTCAGTCCAAGTAATTGTATGTTATTAAAACCATTGGATTGTGCACTACCTTTTCTTTTCTTTCTTCAAGATCCCTACATCGTATAGGTTCAGAAGTATTCAATACAATAATCACCGACTATTTTTAAAGCTTTGTTAAATTTATACCTGTCCCAGCATTGGCCCTAAAGGCGGACCAGCAGCAGCCATTCCTGCAGGAATGTCTGTTCGTAACTTGGAAGAATGATCTATTTTCTCTGCCACCTTCTTCATCGATTTGAGACGTGCTACTGATTTAGACATATTGGGAGAGAGATACTACAATTAGTTTCAGACTTTATTTAAAATTATTTGCCACTCACTCCCAATTAAATCTACAAATACGTAGTATTATTAAGAATATTTTGTGAAAACATAATAAAAAAAATGTGAATTCACGATATCCCAATTTCCATTATCACATTCTTTCAAAGGAAATGACATTTGACAATTGGAATTAATTATTATACACCTTTTCATTGCTATGGATGAAACTGGCAATAGTTTCCTTAATCTGCCAATATGTACTGAAATTTAAAGATAGACCTGTACACTTTATATTGAGATAATATATATTACAGAGAAAGCAGTTATGTAACGGTGACTGGCCATCTTGAGGAATAGAGAAGAAAGATGAGAAAACATTGCTATCTTTATCTACCTAATATCACATGCATTGCGCAAAGAGAAACGTATGAAAAAAGAGGGAACCACTACGCTTGCCGTCTTTTTCGATTTAGACTAGTGTTTTAGGCCGCCTACCCTTCGTTATCCTTGGTATTTCCATGGCAATTTTGCCCGAGAGATAATAGAAACGGCAGCTAGCTAGAAACGCGAAAACAGACCAATACACGTTCTTGGTACATAATGAAACAAAAAACCAAAGATAGAAATACCAAATTAAAGTTGTAGATTCTTGCCATAAATATTGTAACAAAGAAGAGAATATTTTTTAATTGCAAACAACTTTTATTACATTTACTGCGTGTTACTTTAAAATATAAATATAAAACAATGGAAAATATAAAAAGCTTATTCGAAGTGGCCTCCATTGTCTGCAGTACAGTCCTCTAGAGGTTAAGGCAACTTATCAATAGAAGTACAAACCCTTTTCATGGGGAATTCCTTCACCGTCAATCGTATGAATTGTTTCAGGGACTGCAAATTATGAGGGCGTCTAGAGCGAGCAGTGCTCTCTAAAACTGAACATGATTAAGGTCAGGACTATATGAAGGGTAGTATTCAGTTTCGATCTTGTCCAGAACATAGGTTTGAGCCAAGATTGGGTGGATCGACCTTTACGACGTGGTCCCAAGTTTTGCTGGTAGGATCATACTTCGTTATTGAGCATGGTGTTATTAGGGGGCTCAACTACCTTCTCCAGAATAGTATCTATATACACTTGTGCCGATGTTTTAATATTTTTCACAAAAATATGGCTCAGCCAATCCTTTATAGCTAATACCCGTCCGGACCATCACTGAAGTCGGATAATGCCCTCGTTTCATTCTGTCGACTAACTGGGAAGCCTCCTTCGCGATTTGAGCATAAATACGGTCATTTCATTGGGCGCAAATTCTCAGTTCAAGTTCAAAATTTTTCTTACACATCAAGTGGGGTATCCAACGAACATAGTTTTAAATGAGGATTTAAAATATATAACTTGTAGTTTTAATTTAATAGAAAATATTTTTTTTATTTTTAAAAAATAAAAAAAATATAAAAAATAATCAGAAACATGACTCTAAACAGTAAAAAAAAAGAAGTAAAAAGCACTAACTAAACAGAAAATAACAAGGCACACAACAGTCGCACACGGACGCATTTAAAAATCTTGGCAAATATATAATATAATAATATAATGGGGCCCTACTGTAGAAGCCTTGTTTTTTCTATTCAGTAGGCAGTTGGGTTTTGTGGTCCTTTAATTATTTTTTGTTTGAACAGGAAAAACTGTCAAATGTCAATTGTCATTTACGTATTATAATTTGACATTTGTCAATGTAGGTAGATGTCGCTGGATTTTAATACCAATAAATTAAATAAAATCTTTAATTTAATTAATTTAAGTGCTATTGCAGTTATGCCAGCATTCGTATACTTATAAGAGGAAAGTGTATACAAACTTATGAACGTATTATTTCAGTGTGTTATGACATTACGTGGACCACATAGTTTATTTATAATGTGTATGGACTTTGTAAATAAGCACTAGTTGGTTACACGTTGGCCAATATGTGGTCTTTCTTCTCGCGAGATCCTACAAAGGATTTTCCATATGATGTCGGTGATCCAGTGCGCGGCCTAGAAGACAAAAGTGTATGGTCACTGCACAAAGGCAAAAAGAGAGGGACTCAAGATGAAGTGTCTATATTCCTTTTTGATGTTAATAGGAATTCAGAAACTCTCTTTGACATAGCCAAGGCCTCCCTAAAGAAACTAAAGACTATGAGACATCCAAGCCTTTTACATTATTTAGATAGTTGTGAAACTGAAAAATTTTTATACGTAGCTACAGAATGTGTAGAGCCATTAGCTAATCATATAGAAAATATGAAACTTGGAGGTCCACAAAAAGACCTATTTATATCATGGGGTATTTTTCAAATCACTGTAAGTAAAATTGATCACTTCTTTTCTGCTGTGTAAATATCCTATCCTCAAATGCAGTATTTACCATCCCCATAGAGAACACCCCTATGGGTGCAAACATCATGAATTAAGACTACAGGTGACAAAATGATGTGACATGTTTTGGTTTTTGGAGAGAAAAACAAGCTCATTTGTCACATGACATTTAATTGATATTGCTTGTCATTAGATTAGATTTTTTTTTGTTATTAATTAATATAGAATATAAACAACATTTAACATTTATTATTCATGTATGCAAATTCAAATAGGGAGTGAGACGCACAACAATGATTGGTCTCTTTTTCTTTTCATATTAATTTCAAGACATGTAAAGTCACTAAACTATAATAAACATAAATTTAATTTTAATTTCAGAGAGCCTTATCTTTTTTTAATAATGATGGAAATATGAAACATAACAATGTGTGCTTGTACTCAGTATTTGTCACATTGGCTGGAGAGTGGAAGTTAGGTGGCTTTGAATTTTTAACTGCGCATGGACAGGACACAACAGGCCCTATACCTATCAAAATTTTACCAGCACTAGAAATTTATGACCCACCAGAGAAAAAAGATCCAACCAAGCTAAAGTCTGTGACAAAATGGTGAGTTGATTGTGTATACACCTCTGTTGCCCGAGCTATTGTGTGGATTATTGAAGTCAATTCCTTGGTCAAGGGTCATCTGTTGAGCTGTGGAGCTCCATATGGAAGTCCATAGGGATCTCGAGGTCCATCTGTATGGTACTAAATGCAGCCTATGATAACATTACCTTGTGAAAGTTATTAGTTCTCTAAATAATAATAATTTTATATTAGTAATGTATTGCTCTATTTTCTAGCTCATCGGATATGTGGGGATTAGGTTGCCTTATATGGGAAGTTTTTAATGGCCCATTGAAAAATCAACCAGCTCTTAAGACAGTTGATAACATACCAAAACAACTATGTACATTGTACTGTGAACTCGTCAGTGCAAATCCAGCTTCAAGAACAAATCCTGCAGACATAATTACTAGGTAATATATTTATTTATTTATTTAATAATTTACGAAACATTAGAAATCAATGAACATCAACCGATAGTAATGTAAAACATCTGTCAAAAACCTATGTAACAAACTCACCGTGTTCAGTCCTATATACATTTATATATCACCACCTATTACTCCATTTAGGCTACATATATGTATTTCTAATATTTTTTATTAAATGATTCTGGTAACGGGTATGATGTTTTTGTAGTACAATTTGTTAAAGTACATATATATTGTTATATTTAAAATTTTTGTTTTAAATTTCTCAATAAAGAATTAAAATTTTAAAACTTTGCAGATGTCGAAAAATGGGAGGGTACTTTAAAAATGATTTGATTGATACAATGTTATTCTTAGAAGAAATTCAAATAAAAGATAAAATAGAAAAAGGAAAGTTCTTTTCTTCACTCAGTGGATACTTAGATAACTTCCCTGAAGCTGTATGTGTTAATAAGATATTGCCGCAGTTGATGACGGCATTCCACTATGGAGATGCAGGGTCTGCGGTGTTAGTGCCTATGTTTAAGGTAAATGGAATGGTACCGCAATCTATATAGTGAATTTCGTCGACATGACTGCATGCTCTCTCTTACTTATGAGTAACATTGGCTTAAACTTAAGACTCAAAGTGGTGGTATCGTACCGCATAACATCAGGTATGTGCCGTTTCGTGCCTTTGGTGACTTTCCGATGGCTCATTAGAGTCTAGCAGGGAAGGAGTGAAGCATGTCTAAAATATTGATTATAATGTTACGTAACTTTTGCGGTTTATTTAATTACCTATCGTAGCCCGACGTTGCGGTAGCTTTACAACAACCATGGTCACAGGTGGACTGAGATGTCACAAGTTATTAAAAATGCGCCCAAATAAGTAACGTCTGTATAAAAAAAATAATTGTGCAAATATATAGTCGTCGGTAGTCATTGAAAGACTGACTGCTTGCTGGTTGCAAAAATAAAAAAAAATTGTAATAATAGATTTTTGACGACCGGCTGGCTCAGTTGGTAACGTGGCGGTTATTCCGCGTGTTATGCCAGTGATCGCTGGTTTGAATCCCGCGTAGGTCATGGATTTCTATATATGTTTCTATAATAAAAAGCCTTAAATGTATGAAATTTCTTAAATTTATAAAAAATATAAAATATACTTCCGTTGTCCTGTAACACAAGTCCCCACGGTACTTAGCACAGTGTTAGGCCGACGTGGTGTTACAAGTCCTCACATATTATTATTATTATTATTATTATAATTGTTATTATATTTATAGTTTGATATTTGTGTATACAAAAACTATTATAGGGATTTGCAGCTGAAATGGCTCTCCCTCGTATGCCGCAAAATTACGTGAAAGTTTTCGATGGGCCATAGAAGAAAAAGGGGGAGAAGAGAAAAATCTGCATAACAATTATGCCTCAGTAATATTTGTAAAAATAATGATATTGATGATGAAACGTTTCAGTTAGGTAAGTTACTGGAGGACGCCGAGTACCAGAAGCAGATCGTGCCGTGCGTGGTGAAGCTGTTCGCGTCCAACGACCGCACCACGCGCTCGCGCCTGCTGCAGCAGCTGGACCAGTTCATCATGCACCTGCACAACGCCACGGTATGTAGCCAGTAGTACTGTTCGTCATGCAATTGTACAACGTCACAGTATGTATACGGTAATGCTGTGCAGTCCGCTACGTCGCACCACGCGCTCGCGCCTACTGCGGCAGCTGAACCATTGCACCATGCATCTACACGACTAGAATGAAATACTTTTTAGTACCAATTTCACAGGTTTCTATAAAACTAAATAAAGTCCCAATTAGCACATTAGGTATTTACTAATTGGGAATATTAAAGTATCAAATAAATTTAGTATGTCTGTTTCACAGGTTCCGGTCAGTTTATGTTCTCTTTGATAATAACCTATGAGACAGACCCCTTAAAAATCAGTTTATAAACTATTGTCGTAAACTTAACACGATTCTCGGCGTATCGCGATCGGTCGTTATGTCCCATCCGCTCGAGAGATTTTTTTAACGCGTGTTGCAAAAGTGTTGAATTGGAATACTCTGGCGCAAATACTGTTCGCAAGACGTTAAAAAATGATCTCGTGCGAACAGGCCTTCGGCTAAACGTTAACAGCAAATAACAATAAATTTGAAATAGTAACAAAAACTATTTTAAAAAAATGTGCGTATCGATAACTTTTTCGATACGAATACCGGCTACAGGTTAGTAAATATGACGAAGACAGCAATATTTTATGAGTGAGAATGCTGAAAAGTCCGCAATTTAAAATTATTTTCCTTAATGGAACTGTTTATACACGGATAAAGCGAATAAAATCGCGAAAGGCGACAAAAAAGGATAAAGCGAAAAAAAAAATAAACGAAAACGAATGATTGCTTATCTGTAATAAAAATATGTTAGTTTAAAACAAAATAACTGGACAATATCAACTCAACATACATAATGTTTGTCATGAAATTATGTCAAGCGTTGACCCTAATACATCTCGAGCGAGCTGCTGTTTCAACAATTAATTTGTCATTTATCGCATGTCGAGTGTAACGAATAGTAAATATAAAACAGGCCAAAGGTGAGTCGGACTCGCGCACGTAGAGCTCCGTGCCATAATCTATAAAAAACGGCAAAATGTCACGATCGTTGTAAATTTTATTTTCTTGTTAGTATTTTTTGTTATAGCGGCAATAGAAATACTGTAATTAATCATCTGTAAAAAAAAATCTTCCTGCAACCACGATTCATAAGATACACAACAGCAGGTGACAGACAAACGGGCCGTGGAACCTTAGTAACAGGGTCTCACTTTTACCCTCGGGTTACTGAATCCTAAGAAGTGTTTCACAGCTACAGAGACACATCTTGGTTGTGTACAGTACTAACTGCGATGTGTTGGTGCAAGACGTACGTAACTTCGCATATGACATCGCACAATTTACACACTAGGAGTAGTCACAAAAGACGCTGTTTGAAAAATGTGTTGAATTACTCCATAAGAAACGATGTTTTTTCTTTTACTTTAAAACTGCTGAACAGATTTGGCTGAAATTGGCCACAGACATGGATCAGTGGTGAAATAAAATATTACTTTTTATTGGAAATAAGATAAATGTTTGTCAGTTATCTGAAGGGAAAATCACTAACTGCACACTAACTGTGCAGTTAGTGATTTACAGTTACAATAAGTACTTAGTATATACGTTACAATAAGTACTTAGTATATACGGAGAATACATCATCCATGGCATTAGAGGTATTGTTTACATCAAGGAAAACGAAGTGTTGGTCGACCGTTCACCGGACCGGGATGGACGCGAGTAGTAGGAGATCGGTCGTCTTGGCGTTCATTGAGAGAGGCCTATGTCCAGCAGTGGACCGATAAGGGCTATATATATATAATATGTATTACATAATATACAGATAAATCTTCAACATTGGTAGTTCTAATGTCAATTTCGTCATATTACTTCGTGTATTAGTTGCCTGCCAAACACATTCCCAACCACAAGCCACATATAAAAATTTAAAGAAATTAGGTACATAGATTATTCTTCCATGCAATATAAAATATACTGAATGGCAAAGGATAATTTAATTCACAGACATCCTCGAGAACAAGAAAAGTATACCAGGGATCCTGTACTGTAAACGAAACGTAATTATTGTATAGCTTACGTGACATGTCACATCGAGCCGATGTTCGTGTTGCTAATCAACAGTACATTCTGTTTGCAGGTAAACGACCAAATCTTCCCACAAGTCATTCACGGGTTTTTAGATACGAACGCTGTCATACGGGAGCAAACGGTGAAGTCCATCATCCACCTCGCGCCAAAGCTCAACTACAACAACATCAACGTGGAGGTGCTGAAGCATTTCGCGCGGCTGCAGGCAAAGGACGACCAAGGCGGGATACGGTATGTCACATGAATAAGTATGCTGCGGTGCTCACACGCAACACGCCCACAAGACATGCGGATGTTTAAGGGCATCAGTAGTCAGCGACCTCCGACTACTCACCCCGATCAGCTCTATCGGCCAGAACCACCTCTTACAACAAAGTGTCTACGAAGGGTCAGTTCACATGTTATCTATTATTTGCAAATAAAAGTTATATATTTTTATTCAAAATATAATTATGTAAAAAAAATAGTTTTTGATAATCAGAGATCAAATCTACCATTAAAGTACCTATTTGATACTTAAATCTTAAGTACCACATAAATGCTTCGCTTGCAATGCTTATTAATGAAAGTAAAGGTCTCGTATAATTGTAATCTGTTATCAGTGTCCTAACGTTCATTGTATGCAGTAGGTATGTAATGTTCGCAAGAACACGTTGGACACGCGTTCCAATAAGTCAATTGGATTATTCACGTTTTATTTTTATTCAGCTCTCAGCAGCCTCTACCTATGAACTATACAAGTTACATACTCGTACACAATTACTTACAGCACGAACACAACGGTGTGCTTAGGGAAGATCGCGGCACATCTGCACCCGCAGATCCGCCAGAAGGTGCTCGTGTCTGCGTTCGTGCGCGCCACCCGCGACGCGTTCCCGCCCGCGCGCCAGGCCGGCGTGCTCGCTCTAGCGGCCACACAGCAGTACTTCCTGCTGGCAGAGGTGGCTAACAGGGTGCTACCTGCGCTCTGTCCGCTCACCAACGATCCCGAGAAACAGGTTCAAATACTTCATATACAACTACTTTCATCAAGCAACATGGGCTAGTGCCCATAGTCCACTGTTAGAAGCATCTCTTCCATTAAATTTCAAAACCAATCCCTAAAAATTGTTAGGATTTACTCTTCAACGAACTAGGACTCGATTGCTCGATCGCAACGTTCTCCGCGCCAATCGCGTACGCTTCTTGCGCACGTCTAACTTCCGAATAATGCTAGTTCCTAAGGAATAGTTTATTCCTAAGTCGCCTTACAGAGCACAGGTTTCTAATATATTATTTATAATTTTTTACTTTATCAATCAGGGATATAGGGCTGGCTGGCTGAATGGCTAGTCCCTTATCCAAAAATCTACGCTTATTTTACTTTATTAGATGTTAAATGTCCTAAATTGGATATTATTATCTTCTTAGGTTCGTGATGCTGCATTTAGAACTATCAAAGGATTCCTCGGTAAACTAGAGAAGGTGTCCGAAGACCCTAGTCTTAAGGAAGGAATGGGTATGATATACCTTTGTCACTTTTGTTGGTTCTATTTTTTCTTACGAATATCTAAAGCTATTCCAACGCTGTTTAGTGGATTTGTCATTTTCAACTGCAACCTATATCATCGTATAATTTAAATCCTGTTGTTTAATTCGCATCCCTATTGTCATAAAATAACTTATCAATCGTAAAAAGGTGAATACTATTCTCCATTAGTGGGTAGCGTTATCCAAAAATCCAATCACACTTCTTCGAGTGGTTTTGTTAGCTTTAGTGGTTAAAGAAATTAGAATTGCCTCGGAGAACGTGTGGACGGTCTTCTCATCCGAATCTGGAAAAGAAGGAACAGAGATATAACATGTCCTGCGTGGACTATAGGCATGGCCGCTGTAGCTGAAAATGGACCAGGATATTGACCTGGTGTAAACAGAGACCGGAACTGCTGATGTATATTTCATAGACTTGTTTTCAAATACTCTATCAATCCAATAATTAAATAGTCGACTTAGCCTAGCTAA
This sequence comes from Eumaeus atala, assembly GCA_017140195.1. NCBI lineage: Eukaryota > Metazoa > Arthropoda > Insecta > Lepidoptera > Lycaenidae > Eumaeus > Eumaeus atala. Next base: position 166,330 of record JAFELO010000113.1, read on the forward strand.
GGCAAGCCAAATCGACAGAGTTGATTCGGGTAAGCACTAACCGAATTTGAAAACCATACTGTACCCTTTCATTAGGTCTTCTATAGAAGTAGAAAGAAGTCAAGCTAAAGATAAGGTAACCCTATCATGGTAAGTACTGAAATATTTATGTTTTGGTATTTATTATAATTGGGTGAGCGTATCAGAAGTAGGTAACCTTATTCAAAGTGATTTCTACATCGAAAATATGACACTATCAATGCGTCACCTTCTCATTTGGATAAGATTTCAATAGCGTGACCCTAAAAATAGACTTCATCAAAAAAGGGGGTCCATTGGTGTATGTAACGGAGATGTATTGTGGACGGTACTGTTTTGCATTCGGTGTAGTCGGCTTAGTTCTCCGTACCATCCGTCTCTTTCGCTCCTCTCCACTCAAAGTCCGCTCATCGTAGAGGCGGACGTGCACACGGCGACACCGTCGCTGAGCAACGCAGCGGCCACGTGGGCGGGCTGGGCGGTGACGGCGGTCACAGCCAAGTTCTACCGCTCCCACTCCGACACGCAGCGGTGCGCCACGACAAAGTCCGCGCTCTCCAAGCCCGGCTCGCTAGGTGAGTCTACTTACATCTTCTAGTATATGAATACCATAAGCCGATTTTCGTCCCACTGATTATGTGACCTGATGTAGTTATGATAAGATTTTGAAGAGCTCCAGTCTTAACTGTGAAGAATTATAAAGATGAGGAATTATAAAGGAAATTGACGAACAATTGATGTCTTAAGTTTACGCAAATGTTACTCATTACAATAAAACTACTTTTACGGATTTTATCGCGGGTTATTTAATTATTTAATGAGTCCACCCGCGACCATGGTTGCTGTAAAGCTTCTAAAACGTGGGGCTAGTTAAATAATTAAATAAATCGCGAAAAAAATCCTAAAAGTAGATTTATTGTAATGACGTACATTGTTTGACTTTACTAGTTTTACAGTAGGGACCGTGCACCTAGACGGTCATGCCAAGTGGCTGAAACGTGCACATTCATATAATCATTTTGTTAACCTGGCAACAGGGCAAGGCGCAATTATCTACCAATGATATTCAAAATAAGGTAAACATTATTTTGAATGTCATTGATGTATACAGAATGTAACACTAGAGTTCGCATTTTGAGCTGCCTCTACATTCTGTGAACAGTTCGTATATTTTGTAATTCTATAGAAACAGTTAACTGTTTCTATAAATATCGTACTTCCTGCTTGTCGGAAGTGTACGGGTACTTTTACAGTAAGTTGTAACGGAAATAGAGACAATGGAAACCACCTTATCTCTCACTTCACTTTATAAACAGTTGACAAAACACGTTCACGTGTTTACCAATGAAGTGCACGAAAGATAGGTGCGTCACAAGCCGGCCGGTTACGCGTATCGTGCCGCTGTATCACATGTCACGTGCTCGCGCTTGCGCGCTGTGAACTTAGCTCAGGCGGAACCATCTGGTCTCGTATCTTACTGTCGGTGAAAGCGACGACGAAACTTATTCCTAGAATTGAACGGGGCTCTTGTATTTGCACACATATGTCTTTTATGGTATCATTTTTACGACAAAAACATGTAAAAACATTCGGATATTTTTTCTGACGACCTCTCATTACTGACGAAAGAACTAAAATATAACACCGACTCTCTATATATGAATAGCCGGTATTGTAGTTGGTATTTTTCTATTATTTGAATGAGAAAACCAACATCTTTAAAATTAGTACATAAAAAAAACGTATTCAGGTATCAGGCATCTGATGGACGAAAGAAAAGCGATAGGATTTCATCCTAAATGGTTCCATAGTGATTGCACCCAGGACATACCTAATTTAAAGTTTGCTAACTTTCAGAGCAACCGTCGTCGAGTAGCATGTCCACAACCACGTCGTCGGTCACCTCTATGACGTCACTGGAGCACAGCGAGTCCGCCTCCGACTACGACCCCGACCACTGGGACATGGCTGCGTGGGGCGAAATCGACTCCAGCGCAGGTACCAGGTGTCTTTATATTAGCTGTGTCCCGCTGTTTAAAAGCCAACAAGCCATGTAGGTATGTCGATGACCGGGCACAGTGGTAACGTATCTTAGATAATTGTGCAGATCGCACCGGAGGCCTCGGGTTCGAATCCCGTCCAGAATATATTGTAATGTCATACATTTATAAATAATGTCAAATATATTTCCGTTGTATAGTACCTGTAACACAAGTCCTTACGGTACTTAGTACAGGACTAAGCTGACGTGGTGTTACAACTCCACATATTCATCCCGTGATATAACTGCGTGTGCGATGTTGGCGTGCAGGCACGACGGGTGCGAGCGCCAAGTCGCCGAGCAGCGGCGCGGGGCTGGCGGCGCTGTGCGAGGACGACTGGGACAATGACGAGTGGGGCACGCTGCAGGAGCAACCGGTACTCGGGACTAGTCTATACTACCTATACTCTGTTCGTTGTTTTATACTATGAGGGGTGCAACGAGCGGTAGCCTTTTGATAACTACCGACGCCCATTAACATCCGCAGACCAGATGTTGTGCAGGTGTTTTTTATAGTATAGGGGGGAAGCAACAAGGTGGTACCTACCTGATCGTGCGGGTCCAATTCCGCTGCAAAGCAACATGGCACAACCTCTTACGAAAAGATAATATATGATATAGTTGATTGAATGTATTGTCACTTCTTGATGGAAATTCATGCTAACACTTGAATAAATTTATAAATTTATTTATTCAGGTGTCAATAATATATGATAATAAGATGTATTGCCATCTTGTAACCCTTCCCCTCAAGAGGCCGCCGAAAATTCATCGGTATCATTTTATGCATATACACATGCGGCGGGCATGCGACCTAGCGCTATATTTTCGTTGATGAGCAGCAACTCAAGCGTAAATGATGGTTCGCATGTCGTCCCTGGTTCCTGTGTCTAGTATCAGTTACCCACATTTCATATATAGAGATGACTGGCCTGAACTATCTACTAATCCCCCCAGTTAGCTGAAGCGGAGCTGGCAAGTCCTTCAGAGACGTGGAACAATACATGGGCGGGGGGCGGCACCGGCGGGGCGGGCCCGGGTGTAGGGGGCGGAGTCAACACGACAGGCGGCGCCAACGCAACCTACGTACGGCTCGAGCACCGGCCCGCGCACCAGAACAGTGCGGACTCGCTCGGCGGCTGGGAGGACGGAGACTTCGAGCCTATAGAGGAGAACGCTGACGGTAAGCTTCTGCCATTAGACAATCCTTGTATAGTAGAACCACACCATTCGTTTCTGTATATTTTTGTTTTTCAGAAAACAACGCCTCAAAAATGGATGAAATGAGAAGGAAACGAGAGGAAAGAAAATTGCAGCGCCAGAGAGAGATGGAAGCGCGGCGGAGCGCGCGCGGGCAGGGGCCCATGAAACTGGGTACCAAGATAAACACGCCACCCCCGCCGTTCTAGTTTCCATATTCAAATTGTGGGGTGTAGAGATGTGAGGCGACTGTGTTTTTAAAAACTACCCTATAAAAACCGTAGAAAATCCATAATGTCCAACTGAGTGACGGTAATGTTGAATACCAAAATTTTAATGGTCCATTCTACACATATAGCGCCATTCTGGAGGTATTCGGAATCATTTCGTTCGCCGGACCCTTTTTTTGAATCTTATTATATTCAACGTGTCTGGCGAATCCCGCGTTTCCATATCTCTGTACTTCATAATTCAATTTCACTGTTAAATTGTTAAGTGAATTTGTATTGAGCCGCATATGAGGCAGTGGGGGTGTGTATGTGGAACGGTGTAGGAATTACAATAAGATTCAGTTCTCTATCTCTCTCTCTCTCTCTTTCTCTTTCTAATATTAAGATGATGAAAATTTCATCACAATAGTATATCTGATCTGGTCACGATATTTGTATACTAAGTCGTGGAATATGAAACGCCGTGAACCTTACGATCAGATTTGAATCCCGCTTAGGTCCAATCTATGTACTATATCCATTTCTGTGTAATAAGAGTCATAAATATGTAAAATTTTCTCAAATCTAGAGCAAATATTGTAATACGCGTCCTTGGGGTACTGGAACTGACAGTCCGCTATTCTGTAGCAGCCTGTAGCTGCGCCGCACATGGTGCATCCCGTACACGCGCACACTCCCCGCTCCACTCAATAGCGTCTCGTGTCGTGAATTTGTACGTGTTTCTGATCGTTTACGATAAGGCTTTTGGATGGTGTGACAACAAGCGTTAGCCCCCGACCTCAAATAGATATTGGCAGTTATGAATTTAATATCATTCGTATTATACACTGGTTGGATCGTGGCGTAATATGATGTTTGTATACGAATAAATGTAGGACAAAATATAAGTTAGTGTAGCATATTGGCTTAATTTTACAATTAAATGTAAAATGATAAATATATAAAAGATGGTAAATTAATCAGGCGAATTGTCTTTGTGACCATCGTGAACACGGCCTCGGCGGTGAAGCGCGTCGTTCGCTACAACTTCATTCCGATGTTTAGTGTCTCAAATTTGGCAATAGATGGCGTGATACGTAACACTATTAACTCTACAACTCACGATGTCACGTGTGGTTCAACAAGAAATGGCTATGTATTTGGTACATGTGGCGCTATATATTCAGTAGAGTTACAATGACGCTACGAAATATATTTATTGGTCCAAACGTCATACATTCAATAACACAAATGCGTCCATAAAATCAGTGTTGTGTTCCATATTATGAATATGTGATAATAAATTCATAGCTGAGACGTGTACTTATGTGTATACAACCTTGTTATTGTATATTCCCTGCATGTGCGGAGGGCTAGTCATTATTGAAGAGCATTAACTTCCTATGCTATTTCATTTTAATGCTTTGAAATTTCCACAATATGAAATCCTTTAATAGATGTCTCTAATACTTCACATTTACACTGCACACACAGGACATAGTAATCAGTGGCATAGCTTCGCGTGTTCCAGTGAATTTTGAACTTTAATTTGGTAGGGTGAATGAAGGCTTGTCCTTATAAAGCTAGGTAGGAAGTTTAGAAATTGGGCTTGAGTCCTTTAGGCGGAAATCTATAAAGACTACTTAGAATTATGTCTGATTAAACTTAAGAGCCAAGACAACCATTACAATGAGATTACGCATTACATGTCAAAACAAATGTAGATGTTATCTGTTCATTTTAAATGTTTTTGAACATTTACTTAAGACAATAGTTTCAGCCGATTGCGTTTGAAGATGTTCCTTTTCTATGTTCTCTGCTCTGTTCCTGAACGGTTTAACGGATTTCAACATATACAATGAAGTCGTCGATTCGTCTTGATAACGCGCGTAACATTGGGTACATAAAAATATTTTTAATTAGTGGAGTTTTGATTTTCAACATATTTCTTTATAATCGAAATCTTAAATTTTTGTCTAACACCTAACGAAAGTGTTTACACATTACACAAAACTGCACGACAAACGACTAGAAATTTAAAACTTGTGATATATTGCAGCTCAACCTTAGCTTTGATTTAATTGAGTGAAATCTGAGATAAGTCTAAGCAGGCTTTACTTTAGCATTAGTCTCCCCTCTGGGTCTGTCATAGGCCTATGCGAAACTTCCTTAGCCCGTGATCTAGTGCGGGCGGTGGGAACTGGCGGCTTATACGTGTGAACTCTGAACTAGTCCATGCCACGCCACTGCGCGTCACGTTTCTGTTATCCACCCACTGCTAACGCTAAGTCCGAATGCTACAATAGAACAGATAACCATTTAACAACCGAAATTTCATCATATTCATATCTTGACATAGGCTCCCTACATGCCTATTATGATTTAATCACTATACGACAGGAGACACTGTACAAACAGAAAGCTACCTATATATTGATGGTGGCTGTGACACACTTGGTGACAAAGTGTGACATCTGTCATTTAACTATGGTGTCAAATTTAAGCTACGTTGCAAAAATTGCTGTCAGTGCGACTCAATTGAAAAATTCGTTGCTGTCTTATGGATTGGACAACTGTAAAAGTACTGGTTGTGATTTTTAAAACGCAGCCACGGCGAACCACGGATGATACCTTTTAATTCAATACATCATGTTACTATCAAACTATCTCGAGTTCTTTTAAATTAAATACTTAACGAATGCAGGTAAACCATTTTGTGGAATTAATTTTGCCTTAGAAGTCACGCTACAAAACAAATGAAATGGAAATGTTTTCTTATGTAGTCAGTGAACTTTAGGGCAGTTGTGATCTGTTCTTATTATAACTTAGCAGATCTTATTACTGGCGTAGATTCCATTTTTTTTCCACTCGATCCATGGTGATTCTCATTTATATTGTTTTGTATAGATTTTCCAGTTTTTTGAATATTCGCCATTTTGTCTCATAGGGGCTTATGCTTAACTGGTCACCAGAGCGATCGCAGCTGCCTATGTACTGAGGCCACCGATAGTTTCATACGTAGACGGTGAATTGTCGATTTGTCTATGCAGGGTCTTGGACCTTGGCATCGACTTTTAGCGTAAGTACCTTTTCTTTTCACATGCACACGTTTATCGTCTGTGCTAGCACTCTCAAATTCCCCACCCGGTCACTCCATGATATTTCCCGCGCTCGCAGTGCCGTCTGAATAGGGACCGGGTACACATGGAAACGGCAACCGCGCCGCATTTATTTTTAACTTTTTTTTTGCGGTATTATTGTTTAAGTCTGTTTAAGTTATTTGTTAATTTATTGTATCAATTTTTAATAAAATAATGGGCTGCAACATGAATTATAGATATTTTATTTCATTTACATAACAAGTTGACCTTTTTATTTTAAAACGATAAGGTTTAGTTCCACAAGTATTATATTTATATTAAGAATCGACAATGTCCAGTGTGAAGTGCGTAGCACAGCCTCTGTTATTAAAGGAAAAGTGGAACAGATTATATAATTACCGAGTAAAAGTGATGCTTGGTGTTGTCAGTGATTTGCGAAGAAGCTTGCGGAGTGTGATTTTTAAATCATAGCTTTTCGTTTCCATTAATATATCAGTGATATTATTTAATCATACTATATTTTCCAATGTATGTTATTTGTAAATTAATATTAAATTTTAATACTTATTACGTATGTTTTCATTTTGTCTTCACCCATACATAAGAGTTTAGCATCGGTTATGATATTAAACTAGGGCATATGCTTATTATATCCTAGATGTGCCCTGCGAACTTCAGACGTTTTTATAGTTTAGAAGGACAAACGAGAAATTGGATCCTTTCAACGTCTACCGACACCCATGAACATCAGCATAGTTATGCCGATGCGTTGCCATCCGTTTCACTTCCACCCAATAGGCAGCCGGCTACACTCAAACTGCACGCAAACCTCCGTAAAATGACACCGTATACGGTGTCATTTTACGGAGGTATTGTGTGAGCGAGAGGTACCTCCCGGGTCGTGCCGGCCCAATTCCGTTGCATAGGAAGATGTAATGCCATATGTCATGCATGGCACTACCTCCTATGCAGCATGGCACTGCCTCTTACTGCATGTTATTCTGGATTTGGCTGAAATTTGTCCCAGGATGATATGAATCAATCTATATGTAAGAAAGCAACTGCCTTCATTCTGAATATGTATTATTATTCCATGTTATATATTATTCCATGATACAGGTATGCGAGAACCTGATCAGCACTGCGTCCCTATGCGCCATCTAAAACAAGCGAACAAACAAACGTGCGGCAATAGACTGATCTATAGATACATCCATTATCTATCCATTGATAGATAGGTTTATCCAATATCTTTATATCTGAAGTATCGTTCTGATACAGTGCGCAGACGTACTAATTCAACGGAGCGAGCGCGGGAAGATGGATTTAGATGAAGTAACTTAATAATGTCGAATACAAATTAGGAAAGTGATTTTAAAGGTCTAGGAGAAGGGGACTAATAAGTATTAGCCATAGAAAGAATGTTAGGCATCGATCTCATATTTATTTCAGTTTTTAGAAACATCACGAAAAACTGTTTTTCACACAATTCATTCCAATGCGCACCTGTAACAATATTTAATATTAATAACACTATCACAGGGGTATAAACCGCCTCATGACTTAAATTTGTCCAATTTTCTCAGCATTTCGGAGACGAAACTGAAAAAGGTATGTTCATAACAGCTTTATCGCAATATTTTAAATATGATGTGTTTGATAACGGTCATTCGAATATTGATGGCTCGCGTGAAATTAGCAACGAATTGATGTCCAAGTATTTTCAAGTTTGATACAAGTTATAATTATTCCAATTAATTATTGTTGATTTATATACGCGACGGTTCCTGACCACGCCCTCTGCGATCGATGGCGGTCTGGACTATAACTGATCGTTAACGTTTTGAAAAAAAAAAACCGAAAACAGCCACCACGGCGGGCTGGGGAAAAAACAGCCACCACGGCGGGCTGGGGAAAAAACGGTCCGTGATTTCTTAGCCTAAGAGTCCTTAGAGAATGTCGATATTATCTCCCGATAGTCACCTAAGACATAGTCTTGACACATAATACACAACAAATATTCGTGGTTGCTATTTGCTCAAATTCCATTTAGCTTGTAGGTAATTATCGAAATATGTTTAATAAAGTATCCTATCTTGGACCAAATGACAAAGGATAATAAATAAGTATTTGTTCTGTGCCTATATAAATCATGACTATATTAACGCCTTATAACTCAGAAGTAAACGTATAGTTTACTTTTAGAGTCTATAATCGTATTTATTGTATAAGATGTTGTATGTTAACAACTGAGCAATGTTCTTAAATGTATATGTTACAAAATGAAACAAAACACGTGAAGCATGCCATTTAATAAAACATATTATTGGTTAGTAAACATAACAACATTTGTACGTTCATAATAAGTACATTATATTTACACTGAAAACTTTGCAAAAAATGTTATTAAAGCATTAAGAATAACTAAAACATAGCAACAAAAAAAAAATTACCACGTATACAAAAGCAAACGTTTAATGTGCTCTCAGCATACACATGTGCTAAGACATCTATAATCAATTAATCACCCCATCAAAAAAGTAAGATCACTTGCTGATTTTACCATTTTGATGGATAAAAAAATTGACCCTGCAATTGTAAGAACATAAACAACCAAGCAGAAGTCACAACGAAATGGGAATAGATTAAATCACTTCAAACTACTCGAGAAACAGTAACGCGGGAATGTCTACCTGAGTACGTCCGTAGGAAGTTATACTCCTCTGTCAATTTCATTGCCATTCCTGTCAATCAGTTGTCATTGGTTCTCGGGATTGACATTGACACTATTATGTCAAATCTGTTGGTACTTTGGTCGGTATGCGCGCGCATCGGTAAAAATTATCTCTCATAATTTCTACCGAACATACCAAAACATGTATAACTTCGAAAAAACATACTGTCATTTGTAGAAAAATTAAGACGAGTAGATAACATTATAAGCTAACATCAGGATCGATACGTTTAGTCACAAAAGCGAACGATGGACGTTTTGAAGTAAATGGTAGCATTTAAAATGACGAGAAGCAAAGGACACGGTGAAGTGAGAACTGCCGGTTGTGTCTGTTCACTTACAACTTGGAGCGCAGGTCAGATGCCCCAGCGGCTAATTGTCAAGATGGCTCCTCAAACCTGCAATCAAAAGATGAAAGCATTCAATCATAAAAACTGACAAGACAAGTAAAGCAGGTGATATAAACAAGAATAATGTAAGAGGTAGTGCTATACTGCATCGCAGCGGAATTGGGTGCGGCACGACTTGGGACGTATGTGACAATTCGACTGCTGCGTTTCATGCGCTTTGGGAGTATCCGGTGTTCCATTGGAAAGGAGGAAGATATGAGGACAACTGTTCGTTTATGCACCCTTAAACGAACAGTTGTCCTCATTTCGTCATCATCAAAAGCCTCCGACTGTGCGTTAGTATACATATAATATTAAAAAAAGTGTGTGCTTATGTACACGCATTAGAAATTATACTTCCTTAGCGTAACAAGACAAAACTCGTTTTAAAATATAATCTTTCACCTTATTCTATATCCGTAGAAAGTTTATTTAATATTCGGAAGCACTTGAATAATAAAAACACCGCGGATACACTTGTCACTTCTCACACAAAATGTACGTAGATGTGTGTACTTTTACTTTGTTACTAACTTGTATCAAAACCAAAAATGTTCACTACAGCTAACTTCCGACTGCTCGTTTGTCACCTATACAGTAAAGTAATAATTCATTGATGATTCTTAATTTTTAATAGTTTATTTTTTACTAGAAATTCATACCTCATATTCATAGCATTGGAGTTCCCTGGCTCGAGCTTGTAGCCGAGCGTTTCGTAGAACTTAATCAATCTGTCCTTACAGTCCAGAGACATTTTGTAGCAGCCGAGTTCGTTGGCCAACAGCGAAACGGTGACGACGATCCTGGCATAACCTCTCATCGGTAAATCATACAACATATGAAAACAAAGTACCAATAATATTTGTTACTTTTATATATAAAAAGTAAAAACCATATTTTTTACGAGACAGGTAAGCAAAGTATTTGCGGCATCTGGACGCTGGATGGGTTGCCGATTAATTGACCTCCCTAGTGGAGAAGCCCACTAAAACGCCAAGGAAATAATCTCTAGGTACGGCGCGTGGTGACCGTGTCGCCAATAGGCTCGCTAGTACCCACTGACAACACTATCACCACGGCGACTTGATTATATATACAATTTACGAGGCTTAGATTTCACAGGTTTCAATTATAGTCATTACTAGTCTATTCTGATCATAAATATCAGATAAATCTCAAATTTAGTTTCCCCAGGATCCGAATAAATAAAAGAAACTGACAAATGAAGTATTATCTATCTTAGTTGACGGTGCGAGCGGCGACTAGCTTTAGTCGTATGATCATAATTTAAAAAGGACGCTTGCGTTCTTTAATATAACGGACATTTGAAAAGATGTAAATATGCGAATTCTTAGTTTTATAAATTATCTATTTATACCTGAAAATGTACAACAAAGTTAACACAAATAATTGTGTACTAGAACTATTTTAATAAATAATGGATCAAAGAATACTTTTAAATTACGATGATAAAACATTGAATTAATAAACACAGAAATTGGTTATATTGCTATGTTATCAGCTCGACAAATGTCAAATTTGGATAATAATTAAAAATCTATGATGGAACCCAATAAATTTAATATTCGGTTTCACCATTAGAGGATACTTAGAGCTAGGTATTCCCAAGCATTTAGGTGGGACACAATGGGCCCCGTATCTAGCAGTCCACGACGAAAAGAGAGCCGAAGAACTAGGGTGAACCTTTCTGATTGACTTCGCTTCACTACCGCCCAATTAGTTAGTGTCAGTGGGTGAGACCGCAGGCCTAGTTTCTTGTACTGGTTTACACTTCCCATATTGGTGTTATTTCATACTTTCATAGAGTCTGGCCTCGATTAATAGGTAATAATACCCTTTTGATTACAAAAAAAAATCCTAAAAATAAAAATACTTACAGCTTTCCTAACTGTTTTCCTCTATAAGTATCATTGACCACCACATCTTCTAACCTACCGCGCTGAAAAAGGAAATCCTCATTAAAATATATAACTAAAGACCAAACATTTTATTACAAATTGATAATTGTGTCAAACCCCCCCAAGTCATGTTAGCGCCACTAACTGAATCTGAACTGAGATCCTCTCGGTCAAGACATCGACAAGCACTTCCTAATCCACGAGGCACGAGTCTCATAGTTACCGTTGGAGTCGTATAAAACGATATGACACTTACCAGTGAACAGTTGTGGATAAATTTCTGTTCCACAGTGAGCGTCGCCGCGCCAATGATTTTAGAATACCGTTTGTCCTCTATTACAGTCACGTAGTAACCTCCAGAGCTCTTCATTTGGGTGAAGCGTTCTGAAAAATATAACAAATAAATAGTGTTGAACGACGGTGAAGACAACTTCGGTACATTTTATTTTCCAATTTTTGGAAAAATTAATATAACATAATGTCCTTGAAGACAATTTCGGCTACGGGGGTCGTCCCGTTAGAAACTAGGAAGTACGCCGGGCAGTACACCACTAGTGTAGGTACTATAACATGTACGCAGGCACAAGTGCGTTTGCTATTCCCTGCGGCAGTCCGACATGACCGGGAAGGTATCAGGTACAGCACGCCTGATACCTTCCCGGTCGACGGTACGACGGAGAGCACGTTCAGCACGCACACACGGCGGGACAAACATCTCCAATTTTTTTATCGACCCGGACCCCAGGACCTCGCAGTCTGTGGTTTAAGTAGCTTACCAGTGAACCACGAGGCAGACACTGCATTGAGGGTAGGCGCGTAACACGAGTTCACCCGAACATCGACCGAAGGTATATCGATCAATGGCGCAGTTTGTAAACCGAAGTATAAAATGTAATGTTAATATAATTTATTTATTGAGATTTGCGTCGCACACGTTTTAGATTTCCACAGATTATGTAGCTGCTTACTCCATATCATATGTGTCAATTCACCGCCATTATATATATGCCTTAAGTATACGCGAATATTACTAATTACCATAAAACTACTTTTACCGATTTTCGTGCGATGCATCTCGTGCATAGCTAAGCACTTCCGCCTATTAGCCCATTAATATTGACTTTAGATTAGTTCAAGATTAACACAGCTTGCATTTTGTTATTACCTTACAAACGAGCAAACAGCCTGTTCAATACTATCGACGTCCATAATTGCTGTGATGCAGTTGTGTTGCCCTCCTTTCCTCCTTCCCGCCAATGGGCCATATTTCTTGCATACTCTTGTCCCGAAATAAGAGGACTCTATAAAGACTAGACAACTGCGCAGAACATGTTATAGCGCACAAGTGTGTCTTTTTATAGCATAAGGGGCCAAACAAGCAAGCGGAGCTGTTTAATGACTACCGACGCCCATGGACATTCGCATGATTGTTACGCAGATGCGTTGCCCTCCTATCATCCCCGCCCCCAATGGGCCACCGGCTACTCACAAACCACACTAAACGCGACAGCGACTGACAAGACTGTTACGCCTGTATCAAGTTAGCGAGAGGTACTTCCCGGGTTGTGCCGGCCCAATTCCGTTGCATAGGAGGATGTAGTGTCATGCACCATGCATGGCCCTACCTCCTGCTATGCAGCATGGCACTACCTCTTCCTGAATCATTCTACTATTCCGATAGGACGGCAGGCCGACACGGCCGGCGAGAAAATAGGCGCAGTACCGACGGCTTAACGTGCTCTCCGAGGCAAGGGGGTGCAAACACCGCCAACTCCTTGATTCCGGACCGTTATTATAAATTAAAAAAATCCCAAAAACACTTTATTTCGACCCGGACTCGAACCAAGGACCTCGCGACTGTGGTTAAACATTCCACCACTAGACCGCGACGCAGTTATATGGCATAGATACCGAGGGAAAAGAGTAATCGGACTCTATGGTTACCGACGCCCATTATCTTACGCACTATTTTACAGATGCGTTACCCTCTTTCACATACACCTCAATGGGCTACCGGATACCCACAAACACTCACGAAAACGACAACATAATTACAGCCGAATGGGACCGGCACAACCGTGGAGGGGAATTGGGGGATAAACGAGCACTCGAAGGCATTTAGCGACTGCACTCTACTTGTGAATAGTCTAGAATGCCCATTAGGTTTCTTAACGACAATACTCTTTGATGAAGATTCTAAAACTTCACAAGGCATGTTAAATAGCTATTTCAGATATTACTGCACAATGTATATGGGCCAAAATTAATAATTCTCGTCTATTAGACCGAACGCTCAACAAACATCCAGCGGCAGAAAGAACCAAATATGATCACAAAATTGACACATTTTGATAACTTGTAAACAATTAAGTTATTTACAAAATGCAACAAGTTTGTCAACATATTTTAGGAGCGTTATATTGAAAAAATATTACCAAGATTATCTATCCGTTATACGGTTCCGTACTCTTAAACAATTGGTAAACTTTCAAATCCCCTCAACAACTGCAGAGATTCGAAAGTAACACTTTCACTTCTAAATCTCTACAGTTTGATGATGAATGCTAGAGCAACACAAGTTTACAGTGGATATAGACATAGAGAAATAGTACATACGTTTTTAGGCCTATTTGACACTAATGATAGACCAAATGCATTCTATACACAGACAGAATACTTTTGTCATTATTGCCGTTAGTAGTTTCTTCTCATCGGTTGTACATGAAAGAGGCACGGTATACGAAAAGATGTAGTGTTAGTGCGTAGGTCCATCATTTCTAAGATTTAGAGACAGTCAACATTTCCATTCGCCACATTTACACATTTGTTAGATAGCATAAATCTGCGATATCACTACGTTCTTCAAGCGGTGAGAAATGAAATTTTCTATATCTCTCGTTGTAATTTATAAACAGACTTTCATTCTAAACTATATATGTCTCAAAAACTTGAATGCTCGCTATCCTGGAAATGTAGCATGCGTGTATTTCGGATTCCATACTTGTGAGGCATACTCCAAGTGACTCCTAACAAATGCACAATAAAGTTTTAATATTGGTGGATTCGGATGGTAATCTAGGAAAAAGTCCCGAAACCTTAGAGGACTTTTTGATAATGTTCTCCACATGTAGATCAAATGCAAGCTTGCTATCGAAGATTACGCCTCGGTCGCGGGTGAAACTGACTAAGTCAAGATGTACTGTATTTTCGAAGTTGGTTACATTTATTTTACGTGTGTAGGAAGAAATATAGCATTTAGATACGTTTAGGGTTATACATAAATTTGAAACCTGTCCAAGTCGTTTTGTAAACAATGGGCATCTTCCGTGTTTCGGATGATGTTAAGAATCTCCATATCATCCGCTTAACGAAGTATTTTGGAATGTTTAGAGGAGAAGTGGACATCATTAATAAATCTGAGAAATAGAAAAGGACCCAATAAAGATCCCTGAGGGAATAGTCATAGGGGAGGAAGTAAAGCTATTTAAAACTACAGTCTGACATACGTTATTCCCCGACACCGGCGCGGCAATGCCACTGTGATCCGCCACCAGCGGCGGTGCCATTGTGATTAGACACCGTCATCTACCCTGATACAATCCCGAGCGCTAGCTTGTAAGAAACTATCGTGAACATGGGACATTATAGAACAGAGCGGCGAACAGTTCACATGGTCGAAGTAGTTACGTGTTCGGTGGAGTGTCTCGTGAAGTAAAGTTGATCTTCCATTAAACGGACCAGACACATTTACTGTAAAACTAATGTGCATGTGTTAGACTGCTCAGCTTTGTGTAAATGTAAGACTGTATAACTGTATTACAAGACTTGTAAGGCTACGTGCAGAACATTATTTGTCTCGCCCGAATACTTACGCCTACTTACATACTGTTTGTATTATTCATGGAACACGGACCAGGATAATGAAGAAGACCGCAAAGCTCAAATAAATAACTCTAATGAATTTTAGTTTATTCGTCAGTATTGAGTGATGTATTCTATCGAAACACTTTGTATAGTCGGTATGAATCACATTCTAATTAAACCATGTTGAAAGTGATTTAGGTCTTGCGTAACTTCCGAAATAAAGCTTTGGGTTTTCTCAAGAATTTTTGCAAACAGACACCACGGCTTAGTGATGGGGCAATTTTATTTTTGAGTCTTTTCTTGTGAATTAGAATGATATATTATGCGTGACACTAAATATCTGGCACTATACACTACAGAGTGTATAGGGCAGACTAGATCTACTTTTTAAGATTGAGAGTTTTAAGTAGATGGAAAACTGCATCACTTGAGACTTCCACAGAATTTATGTCTGCGATAGATGGCTCAAGCGTATCATCAGTCGTGTGTGCATGGGTAATAATCACTAGAAAAGGAAGAGGGAAAGTAATCGCCAAACATATTCCATCCCACCTGCATCGTCGTCTGAGGACACAATTTCGTAACGGAAACCGAAATATTATATTGATAACGTCTT
>JAFELO010000113.1:182539-195781 GCA_017140195.1 Eumaeus atala
TTAATAATAGTAAATACTATTACAAATTTTACAAAAATATATAAAAAATATTTTTGCTATAACTGTTTTACCAGTTTACACTTGTAGACCTCCCAACTAAACCTAATTTTATTACATAAAAGGCAGAGACAGTCAAATGGACTGCAAAATAAAATGATTTTTTTTAACTATATTTGTACCTAATTTTTATTTATCAAATATGTAGTAATGTAGCTACGCACATCTTAGCCCAGGTGACATTGCTATGCGTACTATCACATGTAACACTCTCATTTCATTACTTTTATTTACCGAAAAGGAACTAATGCACCTACAGAAGGAATTTTCACCAAAATATAAAGCATTTTTAAGCCGCCAAGTCGGATAATGCTCATCAGGAAGTACTTAAATGTCAGACTGGGTCTACCAAACAAGATTATAAAACCGGTTTTGATTCACTTGTACAACACTCCTTTTCAAACTTGTTTTTTTTTTTTATCAGAAATACAATATAGTATATAAGTAAATAGTAATATATAAATTATCCTTATGATCATCACAGATATCACATAATGAATCTCACTTTATGATGGCATATAACTATTATTGTATAACACCATTTTAGTTTTAGTCATATTATTATGATAATTATTTGTTACTCAGCCTTGTGGTTTCATCTGCATAAAATTTATCCCAAGGGAACTGTTATTGTTTGCAATGTAATGTTATTTTTATTTGTAATCTATATCAGTGCCAAATTACATTCTAATCAGTTCAGTAGTTTTTGGAAACAAGAGTAACAAACATACAAACTATCAAATATATCATTTTAGTATGATTTAAGAAATCAACTAACAATTGTATATACATATAATAAAGTGTTTATTTTACCATCAAATTGTTTGCGGCTTATGCTCCCTGTACTTGTTAATTGCCCTAATAGTTGCAGAAATCCCTTATCAAAATCAGAGCGCTGCAATGGCCGAACCACCATCCAGCTCTCTCCAGGTTGTGCAGCTGATATTTTTGGATTAAAAGTAGCAGGACTCTTACTAAAATCTAGTTTCTGAAGAATATTTGGACTGTACAGGTACTCTGAGTTGCCATTCTAAAACATTACATTATTACTATTTAGATATGTCGTAATACAAGACTTGTTAAATTTAATAATGGATTTATAAATGGAATGTTCCTTGAACAAGGTCCAGCAGTGGACCGATGAGGGCTGGTGTGGATGAGGATAACGATGACGACGATGATGATGAGACTTGTTAAATTTAAACACATGGCACAAGAGTTTTGAGAAAACTTACAAAAAAGTTCAAAAAAATAGCAATAAACATTTGATTATCTTTGTATCCATTAATTACATTATTCAGCAAAAACAATTTCAGATTTATATAAACAACATACCTCAACAGAATATGATGTTTCCATACCCATTTGTGTTCTGTAAAGCTTATTTAATTAAAATTAAATGCGTCTTTTCATATCTTGAATTAAAATCAAATAAAATAACACCTGTTTTACAATATAGTTACTTTACAGTCGTGGCAAATGAGTTTCTACACAGACATTGACCATGATATTGACAACACATGTAAGTATAAAGATTCAAGATTTTCGCGTTTACAAGGCTTTTACTATTGATTGGTTAATATAACCATACCACATTCAAGCTATTGGTCAATGCGACAGAAGTGAAAGTACGGAAGAGTTTTATTCATTGATATTTGTTATCAGAGGCGGTTTACCCTTGGGTAAGTGTTCTATGCGGATAGCGGTGGCTGTAGTTTGTGGTGCTGGTTTAATATAATTTATGCAATAGTACGGACGTGACGAAATTAAAACCCTCTAATATTCTTATTACAAAACAACAATATTTAATTATTTACTAAATTGTAAATACAACTAAACTTTTATTTCAGCGACAACTGACAATTGACAAATGACTGCTGACAGCTTTTTTTTTTCGGAGGAACCTACTACTGATTGGCGGCACTTGTCCAACCTTAACAGTTCGAATGACTACGAAAGACTTTTGTGTCTTCAGGTTTACGGAGACGATAGGGGGACAGACCCCCTCTTTTCCCGCAGATGGGAAGAGACAAACCGGAATTTCATTGTGGGCGTTAACCTATGGTATTATTATTGGGACTGAAAATGGGGAAACGGTCCCCCTCCCCACACTAGTGGGACGGCGCGCGCACGATTTCGTTTAAGTTGCGGTGTCGTGGATAAGGATAATTGAGCTCGTTTAATGTTTGGCTTATCTGAGGAGGCCGGCCTCCTCGCCCCCCCCCCTGATGGGAGGGGTTGATTTGCGCTACAAATCGACAAAAGCCGTGTACTTGATTTATTTATTTATAATTAGAGCTCCCTACAGTCTCGTTATTTTATTTTTACAAATCTAAGCTCTCAACTATCGGATTCGAACGCGGGCTCGTTTCCGCAAGCGGTGGGTGAGTTTGTCACTGTCAGTCATATGTGTTATAACTGTGTCATTATATATAAGATTTCATCGCTCGACCGGTAGAGGCGGTGGGTATGGTATCGGTTGCTGACTGCTAACCATAGATAATACTTATATACTGCTGCTGACTTCTGAGATATGACAAAATACTCTTTAAATCGGGCTTATCCACCACACTTTCCAATGTATATATGCTACCTAAAGCAATTAAAAATTACTACAAAATTGTAATTAGAGTTTTTCTAATTTCGCTACCAAAAGCGGGAGGCATCGCAACAAAGCAATGGCCCTGCTGATATTAGTGATTTCGCTGCACCTTGTTCGTGCTTACCTACTATTTAATTCGTTACAACTAGGATAGTACTATGATAGAACTATATTTATGTCTTAAATTATATAAGTACTTTTTATACTATTTCCCCAATTTATTAATACAAATTACATCAAACAAATACCCGATGATGAATAACCGACACCGGTCGATTTCATATAATTCGAATTACAGATTTAGTGGAAATAAAAAGTAGTACTCGCAGTATTGAGGCCCCACGTTAAGGTTAAAGTGTAAAAGTTAAATATAATATATATTGTTAAAATTAGAAATTTGTAATAAAGCATATTAAGTAGCTTTTTTACTTTATTACAAATTCCTAATTTTATAGTTTTCTTTACATCCATACTAGTCGACCTTTGTTAGGACAGCTTTTTCGTATGAGCAACTACACTGTGTAGGTCTAACGAACAAATTTTGTCTTGACGTGGTGGCGAGGCTCAGAGCCTTAAGAGCTCCGCCAGCACCTTAGGTGATCTCTATTTACCCTAGGAGGTGTTTCGTACACTTCGCTCGCTTGTATGGTCGGCACAACTTGTCAGTTTGAGTAGGAGACGTCGCGAGCACAAAGGTCAATACAAAAACTGCCAATTTCAACAGGGTACGAGTTATCATCGACTAATGCAATGTTAAAAAGAATCACATTATTATACAGGCACACAAAAATACTGCCACACGTTAGCCATTGTCATTGTGTGCATAGTTATTGTACACTTGAATGTGGGTTGGAGTAAAATATACTGCTTCTCGTAAGATTGCAAGCAAAGTTTAAAATAAACGCAATGCTAAATATAAAGCGTTTAATATAAGGAGAAAAAATAAAGAAGAAGCTGTTTACAGTGGGTATATTATTATGCATCAAAGAAAATTGAAAAATTCAAATTAGATTAATAAAGACATATTATCCAGATCTAAGCAAATGTTGTTGCAAAAAACCAGGAAGTTTCTATGAATTGCCAGTTGCTTAGTTTCCAATATGTGGAACGTTCGATTCAGCGAACAATGTGTCCCAAAATTTAATTCTTTCCTTGTCAGCGTAATTACCCACGTTGAAAAGTTCATCGATGTTGAAATATTCCTTTCCCTGTTTCGTGTAAGGCGGCCATGTCACTTCCGAGCAGTCCGGAGTTGGGTCACTAAAAATAAAACATTAATTAATTTATAATATTTTTTTACAGTAAAACTACTTTTAGGGATTTTCGGTTTATTTAATTATTTCATTGGATCGACGTATGAGAAGCTTTAAAGCAATTGAGGTTAAATAATAAACGGTACGGTAACTACGGCCGGGATAGTTGAAGTATTAAATAGAACTCGATAAAATCCGTAAAAATAGTTTTATTGCAATGAGTAACATTTGCGTAAACTTAAGACACCAATATATAAATACCTACTCCTTCATAATTCTTTTGGACGACCGGTTAGGGCAGTGGTAACAGCCCGTATAACCGTGCATGTTACGTCAGAAGTCGGGGGTTTGAATCCCGCCCAGGTTATGGATGTTTATCTATGTATTATATGTATTTCTATAATAAAAATGTCTTGGAATAAGCTGTTCCTTTGTACTGATAATTGAGTGGGGTAAGTTAAGGGCTACACTGACGTCTGTGGTGTATCCATAAATATTATTATTACGGGTGGCATGCACCACCTGTAATCTCTCCAAAAGACACTTCGATCGAGCTACCGCTCGTCCTGATCGTCTCGTCACTAAGGCCGCGGACTACAATCCTAACTGCGTTACTAACGTGGGGCATCGTCCCAGACACGTTCCGATCAACGAGGGCGGTGGGATCTCGACAATTGTAACACACTACAAAATAAAACGCATAAAGATATACACCACAGCCGCGGTACAGGTACACTACACCCCGTCCGAGAGACTCGGGCGCGGACTATACGATTCGATCCACAATCACCAGATCATGACAGACACCAGCACACAAATTCGACTCCGAATAGTCAAAACGATTATGTTAGTAACATATGAGATAATTCCAGTACTTTACGCGATTTGCCAACGAGCTCAAATGAAACCGCCGTACCGGTTAGGTTAATCACGACGACCGCGCGCGAGTCGTACCAACCGGCCGTGGTAGAAGACGGGGGAGGATTTCTCCCAGTCATGATGGCTCAACGAGCTCCTCCAGCCCCCACGAAAATGCAAGGCCAACTTTGGGTACCGCGCGAGGAAACTTTTTGGAAGAGGTAGTACCATGTTGCATAGGAGGAGATATCAGTAGTGCCATTCATGGTGCATGACACTACATCATCATATGCAACGAAATTGGGTCGGCAAAACCGAGGAAGAACCTCTCGCTCATTATCGGCTTAAAGTGACAACGTCGCTGTCGCATTTCTTCTGGTTTGTGAGTAGCCCCATGGCCCATTGAGGGGGTGATAGGAGAGCAACGCATCTGCATAACAATCATACGAATGTCCATAGGCGTCCGATCATCAAAAGGCTCCGATTTATCGTTTGCCCTCTTATTCTATTTAAAAAAAGAGCTGCCATCCCACGTTAGAGAGGGGGGCCAGGGGATCCGGTTCTCCCGGCCAAGGTAATAATTACTTTAGCTAATGTAAAATAACTTTCAGGATGCATCCTTCCCATCTCGCTCGCCCGTCTTATAGTACCCGATGAAGCTGCACTGGACACTTCCGTCAGCATAGAGAAACCAAAGAAAATTACAGACTATTTTATACCTTCACATTACCACACTTTAATCATTTTAACAATTATTGGGCTAAAACGATCAAATGAAGACTTCAGGAAAATGCATTGGTTACATCACGAGGGTCGAAAAAAACCCCGCGTATTTGATGTATTTACCTACTCTACATTAGTTTAAGGAAAATACTGAGAAACTGAGCACGGGAAGTTGTTGTACAAAGTGGTAATTTATGCATTTTGATTCATTGCCTCTTTTATTTGGAATTTCTAACTACTGGTTTTTAAACGACTCGCCAGCCCACAGGAGTGCAACAAGGACAAGGAGAGTTAGTGACGATATAGGTAGGATATTCGTGCTTATATATATTAAGTGGAGATATACATATATATATATATACATAGACTCGCAAGCTCGAAGTTGCAATGTTCTGGAGTGGAGGGGTCCTCGGTCGAGAAACACTTCGTTTGGGATAAACGAAGTGTTTCTCGACCGTTCACCAGGTGGGAAGACGAGCCGGGATGATTGCGAGTAGCAGGAGGTCGGTCGCCTTGGCGTTCATTGGGAGAGGCCTATGTATCGCAGTGGACACATAGGGGCTGATAATGATGAATGATGATACGTCTTACATCTATAGATTACATAGTGGGTATGAGCCTTCTCGTACATACGTTAGTCATAAGGGGAATACGTTAAGTAGCTACGTAGATAGGTACATATAGCCATACTTTAGTTGGTGGACTAAATGAATTTTCGAAGGGGCCCAGTGGACAGTGTTAACTAACTCCAGCCAAATTTCTTGATATCGAAAACTAATATAGCACTGAAAATAGGAGACTCATAAAAAATGTTCATTTATTTGTTAGTGAGTTAAGAACCGAAAGAAAACTTTTAAGTAAGTTTTTCTCTCTTATCTTATGCTGAGGCAGCGAAGAGAAGCCCAATACAGCTTCGTCGGTTTGCTATGACGGCTCGTCGGGCGACGAGACTAGATATCGATTCGAAAAGGGATCCAAGCCCCTAATCTCCCACAGATGTCTCTGACTCTGTGGTTTTGTTCAGTGTCTAATAAAACATTTGTATAATTAATTGCTTGTTATGCGGATTAACCGCATAGTGATTATCATAGTAACATGAATCAGAAACCCATACTTAATATTATGAGTATTCTTTTGTCGGTGTGGGAATTCTTGAATAATATATTTGCAAGTAAAAATATGGTCATCATACTTACTTTAAGCGTTTATATAGTATGTTAATAAAAAATATGAACGAAAACGTAACTTACCCCGTTTTAGCAAAGTCTGTCCACAGTTTTGTAACTTTATTTACAGCATCTCGTAAATTGTTCTGACTTTCATACGGCTTTTTGCTTAAATAATTATAGAAGAGATAGAATAATTCGTCTGCGTGACTGGCTCCTTGCAAATCTTGTAGACCGAGAGCGATTTTTATTATGTTTAAATCAGTGTCATAGTTGAACCGATACATGTACACTTTTCCTAGGGCTGTATAGAAGTGTGCAAATCTATGAGTGTTATAAGAAAAGTGCATATCAGTTTGCATATCACAAATAATATTCTTGTCGTCTTTAGTTATATTCCTATCACCAACGTAAAACTTTTTTATTCTATCTCCAAACTCTCTTAGCTTTTGATCTGATATCACTTCAGCCAGCTCTCTTGGCACATAGTATGATGGTTGTTTATTATAAACATCTAATCTTGTTATATGATAATCTACTATCACCAACCCTTCGCCTGAATTGTAGCCGAGCATGAGAGGTACTTTATTAACTTTTCCTCTAACAAGTAATGAAATTGGGTTTTCATCTACAAAAGCCTCAACACCTCTAAACTTAGTTTCTACTCCTGGTATAAATTGCTCTGGGAGACCTCTGTACTCCTCATCGGGTGTAAGTGTCCTAAACGTGAGGTTTGTTAGAGCCGGAGCGTCTAAACTAAGGAAGAAGTTTAGTAGATCTTTCTTACTGCTTGTTTCTTTTCCCAACACCCTACCCGCTCTAAAAGCTCGATCTACAGTACCTTTAGCTATTGCCCAATCGTGAATACAGGTGCCGCTTTCGGCTATTACTTTGTGAAACAAGCCTTTAGACATTGGAGATAGCATGTGATATGTGACTGACGATGCTCCCGAACTTTCACCAAATATTGTCACACTGTGTCGATCTCCACCGAATTTTTTAATGTTATTTTGTATCCATTTCAGTGCAGCCACTTGGTCTTTCATTCCAGCATTCCCTGGAGCCTCGGGAATATCTAGATTCAGGAAACCAAATAATTCGAGTCTATAGTTTATCGTTACGAGAATAACGTCGTGTTGTATTAAAAAATCTGGACCAAAAGTATCAATATCTCCTGATCCCTCATAATATGATCCTCCATGTATGAATACCATAACTGGAATCTTAGCGCTTGGTCGTAGTGATCTTGTGTATACGTTCAGGAATAGACAGTCTTCGGACCCTTGGAACGTGACATTGAATTGGGCGCATATTGAACCGTGTTTAGTGGCATCTCTGACGCCTTCCCAAGGTTGCGGTGGTAACGGTGCCTTAAATGTAAATAATTTAATTGATCATTAGTGTCCGGAACAGAGCCGGTATACCGCGAGGTGGGTAGGAGCATGGGTGAGTGATCATTAGTATCGCATAAAACGTAAGGATATTATTCTTAAGTTTTTTTTTATAACTAAATAAAAACTCTATTTGCCAGAATTGTGAGTAGGTACATAAGCTGTTAAAAGTGTTTAATTCAGTAACATCACAATTCGCTATCAGTAATTAGCATGCAAATACAAAATCTGTTACCAACCATTAAAATATGCCAATTATGAACTGTGGAACTAATTGTAATCAGTCAAATTATTTAGTATAATGTCAATAACATCAAAATAATAATATTTAAAGTTTAAATTGTCATTGTAATGTTCGTCAAATACTCATTGCGCTATAGAAACAGTTTTCAAATAGGAATGATTGAAGCATATTATTGAATAATATTAATAGGTAGTTTATTAAAAAAATTTGTTGCCATGCATAAACACTTTAAGAGAGCAATGTGGTTTATAACTATTTAAACAAGCTTCATTATTATCCCTCCTATTATGTGAAACAAATTTGCAATTTAAGGAAATAAAGAAAAAAAAAGGAAAAAAGAAGGACGGAAGTGACAAGTGAACAAATATTTCTCTACAACTGTCAGTAGGCCGCATCTTGAACATCGCATACAGCGTTTTTGCATTTTAAACACGACTCCACTATCTGTAGAGTTGCTCCAAAATACAACGCCATGGCGAAGGAGTGACGTAACCATACCATGATAACAAGCATCCTTATTGAAAACTAATTTTTACACAGAAGTAATAATAAACAGGTCGGAATTAACTACCAACGTTCCTTGACTTACTGCAGTAGTATTCCATAGAGTAGGAACGGAAAACATTATACGATATACGAATAGAAACACGGCTTTTCTAAGCGTCACTTCTAGTTTCCCACGTAGTTCATACCTACGTGTCAGTAGGTACTCAGAAGAGTAGTCATGTATGACGATAAACTTCTGACCTGTAAAGGATGTTTACTAACAAACTTCGTGTTAATATTGTATCATTTTAATAAAAACTTCCATTGTAAAATGAAAGCGGCAACATTTTCCCTGTATTGGGTAGGTGCGTGTAGATATAGG
The DNA here is from genome assembly GCA_017140195.1 of Eumaeus atala. Taxonomy (NCBI): domain Eukaryota; kingdom Metazoa; phylum Arthropoda; class Insecta; order Lepidoptera; family Lycaenidae; genus Eumaeus; species Eumaeus atala. Next base: position 191,702 of record JAFELO010000113.1, read on the forward strand.
TACTGGCTAGTAGCTTCCATCAGACTCGAGCCGATGACAAAATATGAATTATTTGTTATGACGTTTGTAGAACAAACTGCTAAATAGGTAGATAATTGTAACAGCTCTGCAGTAGTAATGTACTATGTGAGTTGAGATCGCGCTCGAAGGGTTACAATTTATCTATAAAAACGGCCCAAAAAGAAACGGGTTTGTAGTATAGGCGCCCTTAAATTATAAATGTATTCAATTATTTAGTATTTGTTGTTATAGCGACAACAAAATCATCATACAATTTCAACTGAGTAGCTATCGCGCCGATACAGCCTGGTGACGGACGGATAACGAAGTCTTAGTAATAGGATCCCATTTTTAGTCTCGGGTTTTCCCGGGTATGGAACCCTAAAAATAGATTCGTCGTTACTACCACGACATAGGTGTGGCATGCCTATCCACGCAGTTACAATATCTACGTCTAGCCTTATTAACTCTCTGTTTAATTAGTTATAAATCATAACAATATTCTTTATTTGCGTTTACATTTTCTTATATGTAACAAAAAAAGAATTGTCTAACAACTCAAAGTGCCTACGTCCAAACCAGAGTCATGTACTTAGGTAAGTCGGTAGGCTGAAAATTTAGATTACCTTAAAACGAAGATTTCCAACAGGAGCTTGAGCATATGGTATCCCTTTAAAACTATAATAGTTGAATCCTTGTATTGCCGTAGTGACAGATCCCCTCAGCTTCCCTTCTTTCACGGTCACTATGAGATCTTCCTGAAAACGGTTACTTTATATTAAATACTTAAAGAATAATTGCAAAACTAAAAGGCCACCGGTTTGCTTATCAGCCAAGCTTAGGACCCAAATGTAACAAAGACAGTCATTTAATGAAAATGAAATTATATTTTACCCAAATTTTATGTTCTAGGCTGATACAATCTTAATTATAATTGATCGCTAATGAACCTAATTGTATCAGCGACCTAAGATAAGTAAATTTTTAAATCATTGAAGAAATACAGAGACTCTAAGAATACAATACTTTGTGAATATATCTGTTTAACGTCTTTCGGCGTCGACTGCACCTGTTACAATAAGTATGTATCAATTTAAGCGTAGCTCCATTTCTTATGAATGTGTATTCATATTTACACAAAGTAGATGTCTACTGTCTGATGTATTATCACTTCTTGATGGAATTTCATAATTAGCATACTTTTTATGCTACTTCCACTCTTTGTTAACTTAAATTACGTAATATACGACCGGGTTCGAGAATTCATTATCAGGTAAGTATATAATATGAAGTACTTAGATGAATACGCTTTACGTCGCCTTGTATAATGTATAATCTTTAATAAATATAACAATAACTTTCTTTTATTTATATTTTATTATAATGAGACAAAGCAGACACAGACAGCTACGCTGTGGCGTTTCGTGAGGTTTGTGAGTAGTTTGTGACCCATTGGAGGAGGGAGGAAATGAAGGGAATGCATCTGCATGACAATAATGCGGATGTCTATGGGCGTCAGTAGCAGTAAAAAGGATCCAATTACTCATTTGACCCCTATCAGTATAGTTAGATTGTACCTTATTACTAAAACTCACATTATGATGTTCCGAAGGGTAGACATTGGATACATACGAGCAGAAAACCGCAATTACCACAAGACACTCCACGCGAGCCATTGTACAAGGATGCTACGTGACCGAGCACCGACTTGTTAATACCGCTATGAGCTAAAGCGCTGCGCTTATGTACGTTTTATCTATAACAACACAAGTTTAAAATATTATGTTTCATGATTCGCCTTCTAGTTGCTCCGTACTCCTTTCCTTATCGAGTAGGTATCGGGTTGGGCCACAAAGAATTCTTGTGATGTTTCTGCTGCTGCTGTTAAATTTAACAGCCTGGAGCCTGTTGGCGGATTACACACCTGTAACTTGGCTCAGAGTTCTGAGCATATTCCTGGATTTGTCGGCCTACCGTCCCTCCGGAATAGGAATGAGATTTTTTATAGCATGGGGGCAAACGAGCGGTCAGACCATTTGGCGACTACTGATACCTATTATCATCCGTATAAGCAGATACGTGATCCTCATTCACCCCATCACCTCAACAGTCCACCGGCTACTCACGAGCCGTAGATCCGAAACGCAACAGCATATTACATGAGTGAGTGAGAGGTGCAGTCGAATTGGGCAGGCATGGGGAGTGGGGCTGCACTCCCCGTGCCGGCCCAATTCGACTGCAATGCAACATTTTTTTTTATAGACTAGGGGGGCAAACGAGCAATCGGAGCTTTTTTATGACTATCGACTACCCATGAACATTCACATAACTACTATGCCGATGTGTTACCTCCCCCCCCTATCACTTGTCACTTTACGGCGGGGAAGGTTTGCTTTAGGGTATACCTACTCTCGAAGTGGTCCCATCGCCACGCAAATCATGATCTGATGATGGGAATTTGGAGAAATCGAGAGCGATCCTTATATTTATTATGCATATATGTACTTGTTTCACGTCATTTTTCTCATGTCATTTGAAAATTAGCATCTGATAGACATCATCTTGTGTCCTGATGATGGAAGGTAAATCCATAAGGTTAGGGGACTACCCCTAAAAGAATTTCTAAAACTCTTTTTGAAGTAAAACTAATTTACATAAGTTTTTTTAATATCTTTATTTAAAGGCTATAATCATAAAGATTAAGTCAGCCAATTTATATGTTGGATTTATATTGGAGTTGTTTGTTTGAGGTTGTTTGTAATACTCTTAACAAATCATCGGCTAGAGATTTTATTTCAAATAAGCCAGTTGCACCCAAACTGAGATACAAATCTTGGTATATCAATATACAGTTTCAATTTGTAGTTAAGAACATAAGGTTCGCACATTTATAAGATTGTTAAATATCTACATGTAAAGCAAGGTACGAAAGAGTTTTTAAATTTACAAACCAAAACATCATATTACAATTTTCAAAAAGACGTTTTCGTGAAAATATCTAGAAATTAAATAGATATAAAAAACAATAGCAAAACTTAAATCATGAAATTAAAAATTAATGTTTAGTAGAAAGAAAAGAAATACTAATCAAACGCTATGGTTCCCTTCGTTTCAATGTAGTCTAGGCTTTGCAAAAAGTTGGTGAGTTTCGTTTTTGCCAAGTACGTGTACATGAAGCACTCGTACTTAACAAGAACGAACCCTTAACACTTACCCATGCTCCACCCATGCTCCTACCCACCTCTCGGTATACGGAGCGAAGCATGGAGTTTGCTCACCGGCTCTGTTCTCCAACGTGCAATTCTTATTCTCCCTACACATTATTTACATGCCCTCTTGTTATTTGGCGCAGGCGGTTCAGAGTCGGACTCCACCATTCGTATCCCCTGAACGTCGTCATCCTTGCGACATTCGAGAATTATTTTGGCAGTTTGCGTAAGGTGCTAAACTGCTAGGCAAGTTTATTTGCTGGTTTCCTGGAGTCTAGTTTACCCATTCACAAACATACCGTAGATCGAAAGTAGAAGTAAAGTAGAATGCCCAATCTACCCCTCTCTCGCGAAAGGCTAGTGTCTAAAGCATGGTTGTTCTATCGACATCGGTCTTGATACGCTGCTGCACACCTGATATGTAATTAGCTGATGGTCGCTTAAGCTAACACCTTCGTGTACGCCAGAGAGGCGCCACTGATAACGGTACTCCTCTTGTCGTGAGCGTCAGATCCACATTGGAATAACCATTTAGTCCGTTGAACGTTGGAGCCTGGCCTTGACTGTTGTGAATGGATAGACCTCTGCTCAGTATAAAGCCCTCCATTTGGGTCTTCCTGTACTCTGTGTCTCGCCCTCGCACCGAGTATTGACGATCCACACTACCGCACTCGGAAACGCCTGCTGTCCCTCTCTTGCCGGAAGGTGAGGGAGAGATAGTGTCGTCCCGCTTGCGCCCCAGCCCTCTCGTCCTTGTTCGGAACGCGGTCCGGAATAATTGTTATTCCGTGCCGTGTTTAGAACTCGGACGAAGCCATAGAGCTTTTTGTATGCATATAGTCTGTATATAAGAGGAGACCTAGGCCCAACA
>JAFELO010000114.1:0-19262 GCA_017140195.1 Eumaeus atala
TGGCCATGGCTATAGCTAGGAGGCTGGAGCCGCTACTATAGCTATTATAAATATCCATGGCCAACTCCATCAGGCCGGAACAGGTGTGGCCGATGAAGGCGGCCATCGATGTCGTCTGCGTCACCGCTTGCCTTTCACGCGGTGTGGTTACACCGCTTGAGGGCTTCGGTTTGGGAGCCAGTGCAGGTGCTGCCGGCTTCGCCGGTGCGGGTGCTGCCGGCTTCGCCGCTGCGGGTGCGGGCGGGGTGGCAGGTTTCGGGAGGGCGGGTGCAGCGATGGGGAGAGCGGGGTCTACCTCCATTTCTGCCTCGGGCGTCACTCCTTGAGTGACGATGGCCTCCTTGTTCTTCTTTTGCTTCTTCTTATTCTTCTTCTTTTTGGGCTTTAGCCCTGGGGTCTGAACTGTGGCCTGAGTTGAGGCCCTGGGGATGGGGTTATTCGCCTCCGCCATTAGAGACGCGGCTGTCGGTGGTGGTAGCTCCACCTGTTGAGCTTGAGGCCGCTGGGCTCTCACCGTAGTGATAGCCACCGGGCCGTCTGAACACCGGGCAGGCAGTGCTATTGGCCGGGTGGGCCCCGGCGCAATTCGCACAGACCGGCGGGTCCGTCTTGGGGCGCTTACAATCACGCGCGAAGTGCGGTTCGCTGCAGCGAACGCAGGCGATCCTCCGGTGGCATTGTTTAGACGAGTGTCTAAACTGCTCGCACCGGTAACACTGGGCGGGGCCTTTCTTGGCCCTCCATGCGTCGATCTTGATGCCTGGTAGATTGAGCATCTCAGAGACCTTGTAGATCTCTGTTATCGCTGCCTCCGTTCTCTTGATGAGAGCGAAGAATATGCAGCCGGGTCTGCCCTGCCTCGCCTTGATCTGGCGGGCGTACTCGGGCTCGAACCCCAGGCGTTCAAGCTCCTCCATTATGTCTTTGGGGTCTGTGTTTTCCAGCAGACCCCTGATCGCTACTTTTATACTCCGCTCCTTCGGGAGGGAGTACGAAAACCAGTTGAGTCCCTCTGTCGCCTCGAGGTTGCCCAGGTACCTCTGCACAGTCCGGAACTCGGCCTCGCTCTTAGGCGAGAAACGCATCCCCTTGCCGAGGGGCTTGGCATTCGGGCTGTGGCCGAGCAGTTGTCGCAGCTTGCCGAAATGTTGTACCCAGTTGGGCAACACCTCGACGACGAGCGGCGGGTACCTGGCCTCACCCTTTTTTTGCGCGTCTGCGCTGGCCAGCGCCGGCCCGGCGCCATTGTTTGCGGCGCCACTGGGATGCGCAGGTAGCACGCTCGGGGCCGGCGCCGCCGTCGCTTCGGCGAGCGTGAGATTGCGAGCGGGACGGGGAGAGTCCCCGTCTCTCTTCCTCTCCAGCATTTTTTTGGGCGGCGACAAGGTAGGTGACGATGCACTTATCTCCTGCTCCCTTGGTCTCTTGTGAGGGACCCTCGTCTCCTCACGTGTCTGCGGGTTCGGCGACGTCTCCTCCGCCGACTCCGCCATGCAGTCGCTCTCGTCGATTGCCGCTTCCGATGTCGTCGTGGTCGTGGTCGAGGACTGCGAAGCGCTGTTCAGCTCCATCTCGTCGCTGCTCGACGACTCCACGGAACTGCTGCAGCTTCTTCGCCTCCTCGGGCTTGTTGGTGGCGATGAGATTGGGGACATGGTCCCCGTGCAGGGCTTGAGGGCCTGCACTGGAGTGTGGATTCTTCACCTGCTTATCTTCAAGGTGGGCAGTCTGCGCGTGAACACTTCGGCGGCCTCACGGTCGCCGGGCGGTCCAGTTGGCGGTGATCTGCACCGAAACTTCAAAAACTTCTCTTCAGAGTGGTTCGTCACGCACTGCAGTTGCTTGCAGACTGAGCCGATCCTCAGCCCCCTTTTGGTTGAGTCTGCCCCTTATAAGGGTATGGCCAGCCGCCGTGTCCTACTGCTGATAGGTCGGGGCTCCTCTGTATACCACCCACAACGGATGCCTCTGCGTTGCAAATGCGTTTGTGCCCTAAAACAAAATAAAAAAACATTATCTTAGCTACCTAAGAATAGATTGTTACTTGTTCTTAGATATCCCCAAGGCACAGCGGGTGCACTGTAAATGATAAATAATAATGATCAAATATAAAAAGTTACATAACATTTTTGTCATTTCTGCGCAGGTGGTTGATAAAATTTCCGGGTTTCGATATGGAGCCGCGCGACCGCTCCTGCCTTCCGAATTCATTCCCCAAGGACATTCCTGGGACCTGTTACTTTCTGCACAAATATACACATCCCGGGACGGATACTGACGCCACTCAGGTATGTTGAGAATATTTTATTAACTTTAGGACCCGAAAAATATATTCAATTTTTCTAAAGTTGGGTGAAACGACGAGGGATTGATGGTCCAATTTTTTCAAGTTCCTATTTAAACGCTATCCTATCAAATGAACATGAACAATGAAAACAAACAGGTCATGTTTAAAAATTAAATCATATAAATCTTACTTCGTAATCAATTTTTATTATCATGTATGTATTGCTGTAACAGGTAAAACATATCGAAGATGCATTAAAAGATTTCGGTATAGGACAAACAAAACCCGAAGAAGTGTATAGCGAAGAAGAGCCAACATAGTCAAGAATAAGTTAATAGTTTAAGTATTAAAAAATAGCATTCCACTGGATTTATAACTATTAATACTCCTTATTTATTGTTTATTACTGTGTAGTTAAAATTGACCTTATTATATTGAATACTCAACGTTATACTTGTCATAGATCTTCTATAATAAAAAGAATAAGCCCTAAGTGTGTACATTGCATCAACGTAACAATAACTTATGATATCACATAATATTTTACGCATGTATATGTATCTAATATAGCACATTATATTTTTAGCGCGTGGGAGCCCCCTCGGGTACCAAATCAGCAGAAATGGTTATATCGGATGTGAAACATATTACATATATGATATGGCACATTCCTAATAAATAACAATAAAATACATTCCTTTGCATAAAAACTTTCATAAAAAAACTTAGTTTTATCTTATCACTAGATTCGTTTTGTTGGCATTTAATAATAGACATATGAAATATAGAAATATGAAAGAATGTAGACATGTATATATGTCTTTTTAGATTAAAGAAGTTTAGTATTTTTTCTATCCCGTTAGAGAACGGACCTTTGGACACATTTAGTGAACAAGCACCACGACGCTATGCACTTTGTCAAAGCTGGAGGAAACAGACAGTTGTGTTATCACGTCTGAATCTATGTCAAAAGAATACTTAAGAACGAGCACGAGCACAACGTTTTTACTTAGTTTTATCTAATCATAAAATTATGAACACTTGAAAATTCTAAGGGTTCCACTAATAATAGCGGCTCTTGTCAAAATGCTTGTACCTATAATCTCTTTTTCACAATGTTATTTTAAAAATCGATTGAACAGCAAGCATTTAATCAAATGCTGTGGCCTGTAAGTGATATTATTGTCTTAGCATTATATTATTATGTAAGCAAATTGTGTTATTAAACCTCAAAATAAATGAATCCTAGTATAAAAGAATATACAAACGTCTCTGAAAACCTTAATCTTCTCTGAGGAATGATTTAAATTCTAATAAGATACGAAACGTGGTAGAAAATTAAGCAATTTAAGATTCCCATCAAAAACTTTCCTCCGATATTGCGAAAGCAATTAAATTCGTTTCTTAAAACATTTTTGTTTTGTTTGAAATGAATGTTCTAGAAGATTATGATAATTCGCTAATCTCCGTTTAGATTAAGGTATTTAATTTTTTTTTATTGGTGCCATTGTAAACAACATCTAATGAATTAGCCGGTCAGTAAGTTTTTATGTACATTGTTTGTCCACCATAAAACCTCTAAGGGTTAAAAAGTAGTATGTCTTAGTTCGCCGTTTAAGTGACATAGGTGCACCTTGCTACACTCACATGAGTGACGAGGCGTAATAGAGAGTGCACTTGTCTTATAATATCATTCGTTAATAGCAAATTTTGAGCAAATATACTGAAGAAAATATTTTGTGTGTAAAAAAATAGCTACTCTTATTTTTATAAGGTTAACATGTGGAAACTTCAAATCTGCATCATAGGAAACAGCCCACTTCCGGTGTGACAAATAAATTGAAAAAATCTCTAACAATAAAATAAACGAACTTAACATAAAAATACTATTTAAAGTCTTATCATATATTTTTTTATTGAAATAAACTCGTAAATTTCCTTGATTAAAAATGTTTTATATGTTTAAGTAAGTGACCATATCTATGCTCAATAAAATTTTGTTTCATATCCTTGGAAACGCAGTTGCCGATTTATTTCATATGGTATATAACCAAAGAGATAAGAAAAATATCCAGCTGGTAGGTAAAACTTAAGGCTTTACATTTTTTTGATTTCGTAGTAATTAGATCTCTAGCGTTTAGTAATTAATTTGTAAATATTTCAATTTTCATTATGTACTTCAAATTGAAAATATTTATTATATAATATGTAATAAGTTATTTTCGCTTAGTGTTAAGATTATACTGTTAAGTAGGATCAGAATCATATCTAAATGACAAAGTACTTAAATAAAGTTGATACGTGATTTTGTTATATGTATAGACATACGACATTCATACCTTCTCGGGCTAGGGAAGTTCAAATAGTATTTTTTATAATTCTATTTTGTGAAAGAAAAAATCCTTCTATTACAACATACATAATGTCATATATATTTAAAATATATATTAAACAAACACAAATAACCATTAATCATTAATTGTAGTTCCGTTTACTAAATGTAATACGATATATTATTAAAATTTAATAACTGATATAACATCTAGCTTGTGGTACTCGAAACTTTATTAAAAATAAATTTATTGGCGTACGTTGTCATTTGAATTATATTCTGCATAGAGATATGTTGAGCGGGTCACAAGAAAAGTATTAATTAATAGAAAACAAAAGATAGTTACGAAAAAAAACTTACTAAGTTATTCATTTTGGTATATAAATATATTTTGTGAATATTGTATAAATATTTACAAAATATATTTATATAACAATGATAATAATATGAATAAACGTTCATTCATATTATTATTATCCGTATTGAACTTTTAATCTTTATTCTCAACAGAATATGTTTTTATATAATTTATTCTATCAGAAAATGTAATAATAAAAATCTAAAATTTTCGTGTGGCTATATGAAATATTTCATAATTTTTTTCTTAAAAAATAACACCTATATCAACATTTATTTTGTAAATTCATCTATTTTGTAATAATATTTTTTTCAGACAAGACGATACTTAATGTGACTCTCTATTCATATAAAATTATAGCACAAAGTACACACAATATATAGTAGACTTTATAAAGCTTTACCAATACCTAGTAAGGACATGTAAATATTTGGATCTGGGATAATTACGACTTATTTAAATTAATATATGCTGTAAGAAATCACGATTCAGCTTCAAATATAATCGATTAGATATAAGTTAGCCTAAAAAAGGAGTGCATGAAATAATACTCTATAGATATTTTCATTCAATTAATATTTAATTATTTGAAGTGAACCTGGAATATTTTCAAAATATAACAAGAAAAAACATCATTTGGCACTGATATTATTGTCTTAGATCAATGCTTCTAAATATATTTATTTCGAAATAAATAACAAGCAAAACATTTGAAAAATTTAAGGACTTTCCGGACAAACGTTTCTAGATTTTTAATGATTTCATAACATTGAAACATTAATGTATTTCTTCTAACAAATCGAAAAAAAAAATAACAAAAAACTTTTTAACGATAAAACATTTATAATTACATTTTATCAGTGTTCACATACATACATAATTTTCAAGTTTTTAGAATTCATTGTTTCTACGTATTCGATCTAGAATGTTGATGTAGTAAATGAAACAATGACTTATTAGAACAAAACGTAATAAATAAACGGAGAGTACTATCATTTCATTAAGGTATAATAAATGATCGAAATTATTAAACATATTATAATAAACAAAAAAATCAAATCTCCATCATCATACACAAGGTGCTTCTTACTTGATATCGCAACTTGTAAAGCGTAATACTTAAACTATAAACTTACACTCATAAGGAGACTGTCTCGCCCTCCTTTCGCTATTATTGTCACCGTATGAGTCACAGCAACTAGGTATATGTGTGTATGCTCCCGCTTCATGAGTGAAATAAAATTGTCTGTACTGACGACCGATTAATGTAGTATGGCTGGCGCCTTGTGCTAGAGTTCGCGGGTTGTAATCCCACCTAGATTATGGATGTATATCATAGATCCATAATCTAGGTGGGATTCCAATTCCAATATTATATGTATATCATAGATACATAATATGTATTTTTATAGTAAAATTCTTAAATCAGTAAAATGTCTTAAATTGGTAAAAAAAATATTAAATTTACGTACGTTATTTAGTATCCGTAACACAAGTGCTTAAGGTACTTAGCACAGAGCTAGGCTAGCAATGTGATAAGTCCACATATAAGAAGGAAAAACCCGTGGGGATAGAAGAAAAAGTTTTAAAAAAATTGCCACTATTATACGGCTTATTTTGAACAAACTATTTTCTGCTTCGTATCAAGTAGGATACACCTTGTAGATTAACAAAATGTATACAAACGGCACGCTACACTATTCTATACGGTGTTTATGATCTTAATATATAAAGCATTAGCGATCCTTTATTAAGTATGTAATGCCTAAGCCTATTAAAGGATATATTATTGTATATTTGAACTATTATCTGAATAAAAGCGTACGTTCTAAAGTAGAATAACCTTAACGCTATCCATTTGTATATGTGGATCCTCTCTTAGACATAAAATGTTTTAATGTATATTTGTATATGTAATGTAGGATATTTTGACTTGGTCTAGTATTGTGCTTATTGTTATAGAACCTTCCAATTTCAGGTAGTTAATTTTCACTAAAACACAATCTGATTTTATTATTTAATATAAATTTCAGATAAAATAAGTTAACTTGACATTTAGAAAAAAATGACTAGTAATAAGGAATTTACTTGTTCTATTAATCATCAGGACATATGTAGTTTTTCTTTATTGTTGAAAATTAAATAACTACTTTTTAGTAATGTGACAAAAAAATATTACCTAGTAAATTTTCAAATACGCAGGTAGTTAAAATAAGTTAATTTTTAAGTAGATATATTATATCCTAATATACTATTGAGATAACATAATTCAACTATAAATTGAAAATATTATACCTAGTCGATAGTTTTACATATGTATTTCATAGTACATTTTGAATTATCTTTAAGCTATAACTGATATTCCAATGAAATATTTCTATATAATTTTTATTGTTCTAAATGGTGCAAATTTTAGTTTCAATAATTTTAGGAATAAAAGACCTTTTGCACACATTAAATTTATAACCCCTTTGTTGTACGCGTTTATAGGTGTTGATTATTGAAAATATATAAAATAATATATTTAATAGCTAAAATAACTAAAATAACTGTTTAAGGGTTCGAAATTATTGTATGCTATAGTGAACGTACATTTGTTTTGGCTGTTTTGCGTCATACATTAGGAAGTCGTTAATTTTAAAATCGACGCTATAAAATGTGTTTTCAGTTGACTATTAATTATTTACAAAGCAACTATGACTTCTAGCACAATTAGATATAAAATTATTGTAACCTAGTCATGTACCTAGTCATTCACGGTAGTTAGTATTTTTTCTTACATAGACAATAAAGTTTTACTGTTTCATCGCGCGTTAAAAATGGTTCAATAAAATTATATGTATTCGCTTTATTATGCGATCATTAACACATGAATTAGGCGTCGGTTAGACTTGGTGTCTCGCTTTTCGTGCTAATACCTACGAGTAGTAAATGTTTTTTTAATATCACCCTACGAGTAAGTAAATGGTTTTTTAATTTGCAGTCATTTTACAATTTATGCAATTTGGAGTTTCAAGCTAACATGGTTTTGTAACGAGTAAAACATTGTAAAAGTTCGAGTAAATATTTTGTACGTGTCCATGGTGAAATATTGTTAACCGAAACGAATCCTTCAGTAATGGGATTTTGTGAACGATCAGTCCTGTGTATAAATCAAATTTATGCCTCTCACCATAATTTCATTCCACATTTTTTAAATAAAATTCGATACTGTTCGAATATTTATTTTTATGTATAGCTGTCAAGCCAGGGGTGAAAAACCTTTTCATGCATGATTACACCTACAACAATTACAATAAAACGACTGTTATATTGTAACAATTGCTATAGTTGATTGAATTTATTATCAGTTCTTGATGGAAATTCATGTTAGCACTTGAATCAATAAATATACTTTATGTGCTTTTTCCGCAATTGTAACAATATGTAACAGTTGCAATATTCGAACGATGTTTTAAGTCGAATTGTCGACGTAGATTCTGTGTGTAATCCTAAAACAATGTCATAAAAATTATTGTAATTCATTTAGAAAATGTAAATAGCGATTTTAGTCAAAAATAACGGACGGGCTATGTGGCATTTGTACTTAACAGATCCAAAACGTATTTTAGTATATTGTATGTTAGTTGACTAAAAGCATTTAAAAATTAAACTTCAATGATATTTCGATTTTAATGTGTTAGATATTAATATTAATGTAGTTCTTTCTAAGACATAATAATTAGTTATAATGCATACACGGCCTTCTATAATGATAGTTAAATCTATATAGAAATTAGATCTATGTTTCACTAAAGTAAGCTATTTATAACCTCACGCCTGCAGTCCTAATGTTTAACATCTCTTTCCGTAAGGAAACTGAAGCTGTGAAAGCACTGTTAGTGATGAATAAATTGTTTCTTTCATATTCATTTGTCTTTTTATCTAATGAAAATTTACACCCTATAAGTTATCAAAATATTAGGGACCCCGTCCTTATTAGCAATCCGCTCCAGTGTCGCCCACGGGATCAACACTTAAGCCTTCCTCAGAGATCGCTGTATCAGTAGGTGAAAACCAAAATCAAATCAAAATCCGTTCAATATATTTTGACGAAATCGATCACGTACAGACAGACAGCTTTTAGGGTCTGATGATAGAAGAAAATAAGGGGGAAATACCATTTTTATATCTATAGACGCCCATATGTGTTCGTATAACCTTTAAGCGTAAGACTTGTCCCCCTCTTCCCCTCTATCCGCTTCAGAATACTAGTGAGCGTGGCACTTCTCTATACCTAGTCTTGCCATAAATAACAAAGACAAAAAATGTTTATTAATTGAAAATAATATTTATTACTTTCACGGCGTGTTAGTTAATATACAAATATAAAACAATTACAAATATAGAAGGCTTATCTGAAGTTCTATTGGCTGCGATATAGCCCCTTAAACGTTGAGACACATACGTTTTCCGTGGGGAAGTTCTTCAGGGCCAATCGTATGGATTGTTTTAGGGACTCCGAATTATCATAGCGTTTAGAGCAGGCTGTACCTTTTGAAACGGACCATAAATCCTAATCCAGCGGATTAAGATCGGGACTGGATGATGTCCAGTCTTCAGCTCTGATGAAGCCCGAGACGTTTACTTCCAATCAAGACCGCATGAACCGAACTTTATGGCCCGGCGCCGAGTCTTGCTGGAAAGACCATACTTGGTTATTGAATATAGTGTCATTGAGAGGCTTAACCACTTTCTCAAGAATGGTATCTTGACATACTTGAGCCGATCTTTAGATAAATTTTTCACAAAATTATAGCTCTGTCACTCCTTCATAGCTAAGACCCCACCAAACCATCACTAAATTGGGATTGTATCCAGTTTGCCCCCTGTCGTCTAATTGGGAAGCTACATTGAGCACAAAAACGGTCTTTTTGTTTGTTAAAATGTTGCTCTATTATAAAAGTTTTACCATCCATAAAGAAATATTTTCTGTGACCTGCCATTTACATACCGCTTCAGTAGTTGTTTCGATTCTAGAACCATTTTATTTGTCACTTAAGGAATGACCAGTGCGTCTCGCATATGTTGCAAGACCTAAGTCATCTCTTAAAATGCGCGACATGTTTCTAGTTGCTATCTTCATTTCCCGACAAATTTTTTTTTTTGTTTCGGAGAGGATTACTTTGAATTCTTTCCCTTACTGCTATGACCACACTTTCCGTTGGAACCCTACCTGGACGGCCAGTCTTTCACTGTCATAAACAGAGGAAGTCTCATTGTATCTATCAATAGCCCGGGTACATAAACATTCAAATTACATTTGAGAACCAAGCGTATGCAGATTTAAAAAAAATGCATTCGCCTCCATACCTACTTTGTGTAATGCAATCACGATTCAGTTCATTTTGTCACCCTACTCCATTTTAATATCGCAAAATATTGTAGTGTATTGGCGCCAAAATGAGAAAACATAATGAACAATACTATAAAAATGACAGACTCCAAGTACAAGTGTAATATATAATTGTAACAATGTCTATTGTAACTACTTATGAATTATTATTTTTATATAATTTATATATGAGGCCTTTGTTTGAAATTAAAAGTATAAATATTGATACTCGTAAATGCGTTGCAGTAAGCAGTTATTTAGGCCAATATGAAGCCCTATAAGGAAACGTATCTAAATATTCAAAGTTAAACGCACAAATGGAAAATATTTTATGGACTCAAATGATGAAACAGGTAGGTGTGGTTACCGTACACAACAATTCCCCGTGTTGTGTTAGTAAGGACTGATACGTGGCTTGTGACACAAATAGTGATTGCCTCTCTGCGTGCTACTGACCTGTACGTGATTAGAGTGAAATTTCTAGGAAAAATCGCGCATCATAAAACTCTACCTTCCAACCTAACAGACTTACATGTTAGATTATATGTCTATAAAATGTTCATAAAAATATTTTTTTTTTCCAGAAAAGGTAATCCTTTATGTACTTGTACACTGGACATCTATACTGACAGTATAAAGAGAAAGCATTACATTGTTTGTTCGCTTGCTTGCCTATTTGTTTGATAGCTTATGTTGGATTGGCTCCGAAACTACTGGACCGACATGAAAAAATCCTTTTCCATTAAAATCCTACCATATCAGTGATGAACATGGACTATGTAATATGTTCTAGAACGATAATTATGTAAACTTTGGTAACGTAACGAGAAGGTGAAAAAATATAAAATTTAAACCGTATTTGGCTGCAGAAATTATTCACAACTTGCTGTCCCTGCAGATGTTGTTCTGAAATAAATTTAATTTGATGTCACTGCAACACGTTAAACGTGTAATGGTTACAATTTTAATATTTTTGAAAATCGGTGAATTTATGCCATATTTCATGTTATATCTGCCCGAAGCCGGGACAGATGTAACATCTAGTGGACTATTAAATAAGTATATGTAAAATCAAGCCAAGTGTAATAAAAGTTTTCGTAAACTTCAAATTGTTTTTGCGTACAAACTTTTTTTTATTACCCACGTTTGTACCCAGCTGACACCGTTATCCTATTTGTTGGACTTCATTACCCAAAATACCAAGACTAGAGAGTGTGACAGAGATATTAAAAATTGTTAGTCTTTCCACCCGTCTGTCCGTCCATCTCTCGGTCCGTATATCATATACGTTCTACTCGGAGATTATGGGTACTGTATGTTTGTAATTTAGAAGATACGTGTATTCTATGAACCCACTACTTGGCCGTTTGTCATCTTTTTCTGATCTGATTCCATTTCAGGCCATCATGTACAGAAACAGGGCTAGTACGATCGGAGAAATACTTAGCTCACATGGTACCGCAGTAAAAGAAATGGACAACCATTGCGTTTCGTATGTATCCGCCTGTACTGTACAAAAATACTAGCAGGCGCAAAACTATACCTTAAATATGCACATTGGTAACATAAAGTTTGTATAAAATGCGATAGCAGCTTTGTCCGTTATATTTCATATTTGAAGTTTATCACGTTGCTCCAAACTTGATCAGTTTTATACGAAGTGTAGAGATAGGGACTTTGTAGTATACAGAAACTTTTTTCACGAAAATAAAACGATACCAAATATTCGCAAGTTATGCGTTACAAAAACTCCTCATCTTAAAAATGGATTCGTTATATCACATTCCAATAGTACCATAAAAGTTTCGTAATTCACCCTAAATTAGTAAGTTTTTATGGTACTATTGGAATGTGAAATAACGAATCCATTTTTAAGAAAATATTTTTGATAGACCGTTTCCGGAGTTTTAAACGAGATTAATAGTATTCAAATTCAGTACGTAACGTTCGCCTAGTTGAGTTTCGACTACGGCGGCTATCTCCATACTTTCACAGCGACTAGCCATCCGCGCCAGGTAAAATAGTGTATAACTATATATGTATACGCACGTAACAGACACGTGCTCTAGGCCCAACTTTCCAACCTCGAACAAATTTGAGATTTGGAAACTAATATAATAAGGAAATATCTAGGTCATGTACCTCTCAATCGTAAAACTAATTCGAGTAATGTGGACTAGCTGTCCTTCTACAAATAAAGAAATAATACAAGCTTTATTTGAATAAATCTAACATAACAATACATGTTCACGTCAGCACCCCAATGGGGTAGGCAGAGTGAACGGAATGCCATACATCACGATCCTTACATACCCGCTTTGCCTCCTCCACATTCATTAGTCTCTTCATACAAACACGCCGGTTGCAAAGACTCTTGTCACCACCTTCGGACAGTATCCGATCAATCTGATCATGGTATATCAGTCTTGGTCTTTCTCGGTGCCTAATAAATCTAAAGTTCACGTAAATCTATGTTATTTTTTTAATTTTAAAAAGTTAACTTTTTTATACACATAATATAAAGTATTATTACAATACTCTATATTATGTGTACAATACATCAAGTTCCTTGTAATAATAAACTTTGATGTTTAATTACACAATCGATTTCAATTTTATTTCAATCTGCTTAGAACTCTTGTTAATGTATTTTTTAATACTTTAAAATATAAGAATAAAAAAATCATCATTATGGCGTACACCTTTCCTATAGCCTTACATATATATACTAGCTGTAACTCGCAGGCTAACGGGCGAAAAATTTGTCCCAAGACCTTGCCCTGCGTGAAATTATTGTTTACTGAAAGCGAATTTTATTTCAGATTGTAATCTTCCTATTCTTGCCATAAATATTGCAACAAAGAAAAAAATATAGTTTTTTAATTGGAAATAATATTTATTTAATTTTTATTAACGGTAACCGTACTTACACAGATATAAAACTTTTAAAAATATGAAAAGCTTATTTGCAGTGGTCTCCATTGGCTGCAATATAGTCCTTTAAATATTGACGCCAGTCAATTACGGAACGTTCGTTTTAATCAAGATTGGGTGATTCGAGCTTTATGATCTGATCCCGAGTCTTATTGGAAGGACCATACTTGGTTATTGCCATGGTTTAAAGGGCTGAAGTACCTTCTCAAGAATGGTATCTTGATACACTTGAGCCGATATGTTGATGCCTTCCTCACATGGCTCAGTCACTATAACACCCCACCAATCCATCACTGATTACACTTCATCGACCAACTGGGAGGATCCTTAGAGCTTTGAGCACATATATTATAGGCTGCAAGTCCTAACTGCTTTTAAAAGACGCGACATGTTTCTAGGTGCTTTCTTCATTATATAAATATTTTGCATTCGGGCTTGTCGTCGGATTCTTTCCCTTACTGCTTAGACCGCCTTTTTTGCACGAGCACTACGTGGACGGCCAGACCTTTCTCTGTCACAAACAGAGGTAGCTTCACTTTATCTATTAATAGCTCGGTACACAAACACTTGACTAATACCAAGAGTATGGAGAGTTTTAAAAATAGCATTAGGATCCATAACTACTTTGTGTAATACAATCACAGCGATTCTGTTTTCTTTGTCACCCCACGCCATCTTTGTATCGCAAAATATTGTACAATAAAAGAAAGCACAATGAGCAATCGTATAAAAATTACAAATTCCAAATTCAAATGTAATATTTTTAATTTTTAATTGTAACAGTATTAATGGCATGACTCAGCATATTTTTGGTAAAAATCACCCAAATCTCTTTAGTTGTTATTGCGAGAAAAAGAAACAAAGTACTTAATTTAATATATTACATTATAACTTTCGCAACGATAATACTATCTATTTCCTGAGTCTCCGTCCGTGTAGGCCACAGTCATAACTATGTGCCAAAATAAGATTTGTACGTAAATGAAAAAGTGCAGAATATTTTCTTATGCATAAAAATACATGAAATAACCTAAATAAGATATTTCATATACTGCGGCATGCGCACAGAAATAATTTGGGTAATATTGTTCATTGTGAATCAATGGGTAACATGCATGTCTTAAAGTGAAAGTGTGAACTAAGTTAATTCACAGTCAAACTGTATTTGTTGTAAGTTGAACGGATGTTTCTGTATTATTGTGGTTGGATATCGATCCCTAGGATCATTAGTATAAATAGATTTAATAAACTGAAAATACTACGAGTATTAATTAAAATTAATAAACTGAAAATACTCGTAAAAAAGACGAAAAAAGTTTTAATGAAGAAAATTAATTATCGTCTTCTTAATGAATCAAACAAAATCAAAGCCAATCACTATTTCAGAATTTAAAATACTTATAGTAGAGCCGAAGAGGGTATTTGTGTAATTACTCGAGCGCGTCAGAGAGTCTAATGGTGGGCCACCACGCATCCTCTTCACGCCTTCCATTAAATGTGAACTTTTTGTGTGAGGGGGGAGGGTTAAGTAGGACAATCCCTCAAAATTTATATTTACCTATTTTCTGACGGGCTCGAGTGACCGGACAAATTCCGAATTCCCGTACTGTTATGATTTTGTTCGAAGTGTCATTGAGTTCATCACCTACGAAGTTTTTAGCACACGTTTACCACTTTAGAAGCGACTATTTCACAAAAAGGTTCGCCATATTCAAACACTTTCTTAGAAACCTTCATACCATTTCAAAAGCATACCCTAGGTACAGCCGGCTGTTTTCCCGATTTTTTCATCATACAGATTTATG
Source organism: Eumaeus atala (assembly GCA_017140195.1). NCBI lineage: Eukaryota > Metazoa > Arthropoda > Insecta > Lepidoptera > Lycaenidae > Eumaeus > Eumaeus atala. The sequence continues at coordinate 15,091 of JAFELO010000114.1, forward strand.
GAATTTGGAGTATCAGGGGTATTATCATCATACATCATTTCATAAAATACGGACGGAATTGTAGTAAAATTCGGACAGATGGAGTCATGAAGAAATTGTGACACCTTTTACCATTTGGCTACGGAACCCTAAAATGACGTACTAAATTTCTTATCATTGATATTGCGAGATTAGTTTGAAACATTGACTATATGTAGGTTCTGCAATTATAAATATATTAAATAAACCAATAGCATTAATCTTTAGGGAGAGATAATGCCATGCTGCATGGAAGGAGGTAGTGATATGCACGGTGCATGACACTACATCCTCCTATGTAACGGAATTGGGCCGGCACGACCCGGTAAGTACCTCGCGCTCACACGATCCCGGCGTGACAGCATCGCTGTCGCATTTCGTACGATTTGTGAGTAGTCGGTGGCCATCAAAAGGCTCCGATTTCTCGTTTGCCCCCTTACGCTATAAAAAAATATTTGTATAAATATAATCAATCATCAATTACATACTCCTACTGGAATACGTATCAATGTGAAAGATTTACCCAAATGTGTTACGGGTTGAGCATTTGTCTGATCTCTACCGCTGTTACGGGTATCCAGACAACTGGGAATTAATAAAGGCAAAACAAGACCTGCGTTGAAAAAGGGATGGTCCCGAACCAAGTGAAATAGCGTCTGGGGATCGCTAAATGTCAGATTCATTTTGCACATAAGATCGACCTCTTTTTTGGTACCTGTGCTTTTTTTTATGTAACAAATGAATACACTTTACCAATCCAACCGCTTTATGTCAATCCTGTGATACCATTTCAAGAATTTATTCTTGAAATCATGATTTTCATTGTACAGGTAGAGTAACGTACGAATAACACCGTGGTTCCATGCTACAATGCACACAAATCAGACCGGCACGGCCGAGGAGGCGACTGTCGCAACAACAACAACTGTTGTGTAACAATATACTGTTGTAAAGTGAAAGCTACTCCTGGTGGCCCTTTGGAGGTAAGGAGAGGTAGACACATATACAGACAATGTCCATGGGTGTCGGTTGTTAACAAAAGTCTCCCATTTCACGTTTGTCTCCACTAAATAATAGAAGGCAAGGTATTGGTTAAATTTGAGGGTGCTATTTCTATGTGTGGAGGCATATCGAGTAAAGAAATCGTCCACAATCCATCGTATAGATTACGTCTGGCTTTCAGTGGGCCTCCGGATGCCTATTGTACTTGTGTGGTTGAGACTGCTCGCTTGACCCCCCTTTGAAGAAAGCGTATCACTGCTGTATTGTCCTGTTCCCTTAACCGCTACTGGCCCCACTACTCTCTCACTCGGTCACTAATCACTTGGTCTATGCCACTCAGGAATGCATTTTTTATATGATAAGGGGCAAACGAACAGGCGGTAGGAATACCACTGCCAATAGGCACCGGCAGAACTCGAAGTAGTGCAGGCGCATTGCCAGCCTTTGAAATAGAAGCAAGCTCTTTTATTGAAGAAGCTCAGGACGTAATGATTGACGAACTAAGAACTACGGACCTTGAAGATTCTTACAAAGTAAGGCCGTTTATTTGTTCTAACGATTATCAGCTACAAATAAATAAATAAAATTAGACTGTTTACCTCTCTACACTCGTAATATTAGTATAGATATTGAAAAGTATGGTCACGTAGTCAATTCTATTTGTGAACTGTGTAACACAAGACAAGTAATCCTAACAGGATAACTTTGTTGTTCGCTGGATGCAAGTGGCTCGTGACCTGTGGCGCTATGAGGGGGACGCCTGTGTCCAGCAGTAGATGTCGTCCGGCTGATGATGATGATAATGTTGTCCATATCTCTATGTCAGTCTGTCGAGGCCTTCTTCTTGAGATAGCATGGAAGGGTCAAGCCGAAGTATATCCAGTAATAGATCACGTAATATTCTCATATTATTATATGTAAGTAGTGTCACAATTTTATTATGATGTAAGCAGTAATATGCAAAAATTCATATGGCGTCTCCTTGGAATTACCCTGAGATTTAGGATCCATTGAAATATCTCGTAAATTTCAAGAATCGTGGATGGAAGTAACCCGAGTGTTCAGAGGCTAAGTGTGTATCAACCTTATCTAGAACGATGATTGGTTAGACTTAGAGTGATGATTGGTTAGACCTAGAGTGATGATTGGTTAGACCTAGAGTGATGATTGGTTAGACCTAGAGTGATGATTGGTTAGACCTAGAGTGATGATTGGTTCGACCTAGAGTGATGATTGGTTAGACCTAGAGTGATGATTGGTTAGACCTAGAGTGATGATTGGTTAGACCTAGAGTGATGATTGGTTAGACCTAGAGTGATGATTGATGATTGGTTAGACCTAGAGTGATGATTGGTTAGACCTAGAGTGATGATTGGTTAGACCTAGAGTGATGATTGTTTAGACCTAGAGTGGGCGCGCGCGGAGTATACGCGATAAAACAATAACGACAAATTTGTAATATTGAAATGCGGCGGGCTAATCGAATATTCTGTGAAAATGAAAAGCCCTTTACAGCCCCCGGTAAAATTTATTGGGGTGCGTTTGACAAGCTAATTGAAAGAACGAATAAAGTACATTGCCTCAACAACATACGAGAAAAGCCTCAGTATTAGCCCGATAACGTATTTTTAACACAACCTTCGCCACGGAAAAGATCTATCTTCAAGATAAATGAATAAGTGAATAATTGAAATTGATACATTTTATGTAAATATAAAAAATAATATAAATATACCACGACCAAACCCGTTTCAATCGTATCATGGTATAAGAAGCATGTTTATTATTTCCAGTAGGTTATAGTAAGAATCAGTAAGCAGATATCAGTATCATATTTGTATAAATACACATTTAAAAAAGCAATGGACAAGACTATTTATAAAGAAAAATTGGAGAAAAGCACTAGTGGACTAATTGAAGAATACAAAATTACTTTATTACAAAACAAGACATTTAATTCTTAATCAACATTTGAGTGGGCACGAAACTGAATCGGCAAAAGTAATTGATCGGGTGCTAACAGCCAATTTAGATGTTCAAACTTCGAAGTTATAATTAAAATGTTAATTTAATTCAAGATATATATATATATATATAAGTTAACTAAAACAGTTAAGTTTAAAAAGTCGCCAATCGGTTTGTGTATTTTGTGAGTTCCTAATGAGGATAGGAACCAAGGAAGCATAACCTTGGTTCTGTGTATTGTGTCTTCTGATTGTATGCACGATTGAAAAAAAGAACGTGTAATTTAAAGTCTATACAGTAAAAATCCTGCTCTAAGGGCACAATAGTTTTCTACTAATATAATTTATTGCAATATTCAATTAATATTTATTTCATCATCATCATTATCATTATCCGCCCTGATCCGTCCACTGCTAGACATAGGCCTATTTCAATGAACGCAAAGCTGTTTCTTTACTTTACTATAATCCATATCTATTAAAATAAGATGGTATGGGTGATATATACCACTTTCAATCATAATGATATAATGTGAGGAAATTGGATCGTTTTACTTAAACATCAAATACAGTCGGGAAAGGAAATAGAATTGAAATTGGCGATTATGGAATTCAGATATCGATTAGAATCGCTTAATTCCATGTTCTTGGATTTATTGAAACATATATTTTGTATTACATTTACAGTTAATAAAGATTCTATTAACACCAATTCTCTCTAAATCTAAAATTTAATACCATCGAACACAAAAACCGTTGGGTTCTTGTGTTCGATGGTATTAAATTTTAGAAATTAGAAATGAAAATTGAACAACAGCGACAAAGTATTGAATTTTTAGATAATCAGCTAAGAAGGACAGACGTCATATTTTTTGGGACCGATGAAAATGAGAAAAGATAAAGCGTAAAACCTCACTAGGGAACACCGATACCTTCCAAGGATGATCCGTGAGGCTATTGAAATTAAAAACATCCAAATTTCAATAGAGAAGATGGCTGGGTTCTTCCCCTCTGCTTGGGACCCAGTGGTATGTATGATAATCAAATCAAAAAGTAAACAACACCGCAAGACAATTATATATAATAAGTACTGTTTGCGTTAATCGGAACAACTAAAATTATTATTCTTCGGGTACTCTTAATAACTTGGTACATCAGGACGTCTGTCATCTCAGTCTACCCGTGATC
>JAFELO010000114.1:19423-33991 GCA_017140195.1 Eumaeus atala
ACATCAATATAAAGAGACCGTATGAAGTTACAATTTTACCTTGCCTAACATACGGCTGACAGACTTGGTCTCTAAGAGTAGAAGATGAAGATATAATTGCCATATGTTAGCGCAAAATTGAAAGACGAAAAGAAGAAGGCTGAAGTTATAGGATAGTAACAGCAACTACATAATAAGAAGAAAAACAAAAGTAACAGACGCCAGGGTACGATTAAGCTTGCTTAAATGGCACTGCGCAGGGCATATACTTAGCGGCACAGAATCTTGGCCAAACTCAAAACATGCGATAACATGTTTTTAAGGGTGTCTAACTTTGTTCTTATCATGTGGGTGGGTAGAATAAATGTTTACGTTAATATCAAAAGGGTAATTCACTCATTTGTAGTGCATTTTGTTCTGTGTTTTTAAGTCAATAACGCCTTAAATGCAACGCGACATGTCGAGGAAATCCTTCAAGATCATGTTGTGCCCTTCGTATGGTTTATTGGTTATGACAAATTCATTTTAATGCATGACAATGCGCGTCCCCTTGTCGCTGACATTGTAAACGAATACATCCAAGAGATTCGTGTCCAAAAATTGCAGTGGCCAGCTCGCCGCCCGGACTTAAATCCTATAGGACACGTATGGGGTAGACCGAAACGAACGAGAAGTCATCATCAAACCCACCACAAACCCTTAAAGAGCTTCGAGATGCAGCACGTCATCCAAAGCATGCCAGATCGAATGCACGTGGTCATAAGGGCTAGAGGAGGCAACACGCGCTATTAAAAATGACAGAAAGCAACAAAAAATCAGACGAGTTTAAATTCGTAGCGATTTAACTCTAGTGTAAAATTTTGTGTAAATGTGTTTTTTTTGCATAAACTTCATCATTCACTCAAAAAACATGATTGACATGTTTCTTGTGATCAGGAACGTGAACTGGATAGACTCCGATCACATTTAGCCAAAATTTGTGGAGCTAAGAAAAGAAATGAAGTTGTCATATGTTTTGTACTTGGCCAAGTTTCCGTGCCGGTGAGCTATGTAGGAAGAGAAAGAGAAAAAAAATAGATGAACCAAACGATTAACAGAATGTATACCTAGAGATATATAAAGGAATAAGGAAAGGCCAAGGAAACGATGGAGAGACCTTTTTCATCAAAGATGTGGACCTCACTGGATGCGACTGGCTCGGAACGGAGAAGAATGGAAATGTTTAAAAGAAGCCTACGCGCAGGGGCGACTACTAAAGTCATATAACATTTATATTGTTAACTGCCAAAAAAAATTATATGTGAAACTTAGTAGAAATAAAGGCTATATATTATTACTTTTTTGATAAAGATAATTTAAATTACTGTTTCACTTCCGAGTATATTTTTTAATTACTTATTTTAGATCTTTTTTAAATACTCATATAATACCCTAGTAGTATATCATATCTAATAATCTCCAATAGATCCAATGGGGCACCGGCTACGCAAAACTGCACTCGACCGATTTGTCTCGGTGACAGACCATAGATATTTGTCATGCGAGTATATATTTTGTCATACAGCGAATAGGCTTCAGGTAATGTGATGGTTAAAGAGGCATAGTCCATTCCTTCTTACTTTTTTTTCAACAAATACTTCTTTATATTTCATTTATTTGGTATCAACACTGACCCACAGCATTGCGGCTACATTGGGCTAATAAGAATCAGTTTGACAGATGTCTATGCAAGTCCAGGTTACCCTGTTAAATACATCGCAGTAAAGTGACAGCTATGAAGTCGCATTTCATGTTGTTTGTAAGTAGGTGGCTCATTGAGAGGGTGGAAGAAAATAAGAAAACCCAACTGCAGGACAATAATAATGCTGATGTTTATGGGCGTCAGTAATCGTCAAATGGCTTTGATTTCTCGTTTGCTCCCTATACTATAGAAAATGAACAAAACTGGTAAATAAATTACCAATTTTTGGTTCGAAAGATTCCGAGAGGTCGTTAATAAAACCATTCCCGTGGTATTTGACATTTAAGCAATTATTTTGAAACCAGCCCAGAGTATCTTTGTTTTAACTAAGCTTATTGAGCCTTCTTCCATGAACGTTAAAATTACATCAGACCAGCAGTTCTTAACATTAGCGAGCTCAAGCAGAGCAACAAATTCATTAGCTTTATAAACTGAGTACAGATTAGCTCTTTTTACTTACAGCCTCCTATATTTGTTTCACAACTTTATGAATGAAGTAATGGACTCGAAGTGTTTGCATTTATAGCTAGGAAATTGTGGTTTACCGATGCATTTCTAACGATATGTAATGTAGCTCAGAAGCGTCTGAGGATTCTGCGGTTGCTATTAATGGAGCAGCAAATTGTGTTTACTGTATGTTAATGATATGGACTACAAAGTGTAATGCTTTAGGCCACCGGAATCTCACGAAATCGCACGAACAGCGAGAATATATATATATATATCACTTGATGTCGGTATTACGCGAGCGAGAGGTGCTAGCCTGATCGTTCAGCAATGGCACTACCTGTTACTAAAATAATAATATAATAATATCTGAGGACCTATCATGCGTCAGCCTAGTCCTGTGGTGAGAACCGTAAGGACTTGTTGTGTTACAGGTGCTAGACAACGGGAATATATTTATTATTTCTATAAAGCTATTAAATTTTATATATTTAAGATTTTTACTATATAAATACATATAATACATATGTAAGCATCCATGACCTAGGCGGGATTCGAACACGCGACTTCTGACATGACACACGGACTAACCACCACGTTAAAACTGAGCAGCCGGTCGTCGAAAATATTAATGCATTGATGATGTTTATGGTTAGAAGACCATACACATCATTATTATTGGCACTTTGCGCAAAGCTACACAGCATACAAGAAACGTTTTCATTTTTATAGTATAAGACAAAGTAGTATTTAGGTCACTTGATGGTAAGTACTTATAGTATCCCCAACGCCTACAGACCTCCGCAAAATCACAGGATTCAGAAAATCATCATGCGTCTCAGAAAAACAGGCGCTGCCTGCTTTTCTGAGATGCATGAACCCGTTGCTTAAGTCTCTCGGTCTGCGATAAACGAGGCAGCAGTTGAAATCGTACGAAGTTGTGGACGTAAGGAAATTTCGCTTAAGGCACGCGGTAGTGGATAGACTTCAAAAAAACGACGTGATGATGGTGAAATCTGTAAATTAAAGATAATAGGGGTTGTAGGGGTTATTTTTTAGGAAGTACATGCCAACAAAGACATTTAAGAGAAAATAACAGCTATTGTAACCCTAAGTGCACTTATGTGGATTATATTAAGATTGAGTTATAATCACCGTGTGGTTTATTCATTACTGCTTCGTCGTGGTCTTCTGGTAAGCTTGTTCAACCGCAGTCGTGAAGTCCCTGCGAGTCCTGGATCGGACTAATGGGTCGAGTTGTTGGGATTTTTAGTTCCCAATAACAGTCCAAAGTCAGGAAGTTGGCGGTGTTACATCCCTGAACCCGATCGTGTCGTCTCATCGGTACAGAAAATGAAATACATGCTTTAATAGTATCTGCACACAAGTGTATAATATGTCCTGTACAGTTTGCTAGTCGCCAAAGAGATGGCCGCTGCAGGCAGAATTCGATAAGGTCGGCATTCTTACTATTACATTCTTCTCTATATGACGCCTTACTCGTTCGTTCGTTGGTACAGAACTTTCTACAAAGAGCTTCAGTATAAATAAACTCAACGTATAGAAGAAATGTAACAATATCAACGTTTTCATAATAATGTTCTCGTTTTAATAATATCTCTTAGACTTACATTATTAAAATACCAAGGAAAAAATGGAGGCTCAATTATAAAGGCCTTTGTACATTGAACACACAGATAAGAAGATAAAAAAGTATATTAAAAGTAATAAGTACATCGTAACGCAAGATCATTGCGTTACGATGTACTTATTATATATTTTCTTCGAAGATAGTATTCGAAAACATTTATAGAAATATTAAACTCAAATTCATTGATGAATATCTCATATATATACTTTATCCATCCATGGATTTAGTTACCTGAGGTAACGTTTTGAAATATTTCGTATAGAGCTCGTCTCGTACCCCAGAAGTAAAAGCTTGGACAGATAGAATATATAAAATGGCCGATAACGGTTTTCAACGCATTCTAATTATTGCTGTGGGAGAAAATAGATTACTTTGATTGTAAATATCAATACTAATATTATAAAGAGGAAGCGTTTGATTGTTAGTTTGCTTGCATTGAGTATATACCAAAACTGCTGGACTAGGTTATGAGTGATGAACAGAGGCTATATATGACATTCTCTAAAACGTTTTGATCATTATGAAATCGTTTTGAAAATAATGTAACCAAAATGTAAAAAATATGAAAGTAGATAAAAAATATGTAGAAAAGATAAATAATTATTTGAATAAATTATTGACAACTAGTAATTTCATGAGGCCGAATTAAAATACACAATTTTATATTTTTATTTTGCCGGTCCGCGATGGATGCGAGTAGCAGGAGACGGGTCATCTTGGCGTTCATTGAGAGAGACCTTTGTCCTATGAGAAGTGTGTGTACCAGTGGACCGATATGATGATGAATGAATTTCTGCTATATTTCGTGGAATATCCATGCGAAGCCGATTCGGACTGCTAATACGCCTGAATAGTGTACACACAACTTATTAAGAAAGGCCATTCAATGATTACGGACAACCGAGATAATATTGACGAAAGCGCTATGGATCCCATTCCCAATGATATTGCGTTTATATATTGTAATATTTATTAGATAACGATGTTTCCATTATTATTCCTGCATAATCCTGTTCCTTCTAAATGGCAAGCCTCAAAGGCACATCTGTTATAGCAGCAAAGCTGCCTTATTCAATATAGCATAATAATATGTCTGCATATTATTGTGCAATTATTTGTACAAATGACTGCGGGCGTTGGTGGTCATCGAAAGCTGCTCGTTTGCATCTTTATACTCTCTCTATCTTTCTCTCTCTCCCTTCTTCGATCCATTCGCTCCCACTGTTGGGTAGGTATCTTCTTTGGTTTTCCACTTCTCATGATTGGTTGCTACTCTCATCTACTGACGGCCCATATGTTTGGCAAGATAATTGGTCCAGTGTCCACTTTACGAGGTTCCTTTTTACCTATCTTGGTCGCCAGTCTATAATTTTGCGTCTCCATCTCCATCCTTACACTACCTATAAGATATTTTATTTTTAAATGCCACGCTGCATTGCAGCCGAACTGAAACACAGTGATAGGAATGGCACCTCACGCCCTCATTATACCACAGTAAAGTGACAACTTCGTGTGTTTTGTGAGTAGCATGTGGCACAGGAGTGGAGGAGAAAGAGGGGACAACGCATTGGCATATTAATTATGAGGATGTATGTGTGTGTCGGTGGCAATGAAAAGGCTTCCAACTCCTCGTTAGTCCTCTAATAATATAAATACACAAGAAGCGAAGCAGATAAGTGAAACATTTGTTTTCTAGTTCTGCTAGGCTTCGGCGAATGAAACTTATAATGCGGTAAAATATCAGATTAATAATTAGCACAATCGAAAAATATTTACGTTGATAAATATGCATTCCCCGAGTTTAGTAGCCTCTTAACGACGCATAAACCCGTCCTGACCGGAGGTAGTTAAATTTATGATCCCACCAATAAGGCGGGTTTATGGATCGTTCGGTTAAAATTCAATAAAGAATTCGTGTTCTGGATTGCATTAAAGCCGAATAGATAACCTTGTTTATTTATATTTAAAGAATTTTCTTACTTAAATGAGCAACGACAATTCAGGAGATACGCCAGCGGACTGTGGTTGTGTGGTGTGTGGTTTCCAACTATATGCTCCGAATAATTGTTTTTCAATTTACACTTGAATTTAATTTGGGCCCGGGAAAAGTATCTCGAGGAAGCAGACAGAAAGGAGTAAAAAAGTTTATGGCATTTAAAGTACGTCAACACGTATTTTCGTTGGCGTATAGACAACAATGTCCTTGCAATTAAGCACGAAAGATCTCGTCTGATTATAAGGGGGACCATCCACATTTTCCTCTCAAACTTAGAGTGACTTCTAGAATCTTACTATCCCACTAATTAGATATGAAAACTACTTTGAGGATCGCAACCGTCAGAAAAATTATGTATTCCGGTGTATCCTTATGTAGCCTTGATTATGATTTAGGTCTTGTTATGGTGGTAGGGCCCAGTAGGCTGGGGTGAGGGGGGCAGCTCCGTTATAAGAAGAGGGGATAAAGATCAGGAGTCACCTTTGCACACGGGGCAAAGGCGAGGAACATGTCCTGCTGTGAGGTGCAACCCGTCTTTGGAGATGGTGCCAGTTCCTTAGAGGACTGACCAGCTAAAGTTGTACCCTGATAATTTGTTGTTATGGGGTACCAAATCAAAGGCGACACTGATGGCACTCGCGTTGCACCTATGAATTTCAATTTCAGCCTCGTAAACATTAAACGTTACAACAATAACAAATTTAAAAAAAATACAGAACAGCGTCTTTCGCCGTCCATCTTTTTTTCTAGCTAAATGAAACTTTAATTTGATATTTCTTTCAACAAATGTCTTAGAAGATCTTATACAACCTATGTTTAACACTGATAATGTAGGGTACTTACAGTTGCCCACCATGGTTCGTGCCTGGTTGTCGTGGCGGAGGGGCTCAGTAGCCTAGAGAGGACCCAGGCGATGCTGATTGAACCGAGGAGGATACTCTATGTACTATAGGAAGACCCCTCTCCTTTCTACTGATTTACTGTATTTGATTGTTCTTTTCTATTTTCTATATGTTTACTTTGTCTGCGCTGTTGTAAAGCGGAGAGTAAATATTCTATTTCTTATAAGAGGGGTGCAAAGAGTGGGGGGTACTCTTTTTAAAACACAAATGGCCTGTTGGGGGGGGGGGTGTAAATGAGTGAGCGCAACGGCATAGTAATTATGCTGATATTCATGGGCGTCGGTAGTCGCAGAAAGGCTCCAATTGCTCGTACGTCCCCCTATACTATAAAAAAGCTAAGGAGCAACAGGTGGAGGCGTTTTTTCGTGATTTGTTCAGCTCACCAAAGGCGGCGGTGCAGATATACATTACGTTTACATTTTAAATAAAATACGGCTAATAAATAATAACTCTTCTTCTTCATCCAGGCCTTATCCCGTTTCTATATGAGATGATATCGGGATTAGGTCATCTAGGTAACAAATTACCAAATTATCGCCAAAGCGAGGGCGCCAGATTTTACACGGAGTGACTGTCGACTGACCTCTGCAATCCAGAAGGGAACCAGGCCCCACCCTGTATATAATATAACCCCATCAAAAATAAGAATGCTTACAGGATAAAAGTATGGCCAGAATATTCTTTCACAACAAATGATTTTCAAAAGTCAGCTTTCATTATACTTGAAAGTAATTATAAATAAAAATCTGACGTAACGCCACCCTATAAGGCCTTTTGAGAGAACCTTTTTCAAAAGTAAATGCGAGGCAATATTTCATCACAATATAATAGTTTTTGTTCAGGTGGAGGTTGACTCATTACCCTAACTTCCTTTTACAGTGACCTAATATTTACTATACTAATTTACTTTTAAATTGTTTATGCATATGTAAAGGAATAGTTATAATTCCTTGAACAACTGCATTGGCAAATTTTATTTGTAATTATAGACGATATATAAAGTTTAAAATTAATTATTGTGAAATACATTGTTTTTGATGGTGTGAAAGCAAAGAAAATTTACATTTTTTGATGATTGTATTAAGGACAAATAAAATTTTGTTGTCGTTTCTTTTTTATGTACAGTGCGACACGTGCTTTTATTTGACGTAGACAGGATAATTTTGACTTATATTCTTTTACTTTAAGTAAAAAAACCCGCTAAAATAAAATATAATAGGTAAGAACCTGGGTTTACGCTCTGTATTTACTTGTGTATTATTTGTTTCTTTTTAAATATAAGCATAAATTCTTACTAGAATATGTTCCCAGTCAACAAGCAAATAACGTATTAAATCATATTACTATCATGCATTAAATATCACAATCACAGTTATTGGGGACGTATTCATTAGGTACAACACAAACTATATGCATAGAGTATGTCATCTGACCTTGCTAATGTACGAATTAACCTCTATCAATTGTGTAATAGGTAATTCTAAAATCCTCTAGCATTGCGAATGAGAGCCCGACCCATTTTCGGCCCCAGCGTTGGCGAGTTTGTCTAAGATGTCGTATCCACCAGACCCTTGTGGGAGTAAGGTTCATAATAGGAATAGCTAATCGCTAAGTATACAGGACATTTGTAAATACACATTGAGGATACCTCAATTATCTAATAAAACTTGCGGGATTTTAAAGAATAATCATGCTGATATTTGGTTGTTTGTTTTAATAGAATGGGGTTATGTGCGGTGTTCCACAGGGGTCGCTCCAGTCGATGGCGATGGCTATGAAGGCACATCTTTAGGTGTTCCAATTTTCTTGCTGCGACGTCGGGTTGCGGAAATACTTGTGTTTTCGTGAATCGGCTCTCAATACTAAGAAAATCAGTAATTCGTCGATATAGACTTCTCCTGGTCTGACCGTTCGGTCCCGGGGTAGGGGGGTGTGTAGGCTACTTGCTTGTGGCATCTTTCTTGTTTTCGGAGTTGTTTTCGTGTTATTCTTCGTTTCGTGGTTGTTTTTTCGTTTGAGCCGGACTGGGTGATTTTTGATTTTCGATCATTATTTACATTAAATTTAAATTCGGTGAAATTTCTGCGGTAAATATTTTCGTTGTTTTCATATAGTTTCCTGTTGTTGGGAACATATCGAGTGGAGGGATGGTTTTCGGGGAGAAGAAGGGGAAGGGGAGAAGTTCTTCAAGGGGAAGGGACTCCGGTTCTGATTCGGACACTAGTGTTGTGGGAGCAGTGGTGTACAAGTCACGCAATGTAGCCAAGAGAGGCAAATCGCATACGCTAGCGGGGGCAAGGGCGGCGCTGCGAAAGCGAATTGAGAAATAACGGGAGGAGGACTTTGAGGATGCCCTGCGCAAAAGGGGATTTTTGAAAGAGAAAGAGGTAGGAGGAAAACAAGCCAGTATTCCGGTAGTGCTGGGAGACGTTGAGCGGTGTGCAGCCGGTGATGTTATGGTGGAGCGGAGAACTTGGAGGGTGGGTATGCGGCGAAAATTAGGTGGGCTATGGGATCCATCAGGGAGATGATGGAGGCCCTGGTGGTCTGCACGGAGGACGGGGAGGACGGAGTGAGGCGGCTAAAGGCCAACAACGCACGGTTGCAGAGGGAGCCGGCCAAGTTGCGTAAAAAGGTCCGCGCCGAAGAGGCGCGATTTTGAGGAGGCGCGGAAGAATAAAGCGAATAATCTTGCCGCTCGCCTCGGGAGGTGCTCAGTGAGGAGGCGGAAATAATCAGGCCCATGAAAAAGGCCGACTTAAGACTCTCGGGCCTGACTGACGCGGTCACCGCAGAGTGTCTGGTGACTGCGGTGGCAAAGGAAGGGGGCTGCAACCCGGGCCAAGTCTCCGTATCGCACTGGGCAGTTCGACTCGGGCTCGGCCCATATCGAACTGCCGGCGACAGCGGCCAAGAAGCTGCTCGATGCTGGGAGCGTAACGGTAGTGTGGAGTCGCGTCACCGTACACTTCCTGCAGGCGCGCCCCAGGCACTGTTACCGTTGTCTGGGGATGGTGGCACTGACCGCAGCAATCTGTGCTACCGCTGCGGTCAGTCCGTCCACAAGGCCGGTGGGTGTTCCGCCGACCGGCGGGTCACGTGATGGGAGCATGTCTTGTGAGCCCCCCGTCCAGCGCGGGAAAGTTCCCTCTACCTCCAAGGGGGGGAACCGTTCGGGGTCGGACGTTGAGATGACATAATGGCTAGGCATCTCAGCGTTCTCCAGGCGAAAGTCAACCACTACTCCAGGGCCCAGGACCTTTTCCTGTAGTTCATAGCGAAGTGGGCGATGGACGTCGCGATCGTAGCCGAGCCGTACTCCGTGCCCTCCAGCCCAAGCTAAGCTGGGGCCACCGAGGGCTCGTTTGCAATCGTGGTGCGGCCTGGAGCTGGCCCCCCCTCGCAGTCCAAGCGAGGAGCCACGCCTATGTCGGAGTTAGAGGTGGACGTGGCGGCTGGTCGGCTCTGCGACACATTCACTGCAGTGTGCAGAGCAACCATGCCACCCGCGAAGAGTTCGCTCCAGCGGTGGGCGATAGACTGGTGGACGACCGAATTATCCGGCCTCCGGCCCGCCTGCACCAGGGCAAGGAGGCTGTACACATGGAATAGGCGGAGACGCCCCCAGGACGTCGACGGGGACGACAGACTACGCAGGATCTACGTGGAAAAGGTGAAAATCCTGCAGCAGGCCATTGGCTGAGCCAAGGAGGATGCCCAGCCGGAGGTCGTAAGGGATCTGGAGAGGAATCCCTGGCGCCAACCGTAGAAGTGTACCTCTCGCTTACTTGATACTGGCGTAAAGTGGCAGCGCCGCTGTCGCGTTTCGTGCGGTTCGTGCCGGTGGCCGATTGTTACTCTCAGTTACTAAGTACTGATCAGTTACTAAGTAGATACAACATCAAGATAAAACTTGTTAGAAGAACGATGAAATCTTTTGAATGTGGTATATAACGCAGACAACAATCGGATAGGTTCCGCACGATACGGCCATAAGGCATAAAGTGACAGCTAAATTCTCTGCGGTGTGTGATTATATGGTGGCCCGTAGCGGTGAATAGTATTCAAGTACAAGTCAGCATACATTCCATGCGGACTTTTAAGAGCGGTAGTCACCGAAACCTCTTAACTGCCTCGTGATCTAGTGGGAAGCATATTCAGCCACAGACGTGAGGTCTCAGGTTCGAATCCCGGGTCGGAACGTACAGAAAGTGGATTTTTCTAATTCTAATAACTGTCCGTAGTTAGGAAGTTGGCGGTGTTACATCCCAGTGCCTCGGAGAGCACGTTAAGCCGTTGGTCCTGCACCTAATTTCTCTTCCGTCGTATTGGATTGCCGTCCCATCGGAATAGTAGGATGAAGGAATAGAGTGTGTCTGCGGAAACACTTGCGCACTATAATATGTCCCGCGATGGCACTTCTCAGTAGAGATGGCCGCTGTAGCTGAAATTCGGCTAGGACGGCATGATACCGGATTGCGCAAAGAAGTACAGCATGCGAATATTACGTATTTTATATGAAGAGCAATAACAACAACTTCATCCATGTTCTCGTCTGTTATCGAATGGGGAGGCGGAAGTGAGTATCACAAAAGCACTAGATCTAAGTACTAAGAAAACGGAAACGTATTTAAGATTTTATAAATAAATTTATAATTTTTTTTTACTATACAAATTCCGAAGACATTATTATTATTGTGCAATATATTCTTGACCTGACAAGATTTCAAACCCATCAATCACCACTGCCAAAGGGAGCCAGCCGATATAAAATTCAAAGTTCAGCGAAAGTGTAGATCACATTACGATTAAAATAAACTATGTAACGTTTTAGGATTACGGAACATTTCTTGGACCCTTCCGGGGTCCATTTAAGTGAGCGGAAGGGACATGATGAGACAGGCGTTGGGATAAATTTTATTGTGTTTCACGGGTGCCTAGACCATTGCTCTTCCTGGTCAGATAGGGAATAAAACTGTTTTTTTTTTTTTTAGAATAAGGGGCAAACGAGTAGGTAGTTGGTACCTACCAACGCTCGTAGACATTCGCATGACCCGAGGCTATGCGGGCGCGTTATCATCTCTATTCTTAAGAACCCCATATCGTATCGCTTCGGAAATACCGACGGTGATATCTGGTTCCACATCGGTGTTGCGCGCGGTCTTACCGCTAATTGCGCTTGGAACACACAGTTGTAGACTTGGGGACATCAAGGTGGTGACGGTGGAACTTAGAGTTTTGCCGTGATGTCCGGGAGTGGAATTCCGCTGCTGGTATTAATCCGAACAACTCCTCGGAAAATGAAGGTTGTAGATGCGATAGAGCGAATCAACATCTCTTCGTAATGCCAAAGGATCAAGCTACACGGATACAACCTGGTCTTCAACGATTCGAGTCGCTCTGTGTTGAATACGGTCAAATGGCGCGAGTTGATAGTTAGGGGCACTAGCCCAAAGGTGAGAGCAGTGCTCTATGTACGGTTGGACCTGCACCTTGTATAATTAATTGCACCCGATGATGTAGCGCGAAGTACTGCTTCGCCCTATTGAGTCGGCGACGACCTCGATGCTATGATCTCTCATAAATCTAGTTTTCCAGGCAGTCCGTAAGATGGAAGCTTCGAAAGGAGCGCTTTATGTCAGACCCGATCAAAAGCATTCGCTATACCCAGACTAAGAGCCAGTGCCTCCTCCTTGGTCTGAACTGCCTTCACCCACCGGTTCGTTCAGTAGATCAATAGGTCGCCAGCCGAGCGTCCCTGACGGAAACCGTATTGTCGGTCGCTAATGAGTTGGTATTTTTCTAAATAACGCAGGAGCTTGCAGTTAATTATGGTTTCCATAATTTTGGAGAACAAGGGGGTTATCGCAAAAGGTCGGTAATTTGATGGATCCGGGTAGTCACTTTTTAGGGATCGTTTACACCAAAGCCGTCTTCCAAGAGCTAGGGACGACGCCAACAGAGCAGTAGTATCAGAAAAGACGCGTGAATACTGGTGCCAACTCCGGAGCACACATCCACAGCACAAACGGCGCGGTGCCAACGGGCCCACTCGACTTATGGATGTCCCAGGGGAATAGCGTTTTGCGCACATATTTCTGCCGTAACTCAATAACACCGCTTCCTCGGTCATCCAAAGTAGAGTTGGACGCAAATCGAGAACCCAGGAGATCGGCTCTCTCTTCTACGGCATGGGCTAAACAAGTCATCGTTCAGGTGCAGAGATGGTAAGGCATCTTACATGATGATGGACGATGAGACCAGTTGTGTTAACTATATGCCAAGGCAGAGCCGTGAACAGATCTACCCGCGTGATCGGTAATACGTAACTTTAGCCATTCAGCATGATGGGTTTTAAAATCGCCAAGAGCCACGATCTCTGCGGTTGCGATCTATTTTAGGACGGAATCTGTAGCCTTTTCGATGTGCTCGATGAGTCGGTCAGTTTCGGCATTACCTATGGTATATATAAAGGCAGGCATAGACGCGAGGGTGGTCATCGCAAACTACGCGTAGCTAAATGATGGAGAGATCTCTCTCTTCAAGATTGCAGAGGCGGCGAAAGCAGATGTCCTCCCCGATATATGCACACGCTCCAGCATGCGGCACGAAGTAGTGTATTATCTCATACCTTGGGTACGAGAGGTATGATGTATCAATCGGAGAAGATATCTGCGTTTCGGTCAAGAAGAGCAAAGCCGGCTTCTCAGTCTCTAGGAGGTAGTGTATTGTATCCCAGTGGACATACAAATAACAACCTAATCTGCACATGTACTGCTGACACACATAGAGGTTACACACACAAGAGTAAATAAATTAAGTTTACTTTTGCAACTTTTAACATTTTATTTGAAGCTGTGTTAATATACGAGTAGGATTATGTAGTACAGTACAGGTAATATAGTTAGTGACATTTAGGACATGCACACACCTCAGAGCGCCTCGAAATTGAATTAGCCGTAATAAAACTGGTGATTTGGCAAACACGTTTAAACACGAAAGTAATTTTCGTGGAATTTAGGTTATTACAGATAAGCATGTTACACTTTTAAGCGAAAACACTTTTGATAATTATAATATGGAATGTGAGACTGGTTTTAGGACCAGTTATGAAACGCGGATTTTCATTAAAAATTTTGGGTTACCTATCTCTATTTTAGTTTAATGATTTAATGAACACAAAATTACCTCAAATTTTCCTTAATCACACTTGATAAAATTTTAAAGTAATTATTAGCAAGGAAAGAGTCAATTGAGAAAATGCTAGAATTACGGAACGTAAACCTGATTTCGATTACGTTCGATTTTACGTTACTTTTAACAGTGTTGGCAGAGGGCAACATGGTCGCGTTTCAAGTGGTTTATGATAGAGTAAAAGTCCCGCAACACATTTGAATAATCTTGGTGTTTATGGTCGCCGGTATTCACCAATAGGCTACGACTGCTCGACTGTCACGTCATCTAGTTCAACTATATAACCTATTACATAAGGCTCGTACGCTCTTTGGGACCGTTTGAAGCTTGGCACAAGGGTTGACACCTAAAAACAATAATTTACTGTATATATTGACTAATCAATAGAAATAACGAAAGTTTATCAAATTATACATTTAAATTATTCACAAGTTCTAAAATATATTTTAATGTGGGCACGTTTATACCAAAATGTTATATTTTCACTAAGATCTCAACTTTTCTGTATGCCTAAGATTTTCGCTTGTCGTCGTTCCTGGCGTCCCAACTCTAAAAGTTCTAACAATTGTTGTTGTAGACGTGTTGCAATTGCTGTATTGACATGGTAATGGAGGCGAAAGTTTTACACATCCTCTAGTTGTGCTTGTAGATAGAAAGA
>JAFELO010000114.1:46634-105882 GCA_017140195.1 Eumaeus atala
ATACTATCTATGAAGTCTTGATATTTACTCATAATATAACAAGACAAGGCCTTTAAGGTAACCACGTAATGTAGCTTGTAAGTCAGCCATTTTCAGACTAAATTGATTGTGCTTAAATAACTTATTATTTATACTGTTGTACTGTTCAACTAACGAGAGTCGCTTATTTACTTCGTTACGTGCATTAGGTTTATCGACAAACTTCTAGTCATGTAGCAGAAATACGACTGGCCTGGCCACATAACTGAGTTATCTTGGAACGCAAATAATAAAACAGCTCTGCTGAGTTAAGGATGGGACGGCCAATATATTGCACGTTTAAGGCCGTCTGAGCTAGACTTGAAATACTTTATACGTAGATGAACATGTAGCAGGACTGGTCATACTCTGGGGAACCATTTTCTTCTTTCAGGGTTAATTATTTGTACGTGTCCGTTTGAAAATATATCTGTGTTCAACCAAATACTTAAGGTTTAGCGTGAAAGGACAACCGTTTGTTTGCACGTTACAAACTTTCGTGTTTTATTATAAACGCGAAAGTTTAGTAGTATAATGAATATTCCATATACTCTTCCTATCGAATTCTGAAGAGATCAGGGAAGGCAATCAAATAGAACTGGGGAGAAACTGAGTGCAGCACAGCGGATTGTTTATGCTCTACAAGGCTTGGAGGTGATCACATCTAGTTTCTTAGTCTAGCTGCCAAAAAAATAGATAGTATCTCTCTAAAAAATATAGCTTTTTTTATAAGAGCCACTTACTAGGGCTATACATATTACTTATATCATACATGGAAAAGCTGCGCAAATATCACTTCTTAGTACACAGTTTAAACTAAGAAAAATATACTTTGCACGCTTATGACGTCGCTAACAAAAGCTAACAATACAACAATTATTTTATAATTTAGCTACCTTTACTAACGCCGTGTAAACGAATAGTGCAGACCCGGTGACATGGTCAATGTCAAACGTCACGAGTATCTCTTTCCTTCCGTGCTGCTTTGCAGCGGAAGTGGACCGTCACGATCGAGCACGTACCTCTTACTCACATCACACCTCCACAGAGTATCAACCATGTGGGCTGATATATTGTAAATATAGGAAAAACACGTCTGTTGTTTGGAAGCCCACTCAAACAATTATCTTATTCCATCTTTTAACATTCGTTGATACGGCAAGGAATACACTTCCTATGCAAATGTCAACCATCTAACTATAGCAGTTCGTGACAGTCGCAGACAAACGGACAGCGTAGTATTAGTCCAAGTGACCGGTTTTACCTCTTGCATATAGAACCCTAATTATGCTATTGCATTAGCCCTATTAAGAAAAACATGTCTGCATAAGCAGACATGTTTTTCTTAATGGCACTTATTAACTAACATATTTTGCATTAGATAAAAATAAACGTTGATTGTAACGAAAGGAATATATTTTTTTATATCTTTAAAATACTAAGTAGTACAAATCTGCATTGTAGTCAAATTGGGTCGACATGGCAAAGTGTGTCCCGTTTCGTGCAATCAGATGGCTCATTCGAGGGGAAGTGGGCAAAATGGCTGCATAACAATTATGCAGATTTCTATAGCGGATAATATAGAACAGTAATCATTACAAGGCCCCGATCGCTAATTTTCCTGTTATACTATACAAAATACAAGAAGCTAAAACTTACTCTGCATTCCCCCCTAATACTATAAGAAAGTAATAAAATTTCAGTAAGAGGCACGACCGGGTAGGTACCTCTGGCTCAAATGATACCGCCGTTAAGTGACAGCGTCGGTTTGTGTGTAGACGGTGGAGCGATCCTCCGCGGAAAGGAGGACAGTGCATCTGCATAGTAATTGTACGGATGTTTATGGGCGTCGGTAGTCAACAGCAGACTCCCGACTGCTTGTTTATCGCCAATAACAAAAATAAAATAAGAGGGCCAAGATTATAATTATCTTATACGCGTATCTTGCATGCATGTATCGTATATGTAAATAGCCCTAGATACTAATCATCGGGGTCCTTACGAGTATGTATTTACTTAAAAGGAGACTGTTATTTTTACAACTTCAATGTAATCTGTGGTACTGAATAAGCTTTTTATTATTTAAGAAAATAATCTTCTGAGAATCTCGCATTTATTAGCCAATAATTTTTACAGTGACTCCCAAAGTATCGCACCAGAAAATGCTGTAAAATTCCGTTTATGATTAGGTAGGTGTTAATTCTGGCGATATCGGTTAGTATTATCACCATCGTCTGCTATTAACGGTGGCCCTACAAATTACGCACCTTGGCTTTTATTATAATGGCCTCTATTGTTAGGTGTGAAATTTATCGCATAGTAAATATAAGGTTTATTTGAAAATGCCAACAATGTTATCAAATACTTTTAGTGCCAGTGTGGGGGTGGTAAATACGGTTGAGGTTCTTAACTTCAAAATAATACAACGCTCGTCAAACACTAGCGGCGTCCCGCGGTTCCAGCCGCGAAACTGCTGCCCGAGTGATCGTAGTGTCATGGCATATAGCCCATAATATTCCACATGAATGTCGCTGTAATACACGAAAGTATATTTCTTAATCTGACTTCCAACAAGGCGACAAATTCATCTGCTTCATGTTTTTAGTTTGTATTCTGAAACAAACGAAAAACGAAGTATTTCTTTCCTCACGTGCTGCCTTGCAGCGGAAGTGGACCGTCACGATCGAGCACGTACCTCTTTCTCACATCACACCTCCGTAGACTGAAAACCATGAGGTCGCGTTTTATGCGGTTTGTATGTAGCTGCGTGGCCCATTGGAGGCAAGGAGGAAAGAACGCGTTGGTAGATTTAGAAGAGACTTTCTTTTTTTGCGTGTGGAACGCCCCCGGGCACTATCTCCGCAGTGCTAATACGGAGATGTTTAAGGCGTACTAAAACCTCCAGTGTTCCGTGTCGGTAGTCTACACCCGGGTACCTGGTTCCCTAGTTCAGAATTATCCTTGGGGAACCTAATCTAACCTAACAATTTATCAAGACAATCAATTACCATTGCTGTAGATATTACAAACTAGTTGTTGCCTGCGACTCTGTCCACGTGGACTACTGACAAAAATCTTGTGCAAAAGTTAATATTTCTGTAGGTTAAGTGAATAACACACATAGTATAGTTACATAAGCTACAACACTTACAAGTTTCACCAAGAAATATTCAATAGTTTTGATGCGATTGGTCAATCGCATCAAAACTATTATATGAATCGAACGAGAATTTTTTTTTTTTCGTTCTTTCTACGACTACCAATGCCCATGAACATCAGCATAATTACTATGCCTATGCGTTGTCTACCATTTCACCTCCCCCTCCCCCCAATGGGCCACCGGTATCCCTCCAAACATCCAAACTTTCGCATTTATATTATTAGTAAAAAATATTTAAATATGTGTAAAAATAACGTAATAATAAATTGAATTCAAATAAGGCTGCAGATATTAAAATTTAGCTATAGGTCTATTGCCTGTAATCTATCTGTCTTATACCCACTTACGCAATATCAAGATTATTGTTATAGCCTTTCAAATATATCTTGGTTATTTTATGGAACTCGTAAAGAAACTGACTTCAAATAAAGTGCAAAATTGTGTCTTACCAAAGGCTTCGTTCTTCAGCGCTCATGTGTAAAAATAACAATAAATCTCTAGCTAATTCCCTAAGCTACTCTTCCAACGGTGCCTTCATAATTTATTTGCTTTACAACATTTGCATTAAGAAATTGAATATATCATCATAATAATCATCATCAGCCCTTATCCACTACTGGACACAGGCCTCTTTCAATGAACGTCAAGAAAACCGATCTCCTGATACTTGCATCCATCCCGGACCACCTATTGCACGGAAATCGGCTTCCCACCTGAATGCTCGACCAATACTTCGTTTTCCTAAACGGGGCCACTACTCCAGAATCATCTGCCATCTGTTCTACTGTGTGTGTGACCAGCCCATTGCCTCTTTAGCGAGCCTACTCGTCGCATCACATATACCGCAGAGCTTGAAGACAAAAGCCCTCAACCACGGGGAGAACCCCGTGATAACCTACGGAGCAGAAACGTGGCCCCTTAATTTAGGACCGGTCCGCAAGTTTAAAGTAGCCCAACAGGCTATTGAAAGTGCCATGTTGGATGTATCTCTGTCCGACAGGATTCGTAACGAAGTCATAAGACAGAATATATACAACATGCCACTTTTCTTGTTTTTTATCTCTTAACAGCGTCATCGTTATCCCTTCCGGAATGATGTTAGTTTGCTGTCAATTTTCTACCATAAGTAACCTAAATATAAATTCTATTTTTAATCACAGTTATTAATGACGTTCCATTTGTTATTTATCATCTTCGTTTGTCCGCTGTTATTGTTTTAATAGCCCTCTGTCGTATACTTATATGTGTTGATGCGTTATGTCAGGATGACATATGAAGGGCTAAGAGATGGACTCTAGGAGAGCAGTACTGCGTTTATGATGGCAAGCTATAGCACACCACTGAGATACACACCCAAGGTGTCCTCATCTCACGATTCTCGGGGCCGTACTGGATGTTGTATGTGTCTAACACAGGCATCAGTTTTCATAGCTGTAATCACAACACAGAATTATGTAAAATCTTTCAAGTAACATTATGATGGAATTCCCTGGTACCTGTTTACGAATGGATGGCCATCTGAATTAGTTCTTATCATCTCTTAAACACCTAGGATATTAGAAAAAATATCTTACAAGACGGATACTAGAATTGCTTAGGATCTATCTTGACAGCTATTTAAATGAAATATATAAATGAAAATAGAACAATTCACTAAATATTTAAGTACGAGTATTACAAAATTTAACAGCTGAATTATATTAGATTATACAAGATTTGGCAAAGCAACTGGGCGCTTTGGGTTCTATGTTACTTATTCACTAGCTTGGCAACTCTATGGAATAGAATCACAAGTACAAGTGTTGCCAAGTCTAAAGAGAAATACTACGTTCAGATGAAGTATTATGAAGACAAACAACTGTTCTATTCATTGAATCTGAAATATATCATTGAATTTCTCCCATATATTTAGATACCTGTCGATTTTATACCAAAATGAGATTACTATGTAAGTATTTTGTATCATGTTTTTGAAAGGAAGAACAATAACAACGTTTTTTTTTTTATAATATAAGGCGTGAAACGAGTACACGAAGACATTGGTGTTTTTGGTCAAGATTGTGTTACTGTAGCCTTCCTTCCATTCCCATGCACCATCCAACAGCCCAACATAAACTCAGGAAGAGCCCGAAACGCGACTGCAATTTGGCTACAATGTTACATGGCCCTACCTCTTACAAAAGATATGTAGATAGTAGTACAATGATGGCAACTGAGTTTTTAATTATCAAAAAACAAAGAAGCCTCGAGGAACAGGCGTGGTCGGGGTTTTAATGTTTAACTCCCCTTTAATATATCTCACCTTATTAAATAATATAGGACTACATACTTTTCGGTGTACTAAACACCCTCCCCCCACAAAGCGAAGCAGATCTTAGGAACAAATAGAAACACAAAAAGAACTTCCAGGGTGGGCAACAGAGAAAATGAATCCCGTGATTCGGCAAGTATAATCAGGATAGGTTGATAGTGCACTTGTTTGGTAACTTAAGAACAAACTTTAATGTGGACGTAATTTGAAGTTCAGCTGCGAACATCTCCAGCTATCCTTCGTACATGACCCGACAGTCTGTAAAGTTAACAAATACGTTCCGTACAAATCACTTCTGCCATGAGTGCAACTTGTCACAAGTGCAACTTGTCACAAGTGCAACTTGTCATAAGTGCAACTTGTCATAAGTGCAACTTGTCACAAGTGCAACTTGTCACAAGTGCAACTTGTCACAAGTGCAATTTGTCACAAGTGCAACATGTCACAAGTGCAACTTGTCACAAGTGCAACTTGTCACAAGTGCAACTTGTCACAAGTGCGACTTGTCATAAGTGCAACTTGTCAAGAGTGCAACTTGTCACAAGTGCGACTTGTCATAAGTGCAACTTGTCAAGAGTGCAACTTGTCACAAGTGCAATTTGTCACAAGTGCAACTTGTCACAAGTGCAACTTGTCACAAGTGCAACTTGTCACAAGTGCAACTTATCACAAGTGCAACTTGTCACAAGTGCAACTTGTCACAAGTGCAACTTGTCACAAGTGCAACTTGTCATAAGTGCAACTTGTCAAGCGTGCAACTTGTCACAAGTGCAACTTGTCATAAGTGCAACTTGTCAAGAGTGCAACTTGTCATAAGTGCAACTTGTCACAGGTGCAACTTGTCACAAGTGCAACTTGTCACAAGTGCAACTTGTCACAGGTGTAACTTGTCACAGGTGCAACTTGTCACAAGTGCAACTTGTCACAGGTGCAACTTGTCACAAGTGCGACTTGTCACAAGTGCAACTTGTCACAAGTGCAACTTGTCCTAAGTGCAACTTGTCCTAAGTGCAACTTGTCCTAAGTGCAACTTGTCCTAAGTGCAACTTGTCCTAAGTGCAACTTGTCCTAAGTGCAACTTGTCATAAGTGCAACTTGTCATAAGTGCAACTTGTCATAAGTGTAACTTGTCATAAGTGCAACTTGTCATAAGTGCAAATTGTCATGAGTGCAGGTTGTCACAAGCGCAACTTGTAATTAGCGCAACTTGTTACAAGTGAAACTTGTAATGAGTGCAACTCGTGTAACTATACTGACAAACTCATGTTTGTAATCGCTTATTTTGTATCGCTATAATATAACATACAGCTCATACTACCTCGTGGTCTAACCGCAAATATGACCAGCTAAAGATATGTGGTATCATCGGGTTCGAATCACATGTTCATCAATGGATTCACACCCGGAACCTCACAAGAAGTGTTATTAGATAGATATATAATAGAATTTTTTCCACTTTTAGCTATAGTCCGGAGACAGGAAGATGGCGGTGTTGTACCCGCGTGGAGAGCTCGTTACGCTGTCGGTCCTGCGCCTAATTTCTCTCTGGTGGTGTGTGTTGGACTGCGGTCCCATCGCAAAAGGAAATCCTCATTCTCCTCGAGTAGAGAGTGCGTGCCTGCACAAACATTTGTGTACTATAATACATCCTGCTCAGATGGCTCTTCCTAATTCAAATAACTGCTGTAGCCGATAATCGGCGAGGACGACATTAATATTTACTATTCTCGTTACGTCGCAGTACTGTTACAATATTTAAATTATATTAGTATTAGTAAGGGGTAATGCCACCGTACATTGCAGGCATAAAGCAGACGGGCACGAGGGAGGAGTTACCTATAGCTCATCTAATACCGCCCTAATGTGAGCTACGCTGCTATACTTCGTGGGGTTTGTGATTTTTTATTGGTTCACTGGAGGGGAGAAGAGAGTGAATGATAAATGCACAATATGCGGGTATTTATGGGCGTTTGTATTAATCAAAAGTCTCTGACTGTCCCCTGAACTAAAAATAAGGCATTTCACAATATCACTTAATGAAAAGCTCACGTCACTAACACTCCACTTGTACTGCAGCAGAAATATATCTGATAAAACCGAGATTTATGTCGCACTTACACTAAGAGTTTTATTTAATTACACCAAATTATGAGCTAAGCATGTGTCCAAGACGGTGTATTTAATCATCTCATTTCACGATCATCTGCTGAAGTTTGTCATTATCAGGGGCGCTTCAAATTTCAACACTCGGTTAAGTGTTGCTTATTTACCCTTCGTACTCTAGAGAGCTTTCAAAGCTCACATTGAAGCTTGACCTTAAAATTCAGGGCACACTTTAATCAGCTTCATTGTCGTTTATTTAATCGCGACTTAGAAATACATTCTGTATTTCACTCCTACCTTTATTTCTAAACGTTTCATTTTAATTGTCTCACCTATCGGGTGATAATTATTTTTTACAGTATAGGAGGACCAACGAACAATTTGTGCCTTACTACTACATCTATTACAACTACAACTAGCGACATCTAGAGACATCCGCATAATTTTCATTCAGATGCATCCTCCGTGATCATAATCTTTCCTTCTCCCCTTTAACGGGTTAAGTATTTACATAATTGTTGAAAGACATACTTCTACAAAGGAGAAAAAAAACTTAAGATAAAAAACTGATGAGTTTGTATTCACTGTTTCAACACCAGATACAAAATGTTATTCTTGTTACACGTTAACAGATCTCTCTAATTTATACTATTTAATAGTATCTAAGCAAATCAAAGTTGTTATTAGTGTACCAACTGTCAATAACATTCTTATCTTTTGGATATATAGCTCCTGTAGTTTCTACGTTTTAAAATACTACTTTGTTGTTTGTAGCAGCGTATTAATAAAGATATAGATATCTACAGTGTCTATGATGGATATGTCACTATCTACTCGTACATTATTATTACAAAGAGGAAACATTTGCGTGTTTGTTTGTTTGCACTGTATGGGCTCCGAAACTTCTGGATCCATTGGACAAATTATTTTACCTTTAATAATTATAATATTTCCTAAAACGTAATAGATTTTCCAACAATTGTCTGTAAGACGCCTATTCGTGCAGATGTCTATGGGCGGCTGTAGTCACTACCCACCTGTTCTTTTGCCCCGTACCTCATAAAAAAGATCATTATAAAAACTTTGATAATGTAACCAAAGGGGTGAAATAAAATATCCAAGTAAATCCTTATATAGATGCAGAAATTATTGACAACGGACTTTGTTCTGTCATAAATTGAATTTGTTGTTTTGCTTACGGGGCCAAATTTAAAATGTATAATTTATGTATTTTTGTAAATCAATGACTTTTTGCGCTATTTCGTGAAATATCCGTGCAAAACCAGGACGGGCTGCTAGTATACTATATATTACTTCGCAATAAGCGAACCTATTGCTACGAGACACCTAAGTCTATCGTCCAGCGGAGTAACGGCTAAAGAGAAGAAAAAGCAACGATTGCTAATTTACCACGTTACAAAAAATGTACTAACGAAACCTGATGTCATATTAAAATTTTGACGTTGAATAAAAATTAGTAACGCCTACTGAAAAAAATTAACTTTACAAAACCAGTGTCCGTCGCGTCAGACGAAACTAATAAATGAAAATAAATTCGTCAAGCCTGAACAGGCTGTAGCCAGGAATATAGAAACATACATTGTAAATACGCTCAAAAATATCACGCTCCTTACGCGGTCATATAAAAAGCTAAAATTTGTAAATTATAATGATGGAACAACAAATTACTAAAACATCAATAACTGAAACGTCTCACTTTTATGTTTACTTTTAACAAACTATGCCGTTTATTTTGCGCACACTAATGAATCACAGTAAACTTGTGTTGACGGGTACAAATATGACGTCACGGATCTAAGTTACATGTCGTTAAGTGAAGAAAATCAATCAAGCCTCGTTCGTCTATAGGCCGTGCCTTGATTGATTTTCTTTATCTTCTCCTAAACTTTCTTTACTTTCCCCAATGTTCGTGTAGATGGAACTGATTACATTTTATCGTTTACGAGTTCTAGTATAGTCTTAGAATACAACTCGATATGTTCTAAAATAGTAATACGACGAGTCTACAGTTTCACCTATTTCTAATCTTTCCAATAAAATTACTTTTACGGATTCTATCGCGGTTTATTTAATTAGCCCGACATTTCAGAAGCTTTACCACCTGTGACCATGGTTGCTGTAAAGCTTCTGAAACGGCTGGCTGGTTAAATAATGAAATAAACCGCGATAGAATCCGTAAAACTATTTCTCTTGTAATAATTGACATCCGCGTAAACTTAAGACATCAATATTCCTAATCTAAAACTGAGGAAACATTTTTGTAGGGATAATTTTATAGAATCAGTTTTATTATTAATAATAGATTGGAATCAAAATATGTTTTTAAACTTTGTTATATTTTGGTTCCATATTAGCTGATTCGACTTGAACAAATTGATAGTTATGTCAGGAAATTATAACAGTAAGATGCCTCCGAGGCCATGCAATTTAGAAGTTAAGGAATCTGTAATACATCGATTTACAAAAATACAAGATACACAATTTCATATTGAACTGTCGTTCTTAAGCATCTGAGATTGTACGTAAACTTACTTTTTTGCAAAATCAATCTTACGCACATGATTTTGAGCTATTTTTACAGTACATAAGAAAGTTGCACGTTTTTAAAAGTAAAGTAAGCAATTCGACAAGACTCTATAATGGATAAATTTGCGTTCTTTTTGATATAATGTGTTCGAAATATAAATAACAAAAGGAAAAAGAAAAAAAGTTTGATAGGTAAAAGGAAACCGTGATATAGACCCGACCAGCTGTCGCTAAGACTATCTGTCCAGAACACGTGCATCTTGCGGGTGGGTGTTCTGGAATGATATTGTGAAGGCTTCTTTTTTGTATTTTTTTGTCCAGAAAACTAATTACAATACTAATAGTTTTTATATTGCAGGGGGCAAATGAGAAATCAGTGCCTTTTAACGACTACCGACGCCCTTCAAGATCCGCATAATTACTATGCCAAGTGTTCTCCTTTTCTTCTTCCCATAATGGGCGATAGTTACATTATTTGATTTTATTTGGTAGCAGTGGTAAAATACTCACAATTTATAATTAATGTATAAGTATGTAATAGACTTATTTAATAACCCGTACACCTTAAAAGTAGAATAAGGGTGGAAATTCTCCAACCCTCTGGAATGATGACTTACATTCTCGGGTGTAATTAACAAAGTGAAATTTGGGTAATAAATTACTCTCCTGCATCATGCGCAGTGGTAGCACGTCGACATTTAACAAATGAAGTGTTCGTGATGTTCACGATGTACCAGTGTTTAATAAGAATGTTCGTATATGAAGTAATCTGTACGTTAGCAGTGCTAGATTAATGTAACTTATTAATAATGTCGGCGTATCATTTGTCCCAACGTCGGACATTGGCTTCTGAGTTTCTTTGAAAAGACTTCCTTTCACAAGAATCTACTTGATTTTTTTTTTAATAGATTTACAACATTTCGCGCAAATGCATCACCGTAAAACAAGACAAATAGGTTTCGAATAATTGTTGTACTACATCAGACGAATATATTTCATTGCATTATTACCTCGAAAATAGTAGTTGAAAATTACAACTTTCAAAAACTAGCGTGGACGCTGCCCGCCATGTTAGTCTATTCAGATTATTTGTGTTCGGCCGTCAGCCCGTCCGTAAATACTTACTTGGCTCTTGTAAACAAGCAATGTAACTTAGAGATTTACCTCCTAATTTTAGTGGACTTTATTTTTCGTATTTGACAGTAGTAAACGATTTTATTGATTAAAATTTGTAAAATATGTTTTATAAGCCACTTCCTAGACGAAAAGCGCGTCTATTTTTTTAAATTTGAATTGGATCGAGTGGCCTATTATGTTAGTAACAGGTTGTAATATGGTGTAGCGGCACCGAATTTAATAGCGAAGGATCTCATCATTCTCACCTCGCTCATATGATAAGCCCACAAAGTGCCACAACGGTAGTTTATGAGTTCCCGGTGTCTCATTGCAGTTAGAAGTGGAAACACATCTGCATAAAAAATTTAAGGATGTCTATGGGCGTCGGCTTCACTTCATAATAATACAAAAGATTGCTTAGTTGGAGAGGGATGTACACATACATTCCATTTTATTGAAATGAATCAATTATACAAATGTACTTAAGTTCATATGCTGGTCGTGAAGTAAATTTAAATTTTATATTAGTAGAGTTAAATAAAATAAATAAAAATAAAAAAGATTCAGAACTTAGTTTGCCCACTTATATTATATATGAAACTTTGTCCTATTACACAACAAAATATTACATTAAATACTTTAAAGGCTTTACAAAATATAACTAAAAGAAACAACAATGAATAAAAGGTAAAGTTGTTAACTCTAACAATATTGAAAAAGGAATATAAAAATTGCACACTGCTCCATTTATTTTTTGGCCAGTTAGGTCAGTGATCAGTCTATCACCAAAATTATCAATCCATCGTGAAGAGATTTTTATTTGGATTCACGGCTTTAACGTTTAAATAACAACTAAGTCGAGAAGCTGTATCGGCTGAAAACGTGCGAAATTAAATTCCAGTTGCGATCACGGACTCATCCTCGTCAAGCTTTGCTTTACTTAGCTGATGGGCTAGGTACAATGAGTGATGCTACGCCCCGAGCGTTTCAATAATGAATGTCTAATGCATAGTGGGTACTGTATAGTGTAGAGGAAATAACGCAGAAACTCTGTTTTGAATCTATGGTTCAAGCTGTAGATAAAAGAAAGCAAAAGAAGTAAAGTTTTAAATTGATTACATTCCTAAGTATTCAATTTAAGGGATAAGCACTATTGGTCTCTATTACCATTATTTAAAGGATCCATTCGCTGATAGAATAAGAGGCAATGTTATACTGCATTGCAGCAGAACTGCGACGGCACGACCAGGGAAGGTACCTATGCTGTCGCATTTCGTGCGGTTTGTGAGAAGCCGGTGTTCCATTAAAGGGAAGAGGGCAGGAGGGTATATGTTGTATGATATGAGGATACCATATGTTGGCATATCGGCCGACAAACGTCGTAGTGGAGAGAAATATTGAATAGAAAACAATAAATAAACGTTAATAGTAATTGTAATTTATAAAAAATTGTGGTACTTAAAAAATATATGTGTCAGATGGACACACGTTCACAACCTTGGCAGCTTTTTGTGTTAATTAAAAATTTCAACTGCGGTATTTGCATATTTCCGCAGCTGTTCTACATTTTCGCATTACACGTGTACATTTGCAAAGAAGTTTCGAAATAATATATTATATTTTCTCCTTGTTTAAATTGCATAATATAATTGGTTTATGTTAACGTATTTTAATGTACCGTATCACAACTCGACTTAAAACCTTATCTGAGTTCATACATTTTTTATTCTAATAACATGCTAGCGAATATAAGGGTCGCATAGGCGGACTGATTAAGGCAGCCAGTGCTATCACCTTCCTGCTGTTGACATTAGGAGATCTACAGTTACAATACTTGCTTTAGTTTGCAGTTGTAGTTAAGAAAGCAGTCCGCGTGCGGACGCCTGTAAATAGCTCTTTAGCCCGCCGTCAACAAACAGCTTGTAGGCTGAAGCTGTCCGACTGCTCGCTGCTTCCACTCCGCCCCGCCTCCTATCACTCCCCATTCTCACTACCTACATTCCGTAACTAAAGTAATACTCCCAATGTATTTCTGCATTGACCTTTCTACATGACCTAATTAAAAAACTTCTTATCTTCATTAAGTACGTCGGCTTAATTGTAATACCTAAATTGTACCTACATACAACGCATTAAGTATTCCATCTTGCCCGCTAAATTGCAACATGACGGGTACCCACATTTTACGACGCTTTCTACGCCTTCACATGACCAATGATAGCACAAGACGTAATGTTTCCTTGTCTAAATCCACAATGGCAGTAAAAATAGAAACAATGCGTGTTGAAGTCGGGTGCGACTACAAAACAACCACTTATAAACTGCTTGACGCATTCGGGTCTGTAACACGACTGCACTGGGGCTCATAGTCTGCTCTTCGTTTATGGCGGTCCAAACGCCAGTAAATGTAATTATGAACAATCAAAGCGGGGAATTTAAAGTGGTATATGATGAATCTTCGCCTTCTACAAAACAGCTGCAAAACTATCATTGTCATGGTCTCAATAATTCTATGTAATATAGAAATATTTATATATGTATATCCATAATCCATAGACTTCTACATAATTCACATGCAAATTGCATTGCCTCTTCTTCTCCAATGAGCCACCGGTTACTCACGAACCTTAGAAAGCACGAGAGCTTAGCAGTAACTTTAAGGTGGTATGAGCGAGAGCGACCTCCACCGTCGTGCCGGCCTAGTTCGGCTGCAATGGAGTAGCACACTACGCCTTGTTATATAAGAGAGTGGTTCGTTTATATAATGATAATATAGATCAATAGAACATGTCCCTTAACATCCTCCTTCTAACAAAAATAACCTTATTACAAAACATATGTTCCCTGATGAGGTAAGTATAGCGATCTGGGTGGCACATATCACGTTCCCTACACACCTACCTGCCTTGCCTCTTCCATATTCATAACTCTGAACTTTTTTTAATTTAATTATAATAAATGTCTGTGAACAAAGTCGTTTGCTTTATTATTGGCTTCCATACTTTTCTTCGTAAGGAAAACACTTATCACAGTTATAAAAAGGAATAATCGCTCTTATCTACCCCTCAGTTATCATTTAGTATGCGCTATAAAGATATAACTTGAAACGTCGAGATAAACGCATTACCGAAGCAAATGGTGCGGTTATATAAGTAATAGTTTGGTTTGATTTATTTTAGGCTATTTTCTTGTAATGTAGGGGGAGTTATTAAATCACGCGAACGTTACATTGCAATTACAAACACAATAATGAAACGAATTTAATGGATTTCAGACCCGTTAATTTGGTTTTGTAACCGAATATGTTCCAGTTTTAACGTCGCCCGTATTTATTTACATTGGACTCAACTGGTGGTTCCTCTTGGTCCTTCTGGCATCAAAAGTGTAGTCCAGTCTAATTTGCCTCGAAATACTGAAATAAAATAATTATTGATGCGGACATTCATAACGTATTGTGTATCTATTTGTGGTAGCCGCTTCAGCTGATGACTATCTATTATATTCCGTGAGGTTAAGTGGTTTCACAATTATTTATATACACCGAGGCCTATGTGGCTCTGAGTTGAGAATAGTGTATGTATATTTGTGCTGTGTAAGTCAATGGCATAGTATTCTTAGATACCATGATCTAGGATATTTCACCTACGTCTATGTCAAGGCACAAACATATTGAATATAGATGAATAACAAAATAGATGAAATGAGATGAACTTGAGGGATATTCGCCTTGTTGGTAAGAAGAAGCTTTGGATAGTGAAAGGTGGAAGAAATGGAGGAAGGACTTTGTACATGTGGTACATATAGCGCTCAATTAAATAATAATAATAAAGCAAATTAATCTGCTTAATTCTATTCTGGCAAAAACTTCGGCTGGTGAAATTAAAAATACATAAGTTAAGTTTAGATGCTATGTAATATGTATTGCTAGAAATAGATTTCTAATAGCTATCGTTCCCAGGTTATCTTTAACTATCTAGAGAACCCCGTATTTCTGTTCTTCACACGCGTGCTCGAGTCTCTTATTCTCTCTTGCTCTTTCGGTACGGTTTATTTCTCTTGCGTTCGAGTAATCGTGAAATATAGGTAAAACTCTATGTAAATGCAATAAATTAATTGTTGATTGTCTTTAATTTTGACATTTTATCAAAAGTTTATAAAAGTCGATGTTTCTTGATTTTTAGTTTTGTTTTAGTCGTATAATTTGCAGACCGATAAGGAAACATATTTCATTCTCAATGCCAAATAAAGTTACATTCAAAAACTTGTAATCCTATTCCAAAAAACGCATTATAATAATTTTGAAATTTCCTTTTGTTTGTCACACAAATATGTACATACTTCTAGATCCAAGCGAAATTTGTTTGGCAGCGGTATTGTTCTGAATGATGTAGTATGGTGTTTGGAATTCAAACCGAGACACGCACCGAATTAAATTACAACTTTACGTTGATTTCGTAAACACCATGAGTTTAATGCCTTATTGTGGATAAATTTGATTGTTTATTGCTGATTTGGTTTTTCCTATATTTGAACTGGAATGATGTCGAATGGAATTCGAAAAGATAGGTAAATGCTCACTTATATATGTGGATCTCCCACACATACAAAGACATGCGGATTTGTTCTTCGCTACCTGAATACTTCGTCGCTCAATGAGAATGCGTGTTTAAAATAAAGATGAAAGTATAGTCAGGGGGCATATGCTTGTATCATTTAATTCAGTTAATTAGGCATCACAATTTAAACATAAACATCTGAAAAAACCATTAATAATAATTAAGCGGCACATATTTTTTTGAAATATATATCTAAACTAGATTTACCCGTAGCTTCACCTGCGGTATATACAATAATAATAATAATATATAAATCTTCCCCGAAAATATTACTTCTTTTAGTAAAAACATTTAAAAAATTTGTTTAGTCGATTTAGATAAAGTCGGTCTCATGCAGACAGTCAAGTTTTGGTGACTTTGTTTCATAGTGTGTATAGATTACAATATGAAAAAATTTTATTGAAAACATTTGAAATTAGAATAACGTCACACTACATAAGCAATATCTACGCAGTACATTGAAATTTAAAACTTTACCTGATGATGAGAAATAGAAACCGGCCGAAAATATGAAAAATATATTTAATAAACAAGGAATCTATACTAATAACATTATGCTGAAGAGTTTGTTTGTTTCAATCGCGGAACCTACTGTCCCGAAGTGAAATAATGTTTGTGTTGATTACTCAGTTTATAGGGAAAGGCTTACATACAATGACGCAATGACTAATATTGTCAATTTTAACATATTTAAGTAGATAATGATAAGTTATGTGACACTCATTCAGATTTAACATATATATTAAAAACACATAAGAGCAGTCTTCTGTAGTTAACCACATTCGCTAAACGGAGTTGCTTTGCAATTTAGGAATTATGTAACTCTGCTTTGCATTTTGCCATGTATTTTATGTATAAACTAGCTTTACACTGCAGTTTCACTCGCGTAACTGCGGTCGGATTAGTCGTAGTGTCATGTTACACAGCATAAAAAAGTAGTTACTGAGATTAGAACGTTCAAAATAAATAAACAAATTCTTCACCTATATTATTCGTATAGATTTATTCTCAAATCATTTTATACTTTGGCATTGACAACCTTAAATCGAGTGCCATCGTTATTCCAGCGGTGGTAGTTCTGTCAAAGTGTTACCTTACAGATCCCAAGTTTCAAGACGGCAGCGCTAAAAGGAGCAAGCAAGTGCGCTGCGCTTCTTAAATCCGACCGAGACATCGATCTGGGGGAACTTTGGGCTTCTCCGAAGGCGTCGGTCTGCAACCGAGGCCGGGCTTATCGAAATACCCGGTTCATTCAGTCATTATAAGGCAGAGTGTCCTCCTATTGCCGCTACAGAAAATGCTGCAGGCGGCATAAGGGTGGGCTGAAGCAAAGTAAGTCTCTACCTCAGGGAAACGCTGCTGAGGGACTGTTACAAGTGCCTGGGCATGGGGCATAGATGAGCCCTTCAAAAGAGTACCGCAGTCCTCTTTGTTACCGTCGTGGGGTGGTAGGCTATATCCTAGCAAATTGCGTAGTAAGAACTCGCTGCGTAATTTGCACGGCCCCTGGAGAAACTGCAGATTATATGATGGTCGGATGGGAGGAGGCAGAGAAGGTAAGGTTCAAGGTGTCCTTGGTGATCCCAGCAAGGTCATTACATCTAGCCCGGTGGAGAAGCCGTTTCCCGTGTCGGGCACTGATGAAACTCAACCGGGAAATAGCTGAGAGGCAACCATCCTGGCTTCCTGGAGTCCCCCTATTATAGAAGAGGAAGGGGTAGAAGAGACGAGTGCCCGTCTCTGCAGTATCTTCATGGTTACCTGCAGGACGGCTATGATTCAGACTGGGCGACCGCCTCCGAGGCGGGCGGTGTACTGGTGGTCAATGGAAATTGCTGACCTCCGTGTCAAATGCAATGGTGCCATAAGGACCGAAGGATATAACCGGAGTAGGAGACGTCGTCAGCAGGACGAACAACGTGATGGCCGACTATACAGGATATATACGTCACATGAAAGGTAACCTTACAGTTGGCCATAAGTCAGGCCAAAGAAATGGCGTGCAAGGAAATGTTGGAAGGTCTCGAATTCCATGGGGCCGACCACACTTGAAGGCGCGAAACAAAATTCACATCCAGTCCTCCTCACTGACGGAAGCACTTAAGCCCACTCTGCGTAGGAGAATAGTTGAAGAGCAATATCCCCGTACCTCCGAACGGCGAACTGCCCTGCACGAGGAGGATGAAGGCGTTACACCGTCCGTCTCCAAATCTGAAATGAAAGCGGTAATTCACCGTCTCCGTTGTAAATAAAAGTTCACCAGGTTCGGTCAGGTTGCATGGGAGAATTCTAGCAATGGATTTCGGTCTTAAGCCCGATCCCATGGACCAAAGGCTACGATTGGATCCTGCGGAGCCGCTTTCTTCCTGGGATGGACATTATCTATTATGCATATTATAACTTCCCGTGGATGTAGCTACATAGGAGCGGTGCGGGTGGCTGAAATAGATTCCAGTGGTCAACCGCATAGAGAATTTGAGGTTTTGGGTCTGTTTCGAGAAAACCGAAAGGGGGCCCTCTTTCGTGGGACCAGGAGGAAGGGACCTCCCCCGTGTGCACATCTCCATCCAATGAAATAGCTCGAACTCATTCGCGATGGAGGATGTACCCTTGGCCGGAAGGCCTAGGAGCTGCAACAACACATTCCCGACTCCTACATAACTTGGGAGGGCCCAGCGCTGCCTACAGGAGGGCGACTATGCTGACTGAGTCATTGTGCTGCAAACGCAAACCCGGAGGGGTTTGCGTTTCCGCATGTCACAAGTACTCACTGAACATAGGTGCTTACTGAAGCGGATTCGACACAGATAGTCTCTGGAATATTTGTATTGAATCCGTCGGGAGATTGAAGAGCGCTGCCATGAGTGTGGCGCCGACAAGGACACGGCCCAGCACACCCTATAAATGTGCATTAGATGAGCCGTGCAGCGCCACGACCCAGCAGCGGCGCTAGGACCTGTGGACCTCTCGCCTCGAGCGTGATCTACTCAATGATCGAGAGTGACAGGTCCTGGAAGGCAATGGCTTCTTGCTGTGAGACTGTAGTGTCCCAGGAAGAGACCGCGGAACGGAGTAGATAAGATGAGGAACTGCTCCACTTCGAAGCCGACGAGTGAGAGTTACTACGCGCAGCTTATACCGCAGTCCTAGTTGAGATCAGGGGTCAGGATAGGAACCTCACTCCATTGAATACGATCTCGACATCGGCAGGGACTGCCCATTTAAGGAACAACTCCTGTTCGTTTATGTTTTTTTCTTTAATATTTTAAATTATCTGAAATATTTCTTAAACTTGTTTACTAAAATAAATTTTACTTATTATTTTCTATATTACATTATTTTATAAGACTAATAAAACAGTCATTTCTTTAAGAATAATATGCATTACTTCCTGTACTAACTAACGCAGAGAACTTCACGTTCAGTAGTCAGTCGAACTGTTAAGGCTGGACTAGCGCCGCCAACCAGTATTAGGTACCTCCGAAAAAAAAAAACTTCACGTTTCCAGAGATTTATCTATTTTGATTGTGACTTTGAAAATGGAATACAGTCTGCAGGAATAGTTAAGTAGGTTTGTTAGCGTTTCTTGAACAGCATACTAAGAATACTTTTAGTTTCTAAACTCCTTAATGTAAGCATATCGAATACTAAACTTAGTAATCATGATGACGACTACACAACGGGAAACTTCCCGTTGTGTAGGCGTCATCATATATATAAGAAATTTCTTCTCAGCGAAGTTTGTAGAAAAAAGCTACGTTGTATTGTAAAAAATAAACCAATTATTACATATTTAAAATAGTAGTAAATTTGTTAATTTTTTGCGATAGACGGTGTTCCTTCGGACTTGTTTATGTTTCAAATGTCAAGGTTTGCTTATATTAAACTCTCGTGTAAAGGTAGAATAAATGTTACCATAATTAAAGTGTAAATTACCGTAACCTTTACGAGGTGGATAATGGGTAAAACCGGAAATAAAATATATATAACTAAAATATACTAAGTAATCACTAAATGTAACCTAACGGCACGATCGTCATGCCTCGTGAAATCTCTCTACGTAGCTCATTAGCACTTTACACCGTACAGTCGCCGTTGTTAAAGCTTTGTACGTAGCTCATTAGTACTTTACACGGCACGGTTGCCGGTCCTAGCCGAAGCTCTCTACGTAGCTCATTAGTACTTTGCACGACACGGTCGCCGCTTCTTCTGAAAGATCTCTACTTAGCTCATTAGTATTTTACATGACACGGTCGCTGATTCTTGTGAAAGCTCTCTACGTAGCTTATTAGCACTTTAAACGGCACGGTCACCTTTCGTTGTGAAAGCTCTCTACTTAGCTCGTAATTCAGTACTACATACAGCACGGTAACTAATCCTTGTGGAAGTTCTACGTAGCTTATAAGTAAGTGCTTTTCACGGCCCGGTCGCCATCCTTATAAAAGCGCTGTACGTAGCTCATTAGTACGTCGTGCCTTGTGAAGCTCTCTTCGTAGCTCCGTAGCTCATTTGTATTTTACACGGCGCGATCGCTGGTTCCTCTGAAAGCTCTCTACTTAGCTCATTAGTACTTAACATGACAGGGCCACCGCTCCTTATGAAAGCTCTCTAAATGCCCTATTGGTACTTTACACGGCACGGTCACCGTTTTTTGTAAATGCTCTTTACGTAGCTTAATAGTACATATGAAAGCAATCTACGTAGCTCATTAGAACTTTACACGGCACGATCGCTAGTCTTTTATGAAATCTCTTTACGTTGCTCATTATTACTTTACACGGCATGGTCGCTGATCCTTATGAAAGCTCTCTACGTAGCTCATTAGTACTTTGCATGGCACGGTCGCCGTTTCTTGTGAAAGCTTTATACGTACCTTTGTAGTAACTTACACGGCGCTGTCACCGTTCCTTGTGAAATCTTTTTACATAGCTGATACAAATAGCAGTAATTTACACGACACAGCCGCCCTGCCTTGTGAAGGAATATTTCTACGTAGCTCATGCAAGTGTCAATACTTTATACGATACGGTCGCCGTGCCATGAACGTACATAAGTGAAAAGGCATTTAGTGTGCTCACGTCACGGTGGACGATGCCTCACGATGTACCTCTGAAATTATTTGGCTAATTGATATTTTCATAACTTTTAATTTGTAGGGCATATTTTATTTCGGTTAATGACCGCAAAAATATGATTGCCACAGAAATGCGTGGCCTGGACAGCGAGCTACTTGTATACGTTTTTAAGGTGAGACAAAACGTTTCCGAACTATAGCAATCGTTCTACTACCGATACGGAATCAACTAATTTCAACATTCGTGTAATTTTGCAGACCTTGTTGATCAAGGTATTTCGTGTAATTTGTTACTTTGCGTGCAAACATAAAAATAACAGAGCAAATATTCGAAAAAGGACGAAGTTTAGTATATAATTGTTAATATTGCGTTTCTATTACAGTATTTTTTTAATTTTCGTTTTATCGTGCCAGTATCTACGGTGCAGTGGCCAGTAATACATACTTAGTAGTGTTGGTGTCATTATTCTGTAATGTAATATGAATTGGACGGAATATTTTGCGTACTTGATTCCGGATTATATTTACAACGGGCTGAGAGAACGGAGTGTGATCTAACGGTCCATCCGCCTACCTTTTCTATGCCTTATTCATTACGCTCTTCATACAAACACTCTTGTTGCGAAGACTCTTAACACCACCTTCGGACAGTACCCGATCCCCGATTATTATGACATGTCACGGTTGCCGTCTTCCACGGTATATATACACAATTATATTATATTATTTAGAACTTACTGTCATCCATTGCCAATCGGTTTGTATGATGATAACCTCTCACCACACATAAGTACTACATGCCTACACTAGTACGGATATTTGTGAGCGTCGATCTGTTGGCGCCTGTTTACCGGCCGCTATACAACGCAATTTCTTCCAGTGAATTGTGAACAAATTTACTTTATTCGAATGTTTTACTTAATTTATGCTAAAGGACCTCCTTTTACTAAAACTGTACGTTTGTACGCCAGGGGGAAGCACTCTATAGAGGTCACTTGAATCAATAACTTTGCGAACATCATTCAAAAATATGTGACATAAATGGATTTTTTTTTCTAATTGACATAGCAATATTTCACACATTTCATATACTGAAAATATTACAAGCGATTCACTCCAGTTTCGCCTAGGCATCTCATTCCATGGGTGATAACCGCTAGGAAAAGCGTTCAGTAGCTTTAGAGAAAATCGATTACACGACTACACGATACACACAAGCTGTCTGAGTGTATCATGTAGTCGTGTCTGAGACAGCTTTTGGGGACTTTATCTTACAAATGAGATCGAACTTCAAAATTATTTCGTCCATCGATGCAATCCTAACCCATACTGAAGAAAAACTAATAAAACAATCTTAGCCGGTCTTCAATTTTATTTTTTGAAAACAAATAAAGTTTCAATGAATTTACTGT
This sequence comes from Eumaeus atala, assembly GCA_017140195.1. Classification (NCBI taxonomy): domain Eukaryota; kingdom Metazoa; phylum Arthropoda; class Insecta; order Lepidoptera; family Lycaenidae; genus Eumaeus; species Eumaeus atala. The sequence continues at coordinate 68,992 of JAFELO010000114.1, forward strand.
TATTAAACTAAAATTGCCTGGAAGAAGCACGATATTCCCATAGTATATGTATTATGTATAGGTAGAAGTTTTTCTTTAATACTAAAAACTTCTACCAATGCCACTAATATGAACTGTTCCTGCGCAGCGAGAGAAAAAAAAGAAACATAAGTTGGATTTTTCCGCGTAGGTAGTGGATAAAGTAGTGTACAAAGCATTCATTAAATCCCTTATAACTGGTATCTTTTTGTCTTTCATCTTCATCTAGAAATATAGACACTCCAACCAAATGTTGCCCTTTCTATTAGACACCAACACAACAACAAGAACAACAATAGTCCCTGCAAGTACTTAATACTATTGAATGTAACGACTTTTCTTCCACACTATTGTTACGAGTTACGGAATCTAGCACTGGGTTTGCCCACCGCGGCGTACCCACACGCAAATAGTACTGATTCTTCGCGTGAAGATTCTATATTTATTTGTCCCTCCACAGTACCTGAGCATTCAGATTAGCTTATAACAATATAAGTATCGACACACAAAAGTAAGGAAACTACATAGACTAAGTAGCCCTTGCTTCATACCAAAAACTTCCCCAGTCGCGCCAGGCTGTAATGAAACATTTCAGACACTGAAAATATTGATACTGTTATTTATCAATAATGTCTAATGGAAATAGGACTCAATCAAACAAGTTATTTAATTAATTTCATTATCAAATCTTCGAGATAAATCTTAATTTGGTACCTGAGAGAAATCCGTTTCATTCAATCATAGTTAATAACTGTAAAGGTATTCATTTCAATTTAGTGAAATCGAAATTGGTCTTACTGCTATTTTAATATTAATCTCCTAAATATATGTATATATATCTAAATATCAATATTTAATATGGAATACTGAGTAGTATTAATAAAAAAACAAAAATGTTTAACCTTTTCCGTTTAAAGAGTTACCATAATGCGTTATAATAAAAATATATATTTATTAAATACATTTTTGTCAATATTAGTGGTTTTCTTATTTTAATTTTTTTTTGTCTAACAAAATAAAAAGCTGTTAATTTATTTTTACACGCACACTTTTTTATATCTACACTAATATAATAATGCTGTATTTTCCTTTGAGCCCGCTAATATTCTATCTAGCTACATGGCTACATTCATGGATAAGGTGATACATACCACAACGCTACGACCAATAGGCAAGAAGTCCGGAGCTACGCAGGTAGAACCACGGTGCGTCCTTTGTCCTCGATATAAAATCATGTCTAAGTCTGTATATATATTAATGTATTCAAAATTAATGGGACACTATTGATTTAGTTTTGAATGTTAATGAAATAAAATTAGGATTGATTCGAAACGAAGCTTCACATTTTCCTCACAAAGAAATATTAATATAATAGCACATTTGCACACCAGTTCAATGATGAGACTTAGAAACATGTGAACGGGAAATTTATCCTCTTCAATATACGACCCACACTGTATGTACGTATCTCTGTTATATTATAAGCATCGCAGTAACAATACAAAAGTAGCGCATAGGCACTTTTGTATGTTTTGACTTTGATGGGCTCAAATAAACTATAGAATAATTTTAAAATTACTAAAACTACCTGCAAGAGGTAGTGTATGCTCCGTAGAGTGACAGCTACACTGACGCGTGTCGTGAGTCGCCAACGCCAGATGCGCACGACAATAATGCGGAGGTGCACGGGCGTCGGTTGTCGTCAAAACGATTCGATTACTCATTTCCCTCCCTGTATTAAAACACCTAACATTGCTTTTTAATAGCATATCCATCTGCACCTATGGTAGTGTAGATATTTAAGGACGTCAATAAATGCTCTGACTGCTACAATTTCTCCGTACTAAATAAATCTTTAATTTTTTTACACTATTTTTTACTTCAAGCCTTTAATAGCTTCAATAGCGCTTTAAAGCTTGATTGCTCTCCAACACACGAGGCTTCATCCGGCTAAAGTGTATTTAATGGATTTGAGAGCGCTGTTTTTAATGGAGACCGGTATATTTAAGATTTCGCTTAAATGAACATTGGTCTTCAATAGTAATATAAGCAAGAGGAAAATGGTGCGAAGACGATTTCTCTGAAATAGCCGGCCCGGGATAGGTGCTACGAGTAGTAGGCGATTGGCTTGGCTTTCATTGAAAGAGGTCTGTATCCAGCAGTGGATTGATAAGGGCTGCTGCTGATGATGATGATAATAACCATAAGCAAGAAGTAGTGCCATGTTCTTTTGCAACCTAATTGGGGGGTGCTACCTCTAGTTCACAATATACGCGAGAACTAGGCTGTCATGCGGTTTGTGAATAGCCGGTGGGCCATTAGAGGCGGCGAGGAGGGCAACGCACCTTCGTGACAATTATGGGGATATCAATAGATGTAAAAAATCTACCAGTTTTTCGTTTGGCCGCCTATAGTAAAAAAATAATTATAACCACGTAAAAAATTATAAAGGGGTTCCTTTTTTTGTGTAACTTTATTTAGTGGGATTATATTTTAGATCTCGTAGCCGTGCCTCGGAGAACACTCGGTCTGGCAAGTTGTCGGTCCTGCGCCTGATTTCATTCCTGTTGTGTAGGACTGCGGTCCCATCGAAATAGGAGAATAACGACAGGGAGTGCACTTTCACCTACGCATACACTTAGGTCTGCTCTATAATATGTCCTGCGCAGTTGGCTCGTCTCTATAGAGATGACCGCCGAGGTGCAATCTAGCAGTACCGTCTTTAACAACTCTGATGATTCAACAAAAGAATTTCATAGCAGCGAATTTTAAGAGACGAATACACTTTTCAGATCACTCATCATCATTGAACCAAAAATTTGTAAAAATAAAATAGATACAGATCTACAATTAACAATAGTGTTACTAGTAAAAAATATATATTTACTTCTTAATTTTTAAAACATGGAATAAAAGATACGCGCGCTTTAAATATACTGGGATGTAACCGCGCACAAACCGCTAGTGAACATTTCACCCCGCCCACCAAACTACTCTTTGTATGCAAATTTCAAAACGCCAATAAACTCGACCCCTATTTTAATTCAGTGCGTAACGAAAGTTAAACTCCAAGTAATGGAACCAACGGTCTGCCGCAATATTTCGAAAGTGCCGAACTTTTAGGATAATATGTCAATTAAAATTGTATTAAACCGAGCGCTCCGCCGATTCTCCTGAAAACCTATCGATCACTAACACAATAATGAACGGAAATTGTCTAGCGTATGCTCCGCTCTATTATGGGAACTAGTGTAACACGATTTCAGTAAACAACGAATATATTAAAAATAATAATAATAATAAAAGACATAGACGAAAATTATGTAACATCATCAGTCTACTCTACTCGTCTCTAACTCATACCGGATACATTATGTACTAACAAATAGCAAGATGAATAAGGTACCTGTGAAACTTTTTGAAGCGCAAGGAGAAAATGAACAGCCACTATGTTATCTGAGAATCGTTCTTACTCGTGTTATCTGAGAAAATGTAACAGTTTGGTCCAAAATAAGATACGACAGATTTAGACGTTTGTAAGATAAAAATATAAACCTTGCTGTATTATATAAATACACGTTTATATATATTATAGTTATATCCTATTCAGGATTGGTTGTTGTTGAGGCGAGAGCTCAAAATTTGTAGACTCGAGCTCACTCATATATATTCAAAACTGGACCTATGAAAATCGTTTATTACCTGTGCCGGGCATTCCAAGTTACACGATTAAAAAATTTGGATCGATACAAAAAATCGTAAACTCTACAAAATATTTTTTAAAAATTTACGTATATCAATTGCTATGAAGCTGTACTGTTTGTGTTACTTATGTTATTACTTGTATTTTATTAATTATTTATTTAATGTTATTTTGTGTCTAAAAAGCTAAAAAGTAAAATTTCAATTTAAAAAGAAATAGGAAGAGATTTTTTGCAATTCACAGAAAACCTCTTTTGAACTACCTAGTTGAAACGATTGTTACGCTTGTTCTTTTACGGACTAACGAGAAAATTACCTCTCATTTTTATAAAAACCATCGTTAACCCTTTATCCAGGGGCATAAGCGCAACTTGCCACAGCTCGCGTCCAAGGACTTCAATTTCCATTATAGTTAAATAAAGTTACAGTTTTCATGGTCGGCCACTACACTGGCAGTACTTAACCCTACAATGTGGTAGGGATGTTTCCTGATATTTATTATTAAAGGATACCGAGTACACTACGGTGGAGTTTATTACGTGTACTACATTTATTAATTAAACCCGTAACATAATATGATGTAAACATATTAGCGTTACGAGAAGCCTTTGTTGTTACGACTTTACAAAAGTTTTAAATGGAGATAAAATGAGAATCTGTTTAGAAGATAAGATTTTCTGTGATTTAAAGAAAATATTGTATGAAATAGGGATAGTGCATTAACATAGAGGCAAATGCCGTGGTGACCGTGAGGTTTTAGTCGTTTAGTGTTCTCTCCGGCAGTGTGTTGAGACTCACCACCTAGGCTAGGTATACCTGTGCCGCCTAGTCACATAACGTGTGCAAAATGAAACATAAAGACAGCTCATTAATTATCACAACGCGAGCCACAGAGTTAAATTTAGACATTATACATGTAAAAAAAGGAAGATTGTCATTGGCAGAGGCTTACGAGTATGCACGTACTACTTAGTCCAACTTTCGACGAAATTTAAAGACGATGATGATATTTGTACAGGAAACGAAGAAACAAAGTTTTCTAACAGTAATTATAAATCAACTTCATTAGCCAGTTGAAAAACGTTATTTAGTGACCTTGGATCGTAAGCCTAGAATGAACACTCAAATAATTATTTATCATTTAATTTTAAAAGTTTAAGAATTTAGAAGTTGAATAATTTTAGAAGAAAAGATGACGATAAGAAAATCACGATAAGATAATTTCTCTATCATGCCATGTACTTGTTTACAATTTTTGAGTGAAGATCGAAATTATAGGATGTAAAATGTTGGAAGACAATATGATTAAATTTGATTGAGCAGAATTTCTAGACGTTTTAAAAGAATCTGTGCCCACTCCAGTTTCCACGAGCTTCTTTGGCTTGAAATGTTTAAAGTACTTCTTAAAAAAGAATTTCCATTGCATACATTTTAAATGAAATACAATATTTAATATTATTCTGTAAGGATTTCAGGCACATTTTCTGGGTGTGTTAGTGCTACAATGGAATGTAGAATTTGAGAGCAATGCAGGTATACGCAATTGAGACAGGGAATTTTGTGGCTTCCTATACATTACTTGCTATCTGTTCCACGCTACAGAGGGATTGTGATCAGTGGATATGTGTCGAAACCGTTTTGTATTCAGGCTTGCAACACAAAGGAAGTGTTAAAAAAATATTCCTAACAGAAATAGTTAGCCTTTATTAAGTAATTATAGGTTTTTAAATAAAGAAAAAATATGGCACAACAAATAGTTTACTCTGTTAAATTAATTTCTACTACTAGTCAGTTGACTTCTTACACTGATATAAGAAGTCAACTAACTGTAAATATACATATACATTAGCAAATGTTGTTTAGACGGATTGGGTGAACGACCCTTATCACTCTCTTAGGGGAATGAAAAATTGATAGTAGCCCATTCTCAGACCTACTGAATATGCATATAAAACCGGTAAAACCGTTTCGGAATAGTAAGGTAACTAACATTGTGACACGGGAATATTATATTTAAAAGATCATGTCTTAAAATTAATTAACAAGTTATGAATAACCTTTATTATTTTAATCCCTTTGACGACCGGTTATTGGCAGTTATTCCGCGTTTTATGCCAGACGACGTGGGCTCGAATCCCGCCTAGGTCATGGATGTTTCCATGTTTATTATATGTATTTCTATAATAAAAACCTTATGTGTATAAATATTCTTAAATTTATAAAAAAATATTAAATATATTTCCGTGTCTAGTACCTGTAACTATAGTCCTTACGGTACATATCACAGCACTAGGCTAATGTGGTGTGGTAAGTCCCCAGATGTTTATATTATTAATTAGCTAGTAAGATTTTTAGTCCCCCTAGCATCAAATTTTCTAAATTACGGGAAAAATGAAAGTGTAAGGGTTAGTGCCATGCTGCATTTCTCGCTCTCAAAATACAACCACAGAGTGACTGCTATCGTATCGCGTTTTAAGCGTTTGTGAGTTTCTGGTGGTACATTTACGGGTAAAAGGAAAGGAGTACAATATTATCTACTTTGCAAAAAAGTCTACTCATCAAAAGCTCCCACTACATATTTACACTATAACATTATAAAAATTCTGAATAAATAACCAACTTTTAAAATTTTATTATTATTTCCTTATATTTAAACCCTAACATTTCCGTAGTGCAATAGATTAAACGTAACAAGTTGCGGTTAGTTCGCATTTCCTCTGCTTCCCTCGTTCTAACTCTGCTTTATGCGGGTCACAGCGAACTGCTAATGATAGCAAATAGTTCCGGCACGAGAGCGCGTACCTTATCTTGTTTATAAACCTTATAATATAAAATGTAGAAGCTAGAAAATAAAATTAAACAAATTTTATTTTCTAGCTTCTTTAATGTTCCAGGTAAAATGAAATTCCGTCAACATATCGAGTCTTTTACAAATAGCAAAAAAGTTCACGACTGTGTAAAAGTAAGAATTATTGAATCCCGATAATGGGCACGTTGCCTGTTTTTTTATAGTAAAAGGAGCAAAAGTGAGATAGGAGCCTTTTTGAAACTACTGAAGCTCAAAAACTTTCACACACGTAACGCAATTACCATGTCGATGCGTTACCCTCTACTCCTCTTCCCCTCCAATGGGCCTCCGGCTCAAACATACGGAACGTGACACCGAAGATGTCACTTTACTCAGGTATGCGAGTGAGATGTATCTCCCCGGTCGTGGCAGCCTAATTCCGCTACGGTGCAGTATGGACTCCTCTTATAAATGCTAAATATTTTACTAGTGCTAGTTGCAAGAAGTAAAAGTCTGATGTTAATGACGCCGGTCCGAATTGGCCTAAAGGAGAGTACGACTGGACTAGAGCATACAGGAACACTGTGATGATGATAAAATATTTATTGCTTATACAAATAAGCAACAAAAATGTTAATTCCACATTTATAGACCGGCGTTGACCCAATTGGTCGAACAGAACTACAATAAAAGTCTAGCAGATATAAAAACATACGATATTGTGCCATAAAATTAATTCTGCGTCAGCTTTTGCAGGTTATTTGTTATTTCAGATCTCCAATTTTGTGGTGTGAAAATAATTTCGGGACATGTTCAGTGATTAACGTTAAACTTACTGTAACACATTCGAACAATCGGATCCTCTGGACCAAAACCGACGTAAATGAACAGTCACACCATTGTTGTCATGCAAACGCGTTGCCCTCCTGTCCTCGTCACTTCCGTTGGAACACCGGCTACTCATAAACCGAAAGAAAAGTGGCCTTATAAGCAAAGCTAAATCGGAAAATCTATTGGCCCAGACGGTACCTTTTTTTTTACGCGGAGAAACGCATTTACGTGCTGTCAATGGCCCTGGGTGGGGTCCAGTGGTGTGTGGTACTCGCGCCACACGATGGTGCTGAATACCCACAAAAACCACCGCGAGTGCCATCAGTGCCACCCTTATCGAGGTGCCCCGGAACAACAAATCATCAGGTCTCCTACACGGCTAGTCAGCCCCTAAGTGGCCGGCTCCACCTCCACAGATAGGGTTGTCCTGTGCAATGAGGTGAGGTTCCCATCCTCTGCCCTTACCCCGAGCGCAAAAGCGCCTCCTCTTGTTGCTCTTTGGTCCCCTCTTCTTATAAGAGGGTTACCGAGAGCGATTCCCCCTCCTGATATTTAAGCCAACACTTCTTATAAGAGAGGTGCAAAGATCCCCCTCGGTTCAATTGGCTCCGCCTGGGTTCAACCCAGGCTACTAAGCCCCACGGCCACGATAAGGCTTGAACCATGGTGGGGGCCCGGACGTTACCTGAGACAGATTACCCTATGTCTTATATTGTCATAGATGTAATAGATCCCTTACGTGGCAGAAGGGTGACCGAGTGTCACAAACCACGTTCTTTACATGGGCACTTGCCTTCCTACCTTCACATAAATTAATTACTTCATATGGATATTAATTTCTCATAAATAGTATTAATGTTAAACAAAATAATTCTATGAGCGAGTCGGAGTCGCTGATGAAGGGTTCCGTAGCAGCCTACAAAAGAAATCGCATATCTCTTAAAGTACCAAATCGTTTTTCTTCAATTTAATTTTCATTGTATCCTGTAATCTAATTTTTTAAGATGTTTCTCTTAGTAATCCAAAATTCCGAGAGGTTACCATTTTAAAAGCAAATATATTAGTAGCATAGCAAAAAAAACCGTTTGATGTAGGAACATCGATACCATTTAGAGAGGCAACAATGACGGCATTCATGACGTCCGTCTCGAAAATAAATTTTCATCCCTGAGTTAGAAGTGTGGAGGCAACCCTTGTTAATTTTATTTTTCAAAATCATTCTGCATAATTTTGTAAAGGTTCGGATCTCCGAGCAAAATAATGGTTGCATACTGAGGGACAGACGGATACGGCGAAATTATTATAGTTCCTTTTTTATGCATAATGGTATAAAAAGAAAAAGACGAGTGTCGTTTAGACCATACGACGAAGAAAACTTAACAATTAAAACTTCTTTAGTTATACGAAACGTAACTGTCTCTAAAAGATAGAAATAAAAGTGCACACACACTTCTAGTACTAGTGCAGCAAAATACGAAACGTAACTCTCTCTCGTTGTTTCCACGTTTACTAACTTATGTCTCCCTCTCAATTTTCTTTGGCCTCGTTTGTTTTGTGCCCTAGGCACGCAATCGTCAGCTTATTCCCCAAGTAAAGCGTTCCTTTGGAATATTTACATAAAAATAATTGACTTAGCCCCATCCACCATCTTTTAGCAATTCCGCATTGATGTTTTTACTGTACCTGAACACTAAGCTGTCATACGTGTGGGGCGTTGAAAGCGCGCGTTTTAAGAAAAAAGAGGTTTTTGTGACGAAACAATTGTGACGAAAAAAAACAGGTGTATGAGACTTATAATTTATGTATGAAGTGCAAATCGCTAACATTTTAATATAATATACATTTAATTATTATTTTTATTAAGTAGAACGTTCCCACACATATGTGCAAACACAATGTTAAAACATCTGTAATACACAATTTGTGACACTGTCAAACATATTTTGACTTACGACATTACATTTTATTATATACCCACAAAATTGTTCACAATGAAGCTGTATATACTTTTTATAATTATGATTGAATTTCGATGTATGGGCGATCACTAGTTAACATTTATGTGCTACTTAATATTTATCGAATAGTTATTTTACACAGAAACCTGTTAAACCGTCCTTAATCTTCCTCTGAACGTCGGAGATAAACTTAGCCCCTTCAGTTCAAGGGAGTTGTGTACACAAATGTATTGTCATTCCCGCTATACTTACACAACTAGAATTGAGTATATAACGCCCTAGAAAAGTAAGGCGTAAGTTAATCTCCGACGTTCAGCAGACGTCTGATTCTACACTAATAACGTATTATACAGGCGAGTGACAGGTCTTATTAAAATCAATTCTTAAGCCTCTAACATCTATGTGAGTACATACAATACGGGTAATTAAGGATTCAGGAGTGCGAGAGTGTTGGGAGGGCTCTAGAATTATCGCAGTGTATCAATGTGAGATAATCAGAACCATGTTGCATTGCAAACGATTTGTAGATTGCCGAATTGCAGGAAGTACCTCTCGCTCACGTGATACCAACGTAGTGACAGTCATGCTGTTACGTTTCGTGCAGTTTGTAAGAATCCTGGCGCTGTTTATGTACGGTAGAAATTTTCAAAAGGCCTTGGCTGTTCAAATAAAATAAAATAATTATATTATAAAAAATAAAATAATTAGGGGCATTGGGTAATTTCACGTTTTTCAATGTTTGTATGCAAGTTGAATAGATTAGCCGCCACGACAAGGCTTAAAAGCATGGCACTACCTCTTAGGAGCGACAGCGACCTCCCCTAATATGCTAGCACAAATCAGTTGCAACGCAGCATGTCACTACCACTTTGGATTGGACTGCCATACTGCATTGCAGCCGTATAGCACCGGCACGACCGGGGAGGTAAATCACCGTAAAATGACTGATACGCTGTCGCGTCTAATGCAGTTTGGTAAAATGACTGTCAGGTCGCCCATTGGGCGTTGAGGAATGGAGGGCAACAAAATGTGGGGAACAGCAGGAGAGCAAAAAAAGTATGCGTGTCATTTATTTAAATGATTATGGGCGTCGGTAGTAATCAGAATGGTCCTACCTAGTTTTCCCCTCTAAAATAAATCACAATATATTGTACATTCGTATAAATATAAGAACTATGATTCCATATGTTACATTGATACATAATACAGTCTACGGTGGAATTACGGCGGATGAAAGCCGAACTTCGGTCACGCAATGTATGTTGTGTAATTGCCTTTCATCGAAATAATCACTCGTAGGATAAAACCTATCAGACGTCAGACGCCCATGCGAGGGACATGTAGTAATTTCATTGCCTCTAATTCCTTACATTATATAATTTTTATGAATGTGATTTAAGCTCTTATTTCATGTTTACAAAAAAATATAGGGAGCGCGTTCGGAGCCTACCCACGCTCATAAACGTTCGCACTATTGTCACTCAGATGCCTTGCCTTCCGTTCCTGCATAGCTATCACTTTAGGGTGTTCTCATGTGAGCGAGGTGCAATTGGGCTGCAGTGTGGTATGGACCACTTACAGTTTAAGAAATTATGCAGCATATCGGAATCACTTTGTTGCTCCTTCATCGGAATATCTATGAAGCTTTTATCCTCTTTACGTTGTGAGTTGTATCTATGTCTCAGAATGTAGATAATATTAAAATAGTATTCCATTACGCCCTCATTTGTATATTGTAAATAGTAATAAAAACTAATCTACCAAGTCCATACGGTTTATGCATCATATTTCACTGGGAATCAAGACCTATAAAGTGTTTCCTGTTGACCTACATGCGAAGAATTTGGCAAGATCTAAAGTTTTACAGGAGAAATAAAGATTTCAGAAACTATATACGTTGTCATTATAAAAACAATTAGCTAATAATGATTACCATCATCATTATGATCGTCATTATAATCATCACTATTAACAAGCCATCATTAATAGTTCTTTAGACATCTTTTGTTAAGCACTAAGACGGTAAGTTCTATGTAAGAACAATCAAAAGTACCTTTTTTACGTGTATAAAAAAGGCACATTTCACGCCTATTATCCCCGAAGATAATAGGCAAGGTAGGCAGAGGTGTGCTAGTACATCCACAACTCGGTAAGTCCTGTTAACGTTTAGCCAAGGTCATAAGGTGGCAAGCCTATGGCCGCTTCGGGCACATTTAAATCCCGGACAATGTAATGCGTGCTCAGAATAATCTGAAAAACATTTTAATAATAGTTGCCCGACCAGGGGATCGAACCAAAGGACCCCACGCGGCTGACGGTCTTAACGGCAACACCTGCACCATTACACCACTACTTGTGTAACTTAATTAAAATCGTATCATGAGGATTTATTGGTTTTCGCACTAGGTAAACTCTGCACGTTCCTGAACCAATTCCGCGCACGTAGGTACCAATTCATCCGTGTTGAAGATTTTCAGAATCACGTCATTTTTAGGAAATTAATAAAATGAAATTATTTCAATATATTTCACTAGCAATCCACACCGGCTTGACATGGATTATAACAAAATATAGAAAAAGTTATAAAATTATGTTTTAGTCTCGTATACAATACACGTTATGACTACAAATTGAATTTATGACATAACAACGTCAGTTGGGACAGGTCAATAGTTTGTGCAGGTTTGGTACCTTTTTCACGCGGTTCTAACGTTCTAGAAAATGTCACATTTGCCTTTGTCCATGATGATGGTAAAATATTTATAAGTTTGGAAGCCTAACAAACAAGCAAACATTCAAATATTTCCTTCGTATAATATTACTATAGATATAACAACAACAGTATTCACTTAGTAAATTAAATCCTTCAAATTTTCTAAATAATAATAAGTGAAGAAAATATTCTTATATTAATAGACCCATTCGGACATAAAATCTGAAATATTTCCTCGGATTAAATTGTCAAAGCCGAGTTCTACACTGAACGTTTGACAACATAAGCCTTGCCATTATGTGCAAAAAGTAGGGCATTCGCATGCACCGACCTTTATTGAAGCCGTCCTTTTTATTCGTCTTTATGACCGAGTGACTGATTACAGCGTAGACCATATTTTAGCTCCCTCACTGTTCATTTCGTTCACAGAACGTTGTCTGAAACTTTATTGTTTATGATAACTCAGTTAACATAATATTCTTTAAAATTCATTCCGCGACGGGTTTTCTTAACAAATAGGGGAGTCTACTTTGATCAATTTATTTCTTTATTTCTTCTTCTTTGGTAAGTAAGAAAATGGTTTGTGAGTTTTACTGCCATATTCCATGTCCATATTTCTACGGAAACAAAACTTTTAATATTGAAAAATAATCGCGGCGTACTTAATCTATACATAATATGTTACTAAAGCTAAAGTGGGCCGTAAATCTATACCTACGTGGAAGATATTCTTGAAATCGATAACAGAACACGTTCCAACATCGTTTAGATATTTTATCAGTTTATCTGTTCAAATGAACGGCGAAATGGCCGCACATCACATGAAAATAGCTCAACGGATTGTGATGTAAACTTTAATAATAATAATCTAATAATAATATAAAATTTCCAGGTTGGTTATGACAAATGGTTTATTGTGATAGATTTTACTTGAGTACAATCGCGGGCATAGCCAGTAAAGTAAAAAAGCAAGAACTCTTTCGATGAAAATTAAAATTATTTTATAAAAATACATATGGCCCATGAGGGGATCGAACCCGCGACCTTCGCGTTATTAGCACGACGCTCTAACCAACTGAGCTAATGGGCCGACGCGCTGAGTTACAAAATTATGAATCTAATGAAATACACTGAGACTTATTATATGTGACATATTATACAGTGACGTCACGAACGGTTGCACGTTCAGTTGTCCTCGCGTTGTTTCACTTTGCTAAAATTACCAAGTATGTCCTTTAAAATTTAAAGTGAAGTTGAAATAATTGTGCCTCTGTGGACAAAGTAAAAGTGTAAATGTTACCTCGCATTTAACTAGCTGTTCTAAAAAGATATCTACATCTTACTAAGTCAACTCGAAATAAAGTACCTAAGTTCGTAAGGGTGACATATCAAAGACAAAATCCAGCGAAATACCGCCGGAACAACCGCCATAATAGCCACTGCAGCGCCATCTGGTATCCAGTATCTAAACTACATCAGCTATTTCCATATTATCGAACTTAATAATGGCGAAGTGTACGGCGTGCGGAAATTTCCCTACGTCAATGGGTGTTGCCTCCTGCTCTATCTGCTCTTTAAAATATCACAAATTTTGCGTGGGAATATCTGAGATTTTTTTGACAGTGACTAGAGAGTGGAGCTGTCCGGAATTCAATAGGCATCATCCTAAAGGCGACAATAGCTGCACACCAATAGAAGACATCTGTGCGTCACCCGATCATACGCCACTAGGTGAAAAGGGAAACGCAAGTCCATCAGCACCCCCTATAGTCATCACAGATATCCACGACATGTGCCGAGAGCTTGCGCTTTATATGGCTGATTTTTTCGGAATTCTCTCACATTCCGAAAAAATATTTCAGTCCTCAATGGAAAGCGTGGCAGAGGGCATGAATTGGAGTCGAACGGAGGCTCGAGGTTCTTGAAAAGAACGCAGTAACGGCGGTGGCACCAAGAATGAAGGAGGTTGCGGAATTACAAGAGATAATTGTCAAACTTTAAAACGAATTAAATAATAGGGAACAGGATGCCTTATTGACAGACCTGGAAATCGAACAATTGCCAGAGAGGGTTGAAAATGTACACCATGTCGTTGTGGTGCTGGCATCAAAATTGAGTGTCACACTGGTAGACCGGGACGTCGCGTTCGCTGAAAGGGTCGGCGCGCTCGGTCAGTTTGGCACTGATGATCTCATTGATGTCAATGCGCGAAGTTGGGCGAGACGAGATGTCGTGTGTTTTGCGCGTCGCCATCTGAGCGAAGACATGCTGCGTGCAGCACGTGTGCGCAGGAACCTCACCACTGAGAACCTCGCTTTGGGTGGCCCTCCGCGCCGTGTGTACCTCACTGCGAGGCTGATGCACCCTACTCGCCAGCTGATGTGCGACAAGATGATGGCAAGCCGGAACATTCTGTTCGCACCGAATCCTATTTTAATCACCTACTAGTATTTATACATTACTTTCATGTTTACTTTACTTATTTCCACGCTAAGGAGTTCTGAGATCCCCACAATGGTTCAAACCTTGTCGTGGCGGTGGGGCTTAGTAGTCTGGGGTGAACCCAGGCGAAGCCAATTGAACCGAGGGGGATCTTTGCACCCCTCTTATAGGAAGAGGGGGCTACAAGATCATGAGGAGAAATCGTTCCCGGTACCCCTCTTATAAGAAGAGGGGACCCAAGAGCAACAGGAGGTGGTGCTTCTGCGCACGGGGCAAGGGGCGAGGATGGGAACCTCACCCCATTGCACTGTCCCAAAGTCGGTGGGGTTCTCCTGTAGTGCTGGGCAACCCCATCTGTTGAGGTGGATCTGGTCCCTTAGAGGGCCGACTAGCTGTCGAGGTGCCCTAATGATTGTTGTTCCAGGGCACCTCACCAAGGGCGGCACTGATGGCACTCGCGGTGGTTTTTGTGGGTATTCGGCACTATCATGTTCCGCGAGACCCACACACAACTGGACCCCACCCAGGGCCGGTGAAGGCGCGTAAATGCGTTTCCCCGCGTCACCAAAAAAAAAAGGAGTTCTGAGATACTGAGATTTATGTATGGTAAGGGGTTAAAACGTATCGGGGATAAAGGCAAATTATTAAAATTTGAAACTATATGTAGTGTAAAATCTTATTTTTATAAAACACGCTTCAAATTTTATATATATTTGAATATATATCCTTCTTGTAAATGTTGTACGTACTTACTCTGCATTTGGTCATTTGTGTAATATTTTCTATTTTTCGATGTCTAGCAAACATTTAAAATCGTTTTGTACAATGCAGGTCCTCAGGCACAAACCATGGCAATTTTATAGCGGCTACAACTCGGAATGACATCGACATTAGCAATTAACGAGGCCTGACTAAGAGACGGAGACGAGGGACGGTCTTCTGCGCTGCCAGGGTACCGGCTGCGCCATATTTCACGCCCAATGTGCGGTCACGCGGTGGTGGCGACATATTTTATATAAAACAAAATATTTCTGCGCGCTCCTGACCTTACCCTGTGGACCATGGGACCGTCGAACAGATGGGGCTAACTGCGATTTTCTACGGTAGGAGATTAGCGATCGGCACTGCATACCGTCCACCATGGATGGATGTTGATTTATTTTTTGACGCCATATCAGACTCCATTATTTCTCGTAAACAATGCGACAATCTTATATTACTTATTCTTATACTGCTCTTTAACATTAATTTATTACTGAAAAAGGACACAAATACAATTAAATTCGCTACATTCTTATCATGCTTTAAATTAACACAATTAGTTGACGAACCGACTCACTACACTGACACAAGCCAGACACTTATCGATATAGTTTGCGCTGGTTTGACCTAAATATCTTTTTTCTAGAATGCACCGGCTCGTTGATTGGTCATATGCTCATAACACGCGAATTTAATACTAAACGACCGAAACCAACTCCACTCAGGATAAACTTCCGACCGACAAAAAATATATATGCAGACAGATTTAACAGAGATTTGATGAACATAGACTGGGATAATCTAGAGTAGCATGATGACGTTAATTTAGAGTAGCATGATGCGGTTAACGCTTTTAATCAAAGCATCTTGTCATTATTTGATTTGCATACCCCCAAAACGTATTTTACTACCAGGTCACAATCACACCCTTGGATTAGACACCATCGAAGTAATGGTGAAGCTGGGCTTGCTCAAATTACCGGAAACCCAATTCATACAGTAACAAAGAATATTACAAATAATTAAAAGTAACCGTTAAACAAGCATCATATTTAAAAAATTTAACATATTTTGAACAGAATATTAATAAAAATATCCACAACCAAAAAGTCCTATGGAAAAACCTTAAAAACACACTTTTGCAGAGAGATTGAATCATTCATTTAATAATACGGATTTTTTCATTTTGAATTGAATCATTCATTTAATAATACACTTAACGTATTCAGAATATCATAGATTTAGCGATGCGGTACTTCATATCGACAATATTATATGATATTTGAATAAAAATATACAAACAATAAGCAGTATAAAAACTAAGGCCGAGGGTTGCGATGGCATTACATTGGACATGCTTATTATGATATTACCTCGTACGATCAATGCCATACAACATGAATAGATCCATTACCGCTTCCATCTACTCCGATATTTGGAGAGTAGCAATAGCAAGGCCGCTACCTAAGCCAACAAATCCATCCATAAAAATTAAAAACGAGTGCCACCAGTGCCCCTGGTGAGGTGCCCCGGAACAACAAATCATCAGGGCACCTCGATGGCTTGTCAGCCCCCTAAGAGACCAACTCCACCTCCACCGACTTTGGGATGGCGCAATGGGGTGAGGTTCCCATCCTCGCCCCTTGCCCCATGCGCAAAAGCGCCTCCTCCAGTTGCTCTTTGGTCCCCTCTTCTTATAAGAGGGGCACCGAGAGTGATTCCTCCTCCTGATATTTAGCCCCCTCTACTTATAAGAGAGCTGGAAAGATCCACCTCGGTTCAATTGGCTTCGCCTGGGTTCACCTCAGGCTACAAGCCCACGACATGGCTTGAACCATGGTGGGGATACAAATCCATCCAATCCTAATGATCTCCAGCCCATAAGTATACCGCCATGCTTGTTCTAAAATACTAGAGAAAGGTGTTTGTTAACGACTAGTGGAATATATTGAGGGCAATAATATTCTTCCAGAGGTACAGTCAGGTTTTAGGAAGCAACGTAGGACAGTTACCGCACTGCTAGATGTAACGGACAATACACTTTGCGCACAGGACAAAGGAATGTGCACTCGTACTGTTGGACTTTTCAAGGGCCTTCGATTCCTTAAATATTGACATGCTTATGTCTAAAATTGCCTATTATGGGTTCGAATCTGAGGCGCGGAAGTGGTTCAACAGCTATCTTAGCAATCGGTATCAATTTGCCAAGATGCGCAGCGGTGGTAACCCTACGGCTAAGTCCAACAAAACCTCGGTAAAAAGGGATGTGCCACAAGGTTCTATACTGAGCCCTGTGCTGTTCACACTTTACTCGGCAGATGTACAACACCAAATAACTAATTGCAAATACCACTTGTATGCTGACGATGTCCAATTGTATATAGGATATATTAAGCCTTCCTCAATGAACAGTGCCACAGCCAAATTAAATGAGGATCTCATTCGAATAGCGGACTGGTAAAAAAAGTAAGTAGTCTGTTTTGATATCCCAGAGAGAGCTCACATAATTCCGTTTATTATTAAACGGTCAATTTTAAAAATGTCATCAACTTCATCTGGCATGTAAAAAACCCCAAAGGGTTAACACATATATGCGTTTCTTTAGATTTTCTTGTGGAATGAGCCAGAATCACTGTTATGAACGATTATGTCAAAATCCTTGTGCCGTCCTGTTATACAAATAAATGTAAAACTATGTTTGAGTTATGAATAAGAAATAGATGTTATATAATATAAACTAAAAACTTAGTAATTATAGTTAATTAATAAGTTGTTAGAAAATGAATATATATTTTAATAAATAAACAGGTACACAAATAAGCTAAAAAAGGAATGAAAATTAAGAGTTGGAAATAAAATAATATTAGGACTGTTTCCCGGAAGCAGAAATTTTGTCACTGAATGAAAATTTCGGCTATCATGGTCACGGGCAGACCGGATATTTTAGTCTTTTGGTTAATTAACCAAACGATTTATATAAATACTTAAGTATTTATACGCAGCAGAAACATTAACAATTAATTAGTCCGATTCATAAAATATATTTTGTTTTTGACTTAATTATATTTATCACCGGATCCCACGCAGGTGGTAAGACCCAACCACTCTATTAAAATTTAGATGCTTTCTAATTCAATCGCCTCACGAATCATGATTGGACGGAATCGGGACTCTTTCGCGAGGATTTGAGGTCTGTCAAATCTAATGTTATCATGTTGCAAATTGCAGACTTAGTAGAACGACGATGTTTAATATCTGCAATATGTTTCTTAACGCTAGTTCTTATTGATCTCTTTGTTTGACCTATGTATGACATATTCGTTCATGTCGGCGATTCTGTCTTATTCCACAAGAAAATCTAAAGAAACGCGATAAAATCCGTTAAATAGACACAACAATGATTGTTTTCTCTTTTTTTGTGTCCTGGGTGTATTTATAAACCTGAAGTGACTTTTATGTATTTTAATTATATGCGCGTTATTTATGTGACTTCTGTACTTGTGAGATTAACCGTGTATCTGTTTCGTGAACTCACGAAAAGGCCCCAATGGTAGACCAGTGCTGATTCAATATCACTGACATTGAATTGGGATCAATTTGTGACACATTACCTGTTGCTGGTTTAGTGAATAATTTTCTCTATTGCAATGTGTATCAAAAATATTTTTTTCTTTCTCTTTATTATAATCATCATCAGTCTATATACGTCCACTACTGATGTTTTGTAAAACGGTCAGCCATTTTTTTAAAAGAAGGCCGAAACCCATTTACTTAAATCCCATCTGGACATTGTCTATGGTCGCCAAGCTTATGAAAGATTCACAAACACAAAATCTATTCGATATAAACAATATTATTTTATATATATACTTTATGTCTTAAAAATAATGTTCTCAAATGAAAAACACTAAGAATAAATAGATTTGCACAATTATATAAATGCAACAATATAATATATAGTAAGAGAAATAGTACTGCATTGCAGCGGAATTGGGCAGGTGCGATCGGGAAGGCACTTCTCGCTCACATAATACCGACGTAAAGTGACATCTTCGGTGTTGCGTTTCGAGCGGTTTTTGAATAGACTTTCGCCAGACTTTGGAGGGGACACATCGGCATGGTAATAATGCGGATGTTCATGGGCGTCGATATTTGTAGAAGGGCTCCAATTGGTCCTTTGCCTATACAATGAAATAAATATTCATTTGTTGTTGACAATATCAACAGTGTTTTAACCATGCGTAGTATTTTATATGGATGTTTCATTAAGTGGAGTTTGCTCCATTTCTGTAGTATTACAAAAAATACGTCATTAGTCATTTTAATGTTTAAAGTTCCATTAAAAGCGATACAGGATATTTTTATGCCTCATTGATTCAGGGCAAAATTTTATTTTATTTTTAGAGGCCATTTGCCCGTATTTTTAGTTACTAAAATCTTTAATTACTTTATTCTTCAGCATTCCCTTGGTTATTGAATAGTTGCTCATAGCTACCAGTTTAAGTATACCTTCACTTTTATATTTGTATAAATTTTGTTAATAAGTTACATAATATGGTCTGAATTATAGTAATGGCTAGCCTATTGCGAATATAAGTATCCGATAAATTAGGAATTTCGATTCCTCTGGTTCCGTATAGGAGAAACTGTTAAATTAAATTTTACTTATCTTAGTTTACGCTTCATGAGGTGCCTAGCCTCTACTCGTTTAAATTAAAAAAAAGCAAAACATGCATTTGTTCTTACGATTGCATTTCAAGTGCAAACCTTTTGTAAATATGCAGACTATTATTTTTGTTTTAGAAATTATAAATTTATGCTGGGTAGAAAGTTAACATTATTTTAATTGAGAAAACTAAAACTCTTTTTAATAAAATGGGTCAAAGTTATCTTTTGTTTTTATTCGTAGCCGGTGATACCAGCCTTTAACCTTAACTGGCTAACAGTTTGCATTGGAGAAGTAATAAGTGGACTTCGGGGATTCTGAGGACAATCCGCCTTTTAGAGGGGTCGAGGTCGTCTTAGGGCTGATTCACACCGGAATGGAAGTGGCTGGCACGAAAGCAGTGTCAATGAATAGGGAGCCGTGAAGTGTTCGCGGTGCCGCGGGCGGCCGCACGATCTTATCAACTTTGTCAAGCGATACTATGTATTAGAACAATATACCACTGCTAGCCGGAGCCATTGCCAGTGTGAATCGGCCCCTAGTCAGTTCAAAAGTTTATTAGATTAAGATCCTTTCTCATGAGTACTGTGTATAAGTGTTGTGATGTTCTGTTGCCGGGCAGAGATATTGGGTTGAGGAAACAGTTAATAACTGCCTCTTTACTGTCCATGTGTCAATCAATTGTGAAACTATTTAATAAAAGTTAAGATGATATAATTTAGATGTTTAATTACACCTTTGACATATTAATAAATATGTTCGGCTATTTTATTTTACCCGACTGTATGTTTCGAGCATATATATAGGTGTAAATATATATGTATGTACCTATTTTTTTATGATTATATATATTACAATATACGTTGCCGAAGCATGCACGGCTCTACGGATTTTAACGTATGAGTTATTTTCAGATTTGTTCTGATAACGCAAGTGACAGTAGTTACATTAATCGGGTTATATGTTTGTAATGTCATCAAAATTTAACATTAATAAATTCAAAAATAAAAATTGGCTAACCAATTGCTATTTGAATAAATGCAATTTTTATACCCAAATAGTTAATATAATACACATATACTAGAATGAAATATACCTATAGCATAAGGTACGACAAATTTAATACGTCGAAATTTTTTAATAAATATTGAACAAAACAATCTCCATCAAAATATTTCAATATAAGAGAATCCATTTTTAATTTAAATACAAAACGTCGGGAAACGCTTGGAGATTTTTTATTTTAGAAACTGGCAAAGAGCGGAGGGGATTTATTAAAAAAGTAATTTGGGAGATTTGAGGTGTGATTAAGTCGGGGCATCGTTTTAACGGATACCAAAAAATGGGATGTACTCAGGAGCTCTTTGGTAAAACAATTTTTTATAACCAATACTACTCACATGATTGATCTTCGTTGATTGTTTCAATATGAGTGTTAACTAGCAGCGCGCCTAGGTAAATTCCATGTTATAAAGTTCACCTCCCTATTTCGCCCTCTATGGGGTGTAATTTATAAAAATCCTTGTTCTGCGCTCACTGTCATCGTGAAAGGAAACTCTGTACCAAACTTCAAGGTCAAGCTTGAAATTTGAACAAACTGAAGAAACAATCAAACCGTGTATGGGTGATTCGTTTTGATTCAATGTTCGTGTTTTTTTTTTAACGGTCTGGGCCCACCACTGCTACTGCTGTCGGGTCAGGACAGCGGCTGATTGTTCGTGTATGCACTACGTCTAACATATAGCTATACAAATGAATAAGGAGCTCGGTGTTCCTATATCCCAGTGATAAATACACTATAGTGAATATTTATCTATGGCGTCCCAGTATTGCATATTATGTATGACATATTCCACGCTCGCCGTGTTGTTTTCCCGCTCCCGCTCAATATATAATATTACTGCAAAAATGGTGGCTGCGTCCTAACCCTGTTTAGTAGAAAAGCTCTAAGCACTTGGTTAGTACACAGTAGCGGTCACTGCGCCTTCTGAAATCTCATACATGCATTTGTACTCTACACGGTCGCCATGCCGTTACCGTACGCATGTGAAAACTCTTTTTTGTTTCTTAACAGTTAAAAAAGTTCCTATTAAGTGATTTCACCGAATTAATTAGTACTGACGTTCTATATCCGGTAAAGAAAGTACGGCTGGTGCGTCTGCAGAGGCTACCTCTGAGAATTCCCTCCACTTGAGTGTTCTGCTGAAATGAAGTGATGGCTATGTTATATACTACGGAAAGTAAACGAAGGAATTATTTCAGATTACGAAAAAAAAGTTGAGAGTTATATTCGCTATTAAAGTGAACGAATCTAAAATGGACTAGGAAAGACATTAGATTCATTTGTAGAAATTGTTCATTTTGAGGAAGCCGCCGGCATTTCGCTCCGTCGTAATTTAAGTAATTGGAATCTCAGTGCACCCGCCAAGGGCCGGGGAAGGCGTGTGCTAAGTAATAACGTCACCGCCAACAAATACAGCCGTAAAGTGCAAAAATACAACAGACAATGAAAAACACTGTTTATAATTGTAATTGGCTAAACATCCTGTCTTTGTTATATAATGTTACCACTCCCTGAATAAGTCTTTATGTGTATAACATTAGCTTTTTATTAAGAAATTATTTCAAACTATATATGTTGATCTAACGATTTCAATCTTAAAGCTAACACATTTCTTTCTTTCACTTAGCACTTTCCTTTCAATGAAAGTGTGTGGTGAGACTAAGTACAATAGTTTATTATAATAATAATTTATTATAATAAACCATTGTACTTATAAAATTTATTGTAAAAAGCTATAACTTCTTTACCAAAAAAAAGTTTATAAACAACAACCGTCATTTATATAATTTCTTTAAACCCTAATTAATTATTTTTTTGCTTTAGGGTTATTATTTTTACCACAAATATTACAATAATAAATATAAAATATTTCTTCTACATTTGGAAGCAATAAAATATTAATATTGGCAAGAAATAATTGTTTATAATTAAAATATTGCGACAGCTAAAACAAATAATCGTAGAGGCTAGTCTACCTTTCTTTCGTACGAAATATGGTCTGTTCGTACTAAATGAAACTTCTGTCCTACAGGATACTTGTTTTTATAATATAGGGTCAAACCCTTTTAAGACTATTCACGCCCATCCATATCCGCATAATTACAACGCCGATTTTCTTTCCGATTTCATTCTTATGGGCGGTACCCGGTGGGGTACTCCAAACGTTTTCATTTATATTGCCGCAAGCTGGATTGAAGATTTAAGATTCTCTCTATATCAATTATTAACTGAGTGGTCACCTTCTGGGGATTGACATTGGGTGCACTGTTGTGCATCTATCGGCGCGAACATATTTTTTTTCTAACTTAATTGTAACAGAGTATTTATGTTTACATCCTCAATAAATGTTTCTTTCTTTGTTTCTTAATTGTTTAATATTAAAGGTTCAGATGCTTGATTAGGGAATTTTAACAAAATTGTATTAACCGCAAATAAACCTAAAAAGTCTCATTACAATAAAATTACTTTTACGGAATTTGTCACGGTTTATTTTATTATTTAATTAGGCCAACGCTTCAGAAGCCTTAAAGGGACCATGATCCCGGGTGACTGGACTGAGTCCATACGCGACCTCTTAAATGATTGAATAAGCCGCGAGAAAAGCCGTAAAATTGGTTTTATTGTAATAAAAATGACCAGTAACAGGAGTACGCTTTTAGGAAGAGGAAATGTCATGCTGCTTCGGAGCAGAATTGGGTTGACACTACCGGGAAACTAATAATAATACTAATACAATATCTGCGGACTTATCGCACCACGTTAGCCTAGAACTGTGGTAATTACCGTAAGGACTTGGGTTGTAGGTATATTTATTATTCTTATAAATTTAAGTTTTTTTTTAAATTTAAGATATATAAACATCCATTACCTAGGCGGGATTTGAACACGCGACCTCAGGCGTAACACGCGGTTTAACCTCCACTACCAACTGAGCCAGCCTGTGGTCGACGTAATGCCAGCGTAAAGTGGCAAAATCGCTGTCGCTTTTCGTACGGTTAGTGCGTGGGCTAGCAGAGGAGAAGGAAAGGAGACAACGCATTTGTATAACTATTATCATCCTGATCTGACTGCTCGTTTGTCACCTTAAAATATATTAAAACAACTTAATTAGAAAACTAAATTTCAATAAAACTACTTTTACGGATTTCAACGCGGTTTATTTAATTAGGTTTACTTATTAAATAATAAATAGTTAAATTGGTAAGTAGAATTAAATGTCCCCACTTTAACACTGAACTACTATCCTTCATGCTTAAGTAAACCGGAACACCGCAAGATTGTGGGGAAACAGGTACAGTTTACTCATAAACATGCCATCACATGATATATATTTATCAAGTTCCACATTTTATTCCCGACAAGTTGAGAAAATACTTTTCACCTTACCGGTAAGAGAAAATAATAGGAAAGATTTCTGCACTAGAATATTATATTAAAACTCATATGAAAAGAGATTTCTTTTTATAAATTTAACAACAGCGGTTTAGTGACGAGGTCTATAAATTATTGTGGAATTTATTTCTTTTTCCTTAATAATGTTTGTTTTAGTAAAACCCATCAATAGCATCAAATTTGTAAGTGGATTTGAATTTACTTCTATTGGTCGTGCCGCCATTATATGCCGCCATATTACTTTGCATTGGTCGCGATCGTCGGTGCTTTCAGCTACTGGATAAAGGTTTCATTTAATCGTGGCTGTGCAGTGGGGCTTAGTAACCTGGGGTGAGCTGAGGAAGTTGTACTTTGTATAATATCAGTGAGGGAGACGAAAGAGCAGGAGGAAGTGGCGCTTCATCGAGCGGAGCAGGGGGCGAGGGCGAGATCTTCATCCAATAGCACGGTCCAAGGTCAGCCTTGGTGAGGCTTTTTTGTGATCTCTGTGATGATTTAATGTGCCTATTGGAGACTTAATAGTCGACGATATGCCCCGTTGCTTAACAGACCCAGGACACCTCAGCAAAGCGGCCATTGTGGACACCCGTAGGGTACCCAGGGCCGGAGAGGGCGCCTAAATGCGTTCCCCGCGTAACCCAAAAATGGAAAGCTAGACGTACCAATTTACAAATATAAAAAATATCTTTGGTGCGTATTCCAGTACATTTCATTTAAAGTTTTGGACAAATGGATTGCGACTGTGATAACTGGCTTCTTCTTGCTGTTAGAAAGACAAATACCATTACGCAACCGGAACGTGTGATGAAGCGCATCTTTGTAACCACTAATTGTAAAATTTCTGTGCTAACTAGACTAAGAATTAAGTTATTCGTCCGCTCGTTCTCTCATCAGGCCATAAAAAGTCCTTGACTTTGAACTGACTTGTTGCGTTTAGACGAGTAGACATAGTAACAAGGATCTGACCGAATCAAATTTTGGAATGGGTTTTTCATAGCCTTAATTTTATTACAATATATCGGAGGTAGGCTATATACCATTAGCCTTATAATTATTTAGCCCAAATGTTAGTGGAGTATGCAAATTCTAAATTTAAAACTGCAAGCGGTTGTTTAGTAAAGTAAAGTAAAAGGAGTATTACCTTCACGCCTACTATCCCCGAAGAGGTAGGCAAAGGTGCGCTAGTGCATCCACTACTCGTAGGTCCAGTAGATATATTAAAACACCCACTATTGGCCAAGGTACTAAGGACCATGATGTCATAAGTGGCACTTCAGGCACATTCCAATCCCGGACAATGTAACGCATGCTTAGAATAATCCGAAAAACATTTAAAAGTATTTGCCCGACCTAGGGATCGAACCCATGACCCCACGCGGCTAACGGTCTTAACAGGCGACACCCGCACCTTTACATCAAGGAGTTAGTAAAGTAGTAGTTGTAACAGTATGTTTTGGAATTGTTTCGCTAACAATCTAATAAAAAAACATTGTACAGTTGGAACGTTGTACCATTCCAAATAAACTAATTGTAATGTATCTAAAGTACAGTTCCCCAGTGAAATTAGAATAGCAAGCATGTTTTCTTATTCCCAATGTAGAGAAGTTATTTGAAACGCCGAGCTGCGTTAGCGCGAACATCGCGAACCATGTATCCTTCTGTGAATAAATTTATATGGTAGTGACTGAGAATAGTTCAATACGCGATATATTGAAAGCTTGTAAAGTGTAAAAAAATTCATTGGCTTTGTCGCTTCGGAGAAATCGGAATTTACTGTGAATACGTATGTACTAAATAAGGGTCATGTTATGAAAAGTATGAGGTGTAACATAGTGTGATCATGGTAATGCTGAACATAAGAAAGAGGTAGTGACATGCTACACAGGAGGAGGATTGCCATGAAGAGCGCATGACACTACATCCTCCTGTGCAACGGAATTGGGCCGGCACGACCTCACCTCTCGCTCACATAATACCACCATAAAGTGACATCTTTAGTGTCACGTAACGTGCGGATTGTACATATCCGGTGGCCCATTGGGGGAGGGAGGGAGGTCAACGTACCGGCACAGTAATTATGTGGATGTCCATGACTGGCTCAGAATGCTCGTTTGCCTTCTATTCTAAAAGAAACATCGTTTACTGCGCGACGCTCTTACGCATCTTTCATTTCAGAATCATGTATCCTTAAGGATTCTATTGAATTTTCATTGAATTCTCACCGGAGTGGACACATATTTATATTTAATTAAAATATTCAGTCTTATTTTCCAGCCAACAACGGCAATACATCACAATTATGGTGGGATAAAATTTAGGCGCAACCGCTGTTTCCAGGAGGAAGAAGTCTTGAGTCTTTCAATGTATGTGATTGATCACATTAAGGTAACTATCGACGACGACAGACAGAGCGCGTCACAAAGTTGTGGGACTGTCTAAACACACACTAAACGAAACATAGCTGTCACTTCACTATTTTATGTGATTACTTTCACAATCGTAGCAGCCGCAATTTAAGAAAGAACACAAATTGCAGCTGAATGAAATTAAGCTCTGTAGCTAAATGTACCTTGCGTCATTTTCTCATTACCAAACTATCCACTCAGTACTCATATAACCAGCACTCTTTTTTACTCCAAAAATTATATTAAAAAAAAAGAAAATGTAAACAACTGAAACGTATAAAAGCACGACTAATTTGGCTTCTACGGGCCCCTTTTTCCTATAATTTAAATTGCTCCCTACTGCTCACAGCTATGACTAACGTAACTAACTTATTGCAAATATATGGGTAAAATGTATGTATTAAGTAAATACCATTATATATACACATACAATACAATGTGGAATCATAATATACGTAATATGCTTGTACATAAAAGATGAATAAACTAACTCCAACTCCTCTGTATATTTTATTAAAGTGACGCAATCAATACGCCTTCCATCATTACAAACGTAATCACTATCATCTATCGCTCGGCAAATTCAAGTTATTTCTGAAGCTTCACTCTTGCACCTGGTCCACATTATTTTCCACTTTTACGTTACCAAAGACTAATCAGATTGCGAAAGGCGTCGTTTTCGTTGTAAATATTTCAGCTCTAACAAGCAATCGTGAATTTGCATAATAAAGGGCCAAAATGATCCAGCACTTTTGAGGTCATCTCTACCCACAGAATTAATATTCATGACGATTTACTTTAGGAGGTACTATTACTCCATTAAATCTTTATGAAATGTTTGTTTCATTTTGCAAGTGACATTAAGCTTTGTTAATTTAGGGGTGATACAATATTAATAGTTCGCTTTTTTTGTGGGTATATTTTTTATCTGAAGAATGTTTACATCCTTTCATTTCGATATTTATTAAAATACGCCAGTATTGTATTTTAAAAGCGTGCTGAGTTTTATTTCTAATATGGAACGATATATTGGTTAAATCAAAATAAATTTGAATCGACTTTGTAAAGCCCTAAAAATCTAAAATAAATTTCGTCCGGAATTTATCAATCGTACAAATCATGATGATAAGTGTAACGCATCTAGTCATGAATAGATGCTATAATCTGCCCTTGACAACGTTTATCGTGACAAATAACTTTTAAAGTTATTTACGACATCATGCATTTGGTGAAACTGCACAAAAAAGGAACCAGCCGTGTTTTTACACAGGTAAGCATTTGTGAAACTAGTCCGTGAAATCTTTGTGTCCTTTTAGGAATAATCCAGTCACATGATGGTAAGTGAATATCGGCATAAACATAGCACAGAGCAGAATGTGAAACACCCTTTTCGGTTACTTTTAAAGGTCATGGATGTTTAACTATGTATTATTTGTGTTCCTACTTGATTTTGTAAATTTAGGGATATGACATTTCCGTTGTCTAGTACCCGTAATACAAGTTCCTACTGTACTTTTTTTTGTCGCGGAGCAACGCATTTAAACGCCTTCACTGGCCCTTAGTGGTCCACAGTGGTGTGTGGGGCACGCAGTCAAAGTGCCGATTACCCACAAAAGCCTTCACACCTCGACGGCTAGTCAGCCTCCACAGATGGGTTGTCCTGCACAGGACTACCTCGTCAACTTTGGGACAGTGCAATGTGATGAGATTCCCATCCTCACCCCTTGCTCCATGCGCAAAAACGCCGCCTTATTTTGCTCTATTGTCCTCTCTGCTTATAAAAAATACAAAGAATTGCTCCATCTCCTGCTCTTTAGACCCCTCTTCAAATAAGAGGGATACAAAGAGCCCCCACCTCATCGGTTCAATTGGCTTCGCCCAAGGTGTCTGGGTTTACCCCAGTATACTGAGCCCCACCTTCACTACAAAGCTTGAATCGTGGTGGGGAAGCCCTTACAGTACTTAGCACAGGCTAGGCAAACCAGGTGTGACAAATCCACATATTGTTATTCTTAATTTTATTGATCATACCAAAACTTTTACAAAACGATAAAAAAGGGACAATGAATAAATTTATAACACACACAAAACTTTTTTAATTTAAATAATAACTAAACAAAATACTAGTGTCCCTTAAATCACACGACCG
This sequence comes from Eumaeus atala, assembly GCA_017140195.1. Lineage (NCBI taxonomy): Eukaryota > Metazoa > Arthropoda > Insecta > Lepidoptera > Lycaenidae > Eumaeus > Eumaeus atala. The sequence goes on from JAFELO010000114.1 coordinate 97,882, forward strand.
AAATAAAACTTCCTTAGTTATATAAAAAGGAACTGGTTATTTTATTTAAGAGATATTATATTTAAGAGAAAGAAAATTTTCGCTTTACCTTTCTTTTTTTCACTACTCTTTTTATCTTTACTGGTCTTCAATTGACCTCGTTTTCGTAACACGTCTTCACACATTCGTCAGCTAGTAAACTTTGGGGAGTACCCCAAGACGAACGTGCGTAAAGGAGTTTTACTTTAAAAATAGTTACTTTAAAAAGAAATACTAAGTTTTACTTTAAAAATATACTACAAGTGCAGAATAACTTGAAGGAATTTTCAGGGAATACGATATTCATTTGTTATTCAGTTCAAGGCAACAAACGTAACCCAGTTTCCTTAACATCGATATACTAGGAGTCCTCACGGCTAACTCGCATTGAATATAAAACTTGTATATAACACTACGAACCAAATTAGATCTACACATTACATTACAAAGCCATGGCTGACGATCTAGTACCTTTATATATAGCTTAGGAGCCAAACGAATAGTTGGGACAACTTAATAGTAAGTAACGCCCACAGACGTCCGCAATACCAGAAGTCTCGCAGATGTGTTGCCGGCCTTTTAGAGATAAGTAGGCTCTTTTCTTATCGGTTATCTGAACTTAGGAAGGAATTTCCGGCTTGTTAAATTAAAACTTTGCGCCGATATAGAAATAAAGGAGATGGTTTTATATTGTTCGCCCCAGAGCTAACACCAGAGAAAATTTTATTTTCTAGTTGCAAATTGTTCACATAAAACAAAATTTCTTGACGGTCTCTTTTAGAACACATTTATTCAAGTAAGGATCGAAATATGAGGCTATTTTTTATATAAACAATTATATTTTGTAAAAATGTAGTTCAGTCAAAATCCAGCATTTGCATATAATTATATATCACTTGTTTGAATCGAAAGGAGCACATACTAAAAATATATGTATGATTTAATTCTAAGGTTTGGCAAAATTAAAAAAGAATTTATAAAAATGTTACACTAATATTTTTAACAATATGCCAGTATGTTAGATAACTTTCGACGTTCAGCTATTTACAAGTAAAACACTTTTCATGTTAGATTATTTACCGGAAGTGGTGCAAGAGACCATTGCTGTACCGGCCGACGAATCTGTTTATGTTCCAACATGGAACCATCAGCAGAGCAGGACTTTCCATTTAGTTATCAACAGTTACAAGCGGATTACAGAATCAATTCTTCGAACGTATTTTTATTTCTCACTTGAGCGACACCACCAAATCTTTCGTGACATTTACATTGACAATGTCATGGAAGATTGTCATCTTTCATGAAATTGTAAATGGTTTGAATGGTGTTAAAATCAAACGGGTACATATGAAATTATCTAATATGTAAAACAGTGTCCGCTTCAATTTAATAAATTTAAATGCCTATGTCCAGCAGTGGCCGTTTTCTAATTATGATAATGATGATGGTGTAATAAATATTTTTAGATATATTTAGTAGTATGAGGTAAACGAGCAGACAGAACTTTTTAATGACTACCTACGCCCATATATATTTGTATAATTGTTATGCAGACGTTTTGTCCTCCTTCCTTCCTCATAATTATCACTCTGCGGAGGTATCGTGTGAGTGAAAGGTACTCCGATCGTGATGACCCGTATATTCAGTTACAATTGAGCATAGCCACCCCTCGGATTGTTTGCAAACTAAAATATTCCAAAATGTAACTAAATATATGTTTTTTAATGAAACAAGAAACTATTTTACAAGTGGAGTTTTTATTATAAATGTACACAAAACACATACACGTTATGCAAACACCCATGCCGCAAATGCAACAAAAAGTAAATGATCTTCATTCAAAATGGAATGTTACTTTTTGAAGGTCAGCAAATAAATCTACCGCCGCTTCAACCCTCCAATGCATCTAGAAGTCAATCTGTACAACTGCTTATATAGTGCTGGTCGATGCGCTTCCATCTAGTTATCTACTAAACGGATTTTCATGCGGTTTTACCTTTGATTAGAGCGTTCCCCTAGGAGGAATCGCTAGTTGTTAAAGTTATATTACAAAGTGGTGATGATTGTCTCACTAATTAAAATTATATATTGAGAGTTAAAAAGTTTTATGTTCCGAAACTGTCTATCCATACCTTTACACTCGCCCTTGAGGTCTAAAAAAATTGAGTCTTCTAAAATCCCAAATTTTCTATCTTATATATAAAATTCTCGTGTCACAATGTTAGTCACATTACTCCTCCGAAACGTCTTTACCGATTTCTCCGAAATTCTATAAGCATATTCAGTAGGTCTGAGAATCGGCTAAAACCTATTTTTCTTACCCCTCTTAGGTGATAAGGATTTTGACCCAACCCGGCAGAGCAACAACATACATATATATAGTATAGTATAAATTTTTCTTATATATATATTTATACTATAGTCAAGATTTTTGTAATAGAAATGCATATTATACATATATATTCGTGATCTACGCCAGATACACGTGACTAACTGAACCATTCAAATATGTATCATCGTTAATTCTTTCCTTAAAGTTACAACTTAAAATTTTAAGTTATTGAGCGTGACGTACTTGATAAGTAGGTAGTTGAATTTTCAGTAGCGCCTTTTTCCATTACGGTAGTTGTGTGTTTCTTCTCAGGCCAGATCGGAGCCGGGAATCAGGTATTGTAGGCGGAAATTATTGGTATCAAAATTATCTGAAATGAAATACATAGTAAGAGTTCCGTACGCAATGCAATTTGTATTCGCGTTCCATATTTATAGATCTATGGAAATTACGATATTATAAGTGTGTACACGGCGATAACGTTTTAAATATAAAATTTACCTTATAAATACGACGGCCGGCTCAATTGGTAATGTTGCGGGTAGTCCGCGTGTTACGCCAGATGTGGCGGGTTCGAATTCCGCCAAGGTCATGGACGTTTATAAATATAAATTTATAAAAAGAATACTAAGAGAGAAGTTAAGTCTGAAAGCAGCTGTCCATGTAAAAACAAAAACGTCCGCTTCGTTGGTATGGAAATATATATAGAAAGAATGGCAAATGAAGGGTTAAGGAAACAGATATACAATGCGAATGTGAATGGATCTGGTTCTCAAGGAAGATCAAGACTTGACAAATATTGACATTGATCAGGTCCTGTCCAGAGCTGGTGTCAAAAGTATTCGCAACTGGCGTGTTACATATAAATGTATATATAAATGTAGTGAAAGCAAATGTGAAAGGATATTTTTTCTCTGCCTATTTTACAAGGAATCAGGCGTGAAAATTCCTCTTTTTCTTCCACGTACTAGCATTATCCCGTTTCTACATCAGATGATATCGGGGTCGGCTATCGAATCTAGGGGATTTGACAGTACTGGGTCTTACACAGAGCGACTGCCAACTGGGGTCAGACACCAACCCAGAAGGGAAACCAGATCCAATCCCCGATTACGTCGAATTAGAATACACGAATTCTGGTTTCCTTGCGATGTTTTCCTTCGCCATAAGAACACTCAGAAAATATGCTCAGAAAAGCTCACAAGGGCTCGACCCTGGGCCACCCGAGTGAAAGTGCGAAGCGCTGACTACTACAGCACTGAGGCAGATAAGTTCTCCAAGTTCTGAGTTCCTATCAAACCCAGTCCGCCTTTCAGTACATCCTCCAAATGCCCATAAGCTCCTTGACGCCATCAAGCACTATTTTCAGCCTCATACTTAATTAAAGTTCACATAGACACAGATCGCGAAGTTTAATCGTACTGTATGAACTGTTAAGATGTAAATAACAACGTGCAATAAGTAGATACGTCTGAATAAATAAATTTAATGACCATCTCATTACACAATTTTCTCCTCAAAGGAAAACTAAGGACTTTACCAAATTTGATTGACTATTTAAACATTTCACTACTGCTACAATTTTGGGTAATAATTTGCGATATTATTATATGCATTACAAACTATGTTAAGTAGGTATGTTACAAAATTAATATTTATACTTACACTGATAGTATGAAAGAGCAGCTTGATAGATAGAAAAGAGCAGATGATAGTAAGTGAACTTTTTTTGTTATTCTTAACGTGAACAAATCCTTCCCGGAGCTTTCTTCGTATCTGGTTTTGGTACCCTAAAAGTGCAACACACTCATCCTGGCAACCACCTTTCGTGTGGTTGCCAGTCTGATGAACACCCAAAACCACCACAGAAACCGTGTCTAACCAGCAAGACTTCCAGTATCTCTAGGTGTTCCTCTAGATTCTGGAATAATGACCAGTCGTAACAAATCCCCTCCTGTTCTGAGTTTGTTTTAACGCCTAAACTCAAACTCCTATAAGGCTCACGTCTGATCGGTTTTTAAAAATGATGTAGTTGTATCTAATCCAGTTGGACTCAATGCCCATATCTCATGCGATCGATGCATTAAATGGCTCAACTTGGCTATTATCGGCAATTTCCATTCAAATAGAAGCGATGAATTAATTATATTTGGCGTTCGCGGCTTCCACTGCAATGATTGACAGCTTTATGAACGATTATAATGATTCCACTCGAAATATGATTCAAATTTGATGAATTAAAATTCACTATAGATGATGCCCTAATCGAAATATAATTAATAGTTGATTTACGTCCCCTCTTCTTATAAGAGGGTTACCGAAGGCGATTCCTCCGCCTGATATTTAAGCCCTCTCTTCTTATAAGAGGGGTGCAAAGATTCCCCCTCGGATCAATTGGCTCCATCTGGGTTCACCCCAGGCTACTTAGCCCCACTGCTACGACAAGGCTTGAACCATGATGAGGAGACAGACTACAAACTGGAATAATTTGTCTTACACCTAATAAAAATATAAGTTGGACATGATCAGTTCGCCCATGACCATGGTCGCTGTAAATCTTCAGAAACGTCGGGCTAGTTAAATGATTAAATAAACCGCGATAGAATCCGTAAAAGTAGTTTTATTGTAATGAATAATATTCTCGTAAACTTAAGACGTCAAAAATATAAGTTGTAATGAAACTGGGTATGAGAAGTGCTATATTCTCATGAACATTTAAAAGAAAAGAAGTACTAGGCGTACAGAGCTGAAGGGAAATCAGATTGCAAATTCTACTAAGATTTTATTTATTTTACACTTCTATTAACATTCCATGATTCATTTTATAGTTTACTTGGTAATCTAAAGTAAATTGCTTAAATACCTTTTTAGAATACTATATAAGATAGTTTTTCGTCGACTGATGTAACAGAAAAAGAATAGAATAGAAATAGAAATAAATTTAACTGTCATAACAAAATTAAGTATCATCAAAAGGTACAAAATCATTCAATGCTACTCGCCTTAGCCAATTATTGATTGAAGATAGTGATATCGCTATTATGAAAAATATTTTGAATATTTATTAACAAATACTAACGTGGCCCTATATAACCTTACTATCTTCTATATATAAAATATTTGTATAAATTCCCCTACCGTCATTGCACGGCTACATTTGCCGGTCACATACAGAACCAGTAATTAAAATAAGGAGTTTACTCTGCATATAACACATGGGTCTTGGGCACTTCTCTCCCTCAACTTAGAAATACCAGGCGTGATTTTCTTAGTTAATTTTTCTGACAAGCATGACATGATGTCCGTGCCTAACTTAAAACACTTACAGCTCCTCAAGCTGTACAGGCTGTAGCATGGAACATATACATACAAACATACGTATATACATACGCACGAAAAAATCTCCTTACCCAGGTAAAAACATTGAAACTCGATATTTATATAAGTAATCATCTTCCTAACAATAATAATGCGGATGTTTATGTGCGAATATAGTACTAGGGGGGTCCGATTGTTCGTTTCACCCCTGTACTATATAAAAATAAGCTTTACGTACATTTAGTTCACTCGAACTAATTTAACATATAACTTCTCAGCTACCTGAGTCGGTTTTCCAGTGTTTACACTCAAAGCTTACATTCTATTTGCAGATTACTCAACTCCACAAACGGCTCACTCATATTTCACTTCAAACAGACAACTAACGATGATCGAAAACGAACGCTATGAGTGTTATTCGTAGTAAACGTTTGCATGTACTCCTATATTTTCAGATGATTATTAGTTCCGATATTCAACTATATATAAGAGTACGTCGTACTCGTTTCCTACAAATCGCAGTCTAACATTAGGGCCAGCCAGTTTCAAGAACAGGGCCTTTTTGTTTTGTGGCGACCTAACGATTAGCTGGACTGTCAATGTGACACGTTCTTCAATATGGCGGCTGACGTTTAGTCTCATTAGAACTTTTGATTTTAGGCAGTGATAGTGATCGATGCAAGTATGGAATTAGGCCAAGTGTTTTGAGTGCAAATAAAAATAACTTAACCACAAAGGTTTAGTCGTGAGCTACATTCCCGCTTAAACCTTCGAACCTATCCGGGAATAGCGTTTTTATGGCTCTGTATTCTACAATCGACGCAATGTTGTTCTCATGCCAGGCAACACAGCGAGTGTTAAACTTAGAAACTAAAACCTGTCAAAAAGGCGTAAAATTCACTTATATACACAATATCATATAACGCCGAACTTTTTCTGGCGCAATTTCACTGAGCCGTTTTGAATGTAGCCAATCAGGGGCCCGCCACAAAATAAAACGCTCCTGTTTTTGATGTGCAATATTGAGTAGCAATATTGAACTATCCGACCACAACATAATTGATAATTTATTTAGCAATACATTTAAGTTTTCGACTACTCAAGTAATTACACACAGTGAGTTGTAAATACTACGTAAGTAATATTTTTTTAATGTTTACACAAGACTGTTGCAATCTGAGAATTTCCAAATATTTTTAGGTACCATATTCTTATTACCACGAATCAGATAATACCTGGAAATTTATGCAATAATATTTTCGAATGATGATTTGTATTTTTTTTATAAAATTGAGAAAATAAAGTAGTTTTCGTAACCATTTTCGATGTACATGTGTCCAAAGCGAGAAGGAGTTCCGATTTTTGGCATCCCACGTTAATTCAGAATATTTTAAATTTTGAAAATAATCTGCAATTTTTCAACACGATTGTTTTTTTTTTTATTTATATTCGATCAAAAATATAAAAATATAATAAACGGACTTTCACGCGGTTTTTGTATAGGATAAAGCCTCGCTCGAACCCGTCCAGAGAAGGGTTTTAATGTACAATTTTTTCAGCCCCTGTTATTTTGTTATTCACGGATGGAGCTGGGGTGGATCACTTGTATAATTCTATCATATAATTTAGACAAATCATCGACCTCCTGCTAGCAGAAGCGCGGAAGAATGCCATTTGGCTCCCCGTACTGCTGTCAGTATGCAAGTACTGTCACACGGACACGGACTAAAAAAGCAGGACCACACCCCGGCTTTCTTACTCTCGGTACGTCTTCGCACTCTTCCCGTTGCCGGGTCGAGGGGGGTCCAGACCGGAGCTTAGCTCCCTACTGGAGATGTGTTGTTCGAGCCTCGTCAATACGAGGCTGTTGTTGATGCGAGGTCATGTTGACCTCTAAGTGCGTATGCACATATGTTTATGTGCCTGGGCTATTGGTATCTTTGTACGATCGGCGTCTATCCATTTGTCGGGGCACTCTCACAGGTCCCAGAGCGAACTGGGAAACGTGTATGGTTCCACTCCTGTGATGGCCCTATGGACAGGCACCGAGTCGCACGCTGTGTTTACGATACGGTGTATAGGTGGAAAAGTAAAGGTCGAAGGTCAGATGCGACAAACAGAAGAAAAGAAAGAAAAAAAATGAAAAAGATGGGTCCTGGCCGTGAAGTTGGTGTCACGGGAGAAGCGGCGGGCCGTATCCTTGCGGGAGCGTGGCAACGGGGTTGTCACGTCCCACTCGGTACCGCCCGTGTGGTGTCGGCGATGTCCGTCTGCAGCGTCCAGCGAGAGGGAGACGTGTATATATGTATATAACCTGTGGAAATGAATTCAAA